>CM037853.1:202111358-202571335 GCA_021234595.1 Delia radicum
AATTAGCTATATGGCATACTAGAGCGGGATTTCATAGGAGCGTGGCACCGGTCATATTAACAAAAACTTAACTATATCGGCTCTTTTAATCTTTTATTTTTATTACATGTATGTACATATGGTAACTTATAATTATGAATAAGTAGGGTGACTGGCACCATCCATATAACCCAATCATGTTGAATGTTTTCAAACAAAGTTTGACGCGGCTTTTTAAATCCGGGTAGAACACCAGCCACAAGTCTGATGGCAAGTCACCAAGGCTCGTTTTTTGCCTACACAACATAATATATTGCCGTTTATAATATATTTGAAATTAAATAATGGTAACGGAAAATATATTCCAACTAATCGAGTTACTCTGTTAATGACAGAGCAGTCCGATAGTCTGGCAACACCACACAGCTGGTGCATACAGCTGACGAGAAACATCAAATAAATACTAATGTCAATTAAGAAAGATAATCAACAGGTCAACGATCATCGGCAAATAACAAATCGTCAGTGAGTGCGTGGCCGACAAGCAGACACAGGTCGTCGTGACAAATAGCAAGTCCCGTAAATAGGTTCCTCTATATTGTGGGTATGCACTCGGGGCTTTATTTATAAACAACGGAATACAAAACTTTTATTTATGCGATTTGTGTAAAAAAAAAGTAGAGCACTGAAAGTTAGTTTCACTTTAACGCCGTATTTACTTATGCATACGATTATTCATCCGATCGTTTTGTATATACCTTTGATCGGACTTTGTCTATGAATCGAACTATTCTTAATTACTTACCAACACTTATCACAACATATCATATAACCATCATCATGTGTTAAATCACAATGCAACGTGTTATTGAATCATCCTCTAGTTCTGCTTCCGGTGCCGTTTCGGTTTCTCTCCAGATCAAGATCACCTATCGCTAGTATATTAGAATTACTAATAGCTGAATAAGAATCATCATCATGCTGAAGACGGGATACTAAAATTTTTAAATTAAAATAAACAAAAAAAAGAATTGTAAATATAAATAAAAAAATGCCTCCTTTGTAATAACTAATAAACTTTTAAATAAATTCTTCAAACACAAAAAGAACTTACATTGTGTGCCATAAACGGCATAATTTTGTTGAGCCACACCTCCCACCGTCGTAGCAGCTGCTACAGCTCCTATACCACCCAAAGACCATTGTTGTGTATGCGTAGATGTGCTGCCGCCAACAGCGCTAGTAACAGTTATTGCAGTTGATGTCATCATATGACCTTGCGATGCAGTTGAATTTGGGCGGGGCGGTAATTGTACAGCAATGTTGTGGGTAATTCTAGGGGCATAGGATTAATATGTGTGATCGAATAACACCGCATGTAAGATTCTTAGACGAATATCTTCCGTTTCCACTGGTACTGGTCGTATTTCCTCACCAATTATATCGTCATCATCATTCGACGAGTTATTAGCACCCGGTAACGTTTTTGTAGCTTGTAAATGTATAACTTTGCTTGTGGTTCAATCAACGCTGCCGGTGGTAAAGATGGTGGTCGGGATGGTAATGACGATTGTGATGCTGTGACTCCCATTAGATTTGACGTCGATGAGGATGAAATATTACCGGCAATTCCTGTTCCAGCTGGTAAGACTGTGCCACTTGCACTTTGAGCTGTTGCTAAATTATTATGACTACCACGCAGGGAATTGTGATTACTATTGTTATTATTGGTGTTGTTGTAGGAGGAAGAATTAGTTATTGTTGTGGTCATGGTAGCACAAGTGGATATTGCGGTTGTAGTAGTAGCATTAGTAGTAGTTGTTACGTTAACACAATAGTTATATTATGGTGGTAGAAGTTATAGTGGTACATGAAGGTAAAGGGATAATAAAATCGATTAGTGATGTTGCAGTAGGGGATGAGTGTGTTGCATATATGGTAGCCGTTGTTGGCGCCACAAATGCACAATTTTGGTGATAATCTTTAATACTGTTATGTTTGACGGAATAACAACAAGTCAGGCAGGCATTTAGTTATGGGTTTTGGTAAAGAGTGGGGTAAAAAAAAACACATTCATTTATGGGATTTTTTATTGTCGAATATGTTTGTGGGTTTCGAAAGAAATAAAAAAAAAATAAAAATAAAAGTATACTTTTAGGATGTTTTAATTCAAATATTTTAAAGTTTACATTTAGGATATATAATAATAATTTTTTTTTAGCTCTTAAAATATAATGAAGATAAGACAAGTAAGTGGAGCAATCAATTTTGCTAATTTATATTTGTACAAAGAAATGAATTTTAACCAAACTGCCAAAAAATTATAAAGTAATAAGTTAGCACATACGAAAACTTAAGATGTGTTTGCAATGAACAAGACAATTTAATACTATTTACGTTCGCCAAAAATATACAAAATATCGTAACTATTTGGCCGTATTCTTTATTAGTATATGCTCATGAATACGCTCTCGAAGATGGACATTGCGTATACAAGGTTTACATAAGGTAGCAGCACCACATGCTACTCATACTAGAAAATAAAATATCTGCTTGTTTTTCTACTAGAAAGTCGAAATAAATTTTTTGTACGAAATGTTCGTGGTGTCAGTTAATTTAACTGAATTTGCGATTTCGCACAGGTATATATATATATGGCACATGAGAACCATCTCTGTTTGTTTTTATCTCTGTTAGTTTTACTCATCATATGGTGTTTGTTTACACTAAGTGTGTTCGATTACTTTCCCAGTAAAGTCCAGTAAAAATTACTCAGTAACAAATTACAGAGAGTAAGACAAATTTACAAAAAAGTAAACGAACGGAAAATTTGTAACAATTGGTAAAATATATAAAACAGCTGATTTAAATACACAATATTAAAAAAAATCAACTGGTCGTTATGGAAAAGATAAAAGTTAATTGGAATTGTCGACCAGAAATAATTTAGAATGTTTTTTTAATTTCTTCCATAGTTAATTCTTTAATATTTTGCACTTTGAATCCATAGACAATTAAAATTTAATTTAATATTTTTGTTTTGTTTACTAAAAATACAAGCATATTTTTTCAATCATATGTTTTTTTCTTCTTACAAATTCTTACTGGCAAAATTTATCCAGTAAAAACTTGCAAGTTTTTTGTCAACAACCTGTCACTTTACTCTCTCTTCTTACTATTTTTACTGAGTATTTGTGTAAACGAACACCTTCCAGTAAAAACTTTTACAAATTTTCAAAAATTTTGTGTTATCGAACACACTTACTATATCCTTAAAAAGAGTCAAAACTGTTAAGAGAATGAGTAACAAAAATATTTTTCGAAAGAGGTTTAGAGATGACATAAGATGTAATAAAACGATTTTTTAAAGTTTGTATCCACTTGTATTCAATTTGCAACCAATATTAATGTTGTTTTTGAATGAAATTTATTAAGAGATTTGGTCCTTATATAATTTGGGTCGAATATGCCCATAAAACATACACTATAATTATAAATATGCTAATTATTAAAATCAAAAATCCAGCAAGTTTTTCAATAAAAATCCTGAGATTGGCATCACTAATTCCTATTCAACGTTATCGCCTTAAGGAAACATTTTTAAACGATTTTAAAAGACAAATAAAGGGTGTAAACGAAAAAAATCACAATTTTCAATATGAAAGTTTAAAAAAAAAAAAAAATAATGAAAGCAGAAGAAGTTTGGCTGCTGCGTAAATTGACTGATTGTTAGTAGAGTTGGCATTCTCGTTAATTTCAATAATTTGCATTTATTGAACTAGTTTGTTCTTTTAGTTTCATACAATTTTTTTTAATTATTTATATGTTATATTTTTAAATTATTTGTTTAACAAATCTCCACAGTATAAGCGAAATTGAACTAGTTCAGATTTGGTTAAATTAACCATTGACCAATATAGCAATATAGCAATATGAATAATTAAAAAAAAAAAAACTGTCGAACAAACTTATGAGCTAAAAGAATGAACTAGTTCAATAAATGCAACTGAACGAAATAAATATGAAGTGGTTGGCCTAACTTATAATCTAGCGAAAACTCGTTTCTGTTCGTAAATAGAATTATAGAATTGGGTCATGTAAAATAAAAATTCACCAAATGTCATCTATTATCCATTTATGCCCGTAATTTCAAGCAATAGATACCTATCAGTGCTAAGATACCTACCGTGTACACGTACAAAAACAGGTAGGTATCTAAACACCGGTAGGTATCTAAACACCGGTAGGTATATATTGTTTAAAATTATGGGCATTAGTCCTTAAACACCAATAATAAAATTTTTTTAAAACAAATGGTCTAAACGATTCGTAGAGTGAATTTTTTAAAAATTACCTAAAATCTAATATTTTATTTCTTTCACTAAATTTGTACACTACAATGTACACATTTTTAAAAAATGTTAAAAAAAAACGTGATAATGATTTAAAAACTTAATATATTTGTTTAAATATCCAGCCCGAAAGTGCCGACGGTTCAAAAAATCTAGTACTGGAAAGCTACGGGTTTTTTGTAAAACCATTGTTTTACCAGTACTTACCCAGCTAGTGCTTTGACAGTACTGTTTTTGCTCACTATGGGGTTAGGTTACATTAGGTTAGGAAGGGTTATGTGCCCAAGGGCACATCTCCACTCGGAGACCAATACGGTCCATTGTGAATCCCTTCAGTGAAAAACAGTAAGAAAGAATAGAAATAGACAGCAAGATAGATATAAAGAAAGATAGAAAGCTCACACATTGTTATTTTAATTTTTTTTTTGTGATTTTACATATTTTATACCGGAGTTTTTGTTAGAATTAAAAGGCGATTTCACAATGACAGAATGTAAAGTACTCCAATGTCGAACTTTTTTTTTTTGCGAGTTTCAATAGAAAATTTTAATTGATTATATGATGAAAAATAAAAAATTTTAATTTCTAAAATAAACTACAATTTTTTCATAAAATCACTATAGATGAAAAAATAAAATCATAAAATCACACCACGCCATTTTCAATTGTTTTTCCAATGTTATCAATTATAATAAATTGTAGTTCAGAAATTTTTAATTGAATTTAAAATTTATCAATTGAATTTCAAAATCTATAATATGTATTTCAAATTAAAATATTTAAAAATATCTATTTTGTATCAGTTTTATTAATTTGCTTTTTTTCAGAAATTACCCATTGTATTTCAAAAATGTCAATTGTATTTGAGAAATTGTCAACTGCATTTGAGAATATTTAGTTTTTTAAAAATAAAATTTAACTTGATTTTTTTACATCGCTTTGCATTAATCAAAACTTTAAAACTTAGGCAATAAAAAATTAGTTTTATATCACGAATTGTAAAATATTAAGCATTGAAAACCCGGTGGTTTTTGATATACATCACAAGCGGCCTGATATTGTTAAATCTGAAATATATTTGATAATTTTTGAAAAATAATTGATAAAACTTAAATAAAATTGATATTTTTTCTAAAATACTGTTGATAAATCTGAAATAAACATGTTAATTTCTGAAAAAAATTGATGAAGCTGAAATAAAAATAATATTTTCTAAAACACAATTATTAAATCTGAAATACATTTAATAGTATTCAAAAATCAATAGAAATACAATTGATAATTTCTTAAATACAAGTGATAACTTCTGAAATACAATTGGTTTTAATGTATTGAAATGTTTATTTAAATTTACATACAGTGTATTTTATGTAAAAATGGCTTTAAAAAATTTGGCGTTATAGAATTTTTGGTATTTATAGTAACGGCAAAATATTGAATTTTTAATTTTTGGGGTACTGTATTTTTTGTATTGACGACGTTTTGCCAACGTCGAAAATTAGAGTCGTATTACCGTTTAACGGTGTTATCACTTCGACTTTGAAAGAACACCGTAAAAGTTGAAATTCAGTCGCTTGCCAACGTTTCTGCCGATTGTCTTTTTCTGACTGAGTATGTTCATTAGGATCTTGGTCATTTCATTCAAACTTTGAATATATGTGTATAGAACCATGCATCATTAAAAACATTTTTTAGCTTTTTTTTACTTCACGCGACCTCTAGTGAAAATATTAGCAACCAAAGTTGAAACTTGAAGATATTTTAAAAATTTTAAATTTTGTATAATTGTTTAAAAAAAAATTTTATTTAAAAATATTTTTTTAGCAGTTTTATTAGTTTTTTACTTTTATATACATCGGAATTTGTTTTGTTATTTTCAATTTATAACGACCTTTTAACCTCCGTATTTTTACAATGGGTTAACCGATTTTGGTTTTTTACAATTTTTTTAAATTCTGGTATGGCAACCCTGAGAATTATTATTGAGTATAGTATTATTTAAATAAAAACCAGGCATTATTTTTGTTATGAGTCAAAAATTACATACGATCGAAAAACTTATTTAAAAAAAAAAACATTTTCCACATTTTTTTCACCAACATAACAATCAAAAATATAAACATTAGGCTTTTAAATAATTTTTGAAAAAGGCTTATCAAAAAATTTAAAAAAAATTGATTTTTTTAAATAATTATTTGGCAGCTTTCAATAACAATTTCCCAACATTTTTTATTCCCGATTGTAGTCAAGGTGTTAAAAGGTTTCTGAATCAATAAATTATCTTTATGCAGTAAAAAAAATATAGCCAAAAGTATGTATTTGATGTATTTGATCGAAAAATTAACAATGTCAATAATGAGTTAGTATCATCCCCTAACTAATGAGTTAGTATCTCCTAAACTAATGGATATTCGAAAAGTTTTTTAAGAAAAAATGGTACAGGGAATTTTAAAATTACGCTATTCGGACCCGTTTTTTCGGTGATAATATAGTAATAGTCAAGGTGTTAAAAGGTTTCTGAATCAGTTAATTATCTTTATCCAGTAAAAAAAATATAGCCATTTGAAAGTATGTATTTGATCGAAAAATTAACAATGTCAATAATGAGTTAGTATCTCCTAAACTAACAAAGCAAAACCCTCAAAGTTTGGTAAGTTGGTTTATTTAATGATCACAAACAAAATCAAACATATAATTTTTGGATATTCGAAAATTTTATTAGTAAAAATGGTTCAGGGAATTCTAAAATTTCCATATTCGGACCCGTTTTTTAGGTGGTAATAGGCATACCCAATAAACCAAACCCATATGATAGTGAAATCGCTATCACCTTAACTATCTGAAAATGATATTATATTCCTGGAAGATTATGATATCATTTTCGATACGATTGTGGCGATAAATATACTTCAAAATATTTAGTTTCGAAAAAACTTCAAGACATTTTCACAAAAAAATAAAATTTATTGAAATTGCAAGGTTTTTCTATTTCTTGTTCAATTCTACTCCTTTATATCATTCATGCCAATGCACGAGAATTAAATATATATTTTAACATTACTATAATTTTAGGTTATTTTCCCACGATTCAACTACAATTTTGAATGATAGAGCAACAATCACATTATTGGGTATATGTAAACATTTTTCAAAATAGAAATATATCCATAAACAAAAAGTCGATAGTGAAAGAGTAAAAATTAAACTGATCTGGAAAATTTAAATTATAAGTGTCCAAAAAAAATTTTAAATTAGCACATTCGCAACGAAATCGCCAAAAAAATGTATGTGCTAAAACTAGTATTGTTCTCATTTTGTGATATCAGTTTTGCTTCGATTGTTTTTTGCATTAATAATATTCAGATTTGAAGTTTGAAATAAATTTTTTCGTTTCAAACCCTTTAAATGTGACTTTTAATTTGTAAAAAACTAATTGGGTCGTAAAAATTACAAGACATTTATATCGTCTTATTTTAATATTGAATATTGAAGAAAAATTTTAACTTACTTGACTTTATAATATTCTGTTGATTTGCGTGACATTGAAGATTCGTGCAATTTACGTTCCATAGACTGAGAACGTGAATTAGGAGCACTTTGAATTTGTCGTGCCGTTGCTAATGTTGATGTAACAGCACTAACGGCGGTGGTATTTAACAATGGTGTTAAACCTGCTACCGTTGTCGAATGAGGCGTTATAGTTGTAGTCATATTGTTATTAGAAATTGGCATATTGTAATTCGATGTAAGGAACCAGCCGTAATTTGATTTGAAGAAGTCTGCTGAGTTGATGATAGACTATATTGGTTAGGCGATGACTGATGCGGTGAATTGTGTTGACTTGCAGCAGCAGTGACGGTTGTTGTTGTTGTTGGGGCTACTGTCGGTGGATATAGCGTATATTCCCGGGGAGATAGTAATATATTCGAATTGTTGCTGTTGTTGTTATTGTTAATGTTAGTGTTTGAGGAATTATGTGATGTTTGAGTTGGAGGTGGTGGCAACATATTATTGTTATTGGAAGTTATTGATGATGATTTTGTTTGATAAACTGGTGGATGTTGCTGCTGTTGATACCGCTGATTGCTAAATGATTTTTGAGACATACTTTGCAGAATACGGGCCGATAATTCATCAGTCATTTGTGTACCATTAACCATCATTATATCATCTGTTAATAATGATGATGATGATCCTGCTGAGGATGCAGATGAGTTTAACGAGGAAGTTGCTGTTGTAGTATATAAATGATTTGCATCGACTGTATCAAAGTTTTGTATATTTTGATATTGTTGTTGTTGTTGTTGTTGCTGATGTTTATTACCGATCTTTTGTGTTGCCAGTGAGGACTGATGCTGCTGTTGTTGTATAATCGTACCTTGGGCATTAACAAATTTTATATTACTATTGCTGGTACTTTGATACTGTTGCTGTAGAGTTTGATTTATGGTTTTCTGATGCAGTTGTGTACCAGGCGGTAATTGAGCTGCTACTGTTGTTGTTGTTTGTGATCCATATTTTGAATTGATCTTATTGATTTTATTTCCTACTTTATGATGATTTATATAATTGGATTGTGCTTGCGTGTTCTGTTGTATATTTGTTGGCTGTTGATGTGGCAATGTTGCTATTGCCACAGTGCCAGCGCTGTTAAGAATAGCATTATTATATTGTTTAACAAATTTCGATTTACCGCCCTTAGTAGTTGTAGTTGTAGTAGTAGGAGCATGATGTTGCTGCAGTGTTAATTGATTAATATTTTGCTGTTGCGCTTGCTGCTGTTGGTGTTGTTGACTGGTTTGTGTTATAAATGTCTTGACGCCTTGGGTTGATTGCGTGTGCAAGTTATTCATCAATTTGGTTGTTGTCGTATTATTACTATTATTCATTCTAAGGGTTCCAGTCGTAGATTTCTTAATAACATTGCCGGATGCCGTACCTAATGTGGTCTTTGTAGTATTGGCATTGCTGCTGACAAACTTTTGGGGCTGTTGCAAGACCATTGTTTGGGCTGTGTTGCCAGAAATCATACCACTATTATTGTTACTCAGGGAATTGCCGCCAGCCGGTTGTACTCTGGTGGTGGACAACATTTGCAAATTACGATTTCCTGCCGTTATATTAATTTTTTGTTGTCCCATTGTATTCGATTGCTGTATATATTGAGTATTTGTCGTTTGTTTAATGCCAGAGCTCTTATAATTTCCTACATTTGTAGTGGACACGGTAAATTTTTGTTGTTTACCCTGACCAGTAGCAGCAGAAAGATTGCTATTTGTTGTTGTATATAAATTTTTAGCATTGACAAAGTTTATAGTCTGTCCCGCAGCTTGGGACTGCTGCTGCTGTTGATTGTTTGTTAACAATTGTTGTTGAGCTGTGTTGGCCTGGTGTTGTTGTTTCGACAATACTGTTAAATTACTTAGTAAAACTTTGGGGGTAGTGGTATGGGGATTTTGATTCGAGGTATCGATAATCATGTTACCGGTGGTGGCATCCGTAGATACAATTTTAAAGATTTGTTGTTGTTGTATAACCTCTCCTGTGGTAGAAATCATCATATTGCTCGTGTTATGATTATTGGTGGCTTGTTCAAGAAATTCTTCAGAAACTTGTATCATATGTGTCGGTGGAGGTTGCTGCTGATGCTGATGTTGTTGTAGATGTTGAGTTTGATGTTGTGACGAAGATGCAGTAGCCAGATTAACCTGCTGCACATGTTGCTGTGGATTATTGTTTGTATGAGATGTATGTTGTATTATATTTTGTTGTTGTTGAGAAGAATATTGTTTATTTTGCGGCATGGGCCCGGTTTTTAAAGATTGTAAATTTGATTTATTTGATGACGAAGAAAAGGAAGATTTTCGTCCTCCTCCTCCTCCTCCTCCACCGGTTACGGCTAATCCTCCTAATTGTATTTGTTGCTGTTGATTGTATACTGCACCATCCACCACAATTGGTAGAATGTTGTTGCTGCTGCTGTTGTTGATGTTGCTGATGTTGAGATAGTTGGTTTTCATTAACATCATAATATTCATAATATTGTATATGAGTTTGTTGTTGTTGTTGTTGCTGTTGCTGATGTTGTTGTTGCTGTTGTGGTGGAGGATGATGATGATGAGTTAAAGGGTTATTTGTATTAGTTGTTGAAGTGGTGTTAGAGGAATTATTGGTGATTCTAGTATTAGATGCAGTAGATGGTTTCTCAACTACAATTATACCCGAAGATGGCAAGGGCATTATTTTCTTAATTTATATTTTGTTGAAAGGTTTTTGTATTTTGTTTAAGGATGCGAAGTTTTTCTTATGGTGTGTACTCCAACAAAAAAACTTCTCCAGAAAAGTGGTTTCCAACCAAAAAATCATATAAATTTGTTGTTCAAACGTTTTTTTTTTTACAAAAAATTAAAAATTTAACAAAAAAAAACCAAAATAGCTTTAAAAAAAAGTCAGGGAATCAAAATTCAATACTCCTTTAAACACTAAAAACAAAAATTTACTCACTTTCACTATGCTCTCTCAATTGTGTAAATATCTTCAAGTAGCTTTAAGTTACACTCTTTTTGTGATTTTTTATTTTACTTTGTTTTTAGTTATTTTTAAATAATTTTGTTTATTTTTATATTTTTTTTTTTTTAATTAAAAACTTATTTTTTTTTTTTTGTTCTGTTCATTTATTTTTGAATTTTTTAATTTATCACTTAACTATTATCATCATTTGTGATTGTTATCGTAGTATATGTGATATATTGATGATCTTGTTGTTGTTTTATCGTTTCCTTTTGATGCTGCTGCTCGTGTACATATAGTAATGGCGGGCCCCCAAAGTCATGGGGGCTTAATTCAAAACAATAGTCCGTATTATTTGGAGCTTTTAAATGATTTATTAAAAGTTTTGTTGGCTGTATATTCTTGGACAACATTACATTATTAGCCATCACATCAATCAACATTACTTTGGTATTAATAATTTTCAATAAAATATTAGAGAAATTTTTATTAGAACGACGACGGATACGTTTCCTAAGTTTTCTCTGGAAACGTTTGTTGGTATTTGATTTCACGACGATCGTTGTTAGTTTTAAGGTTTTCTTACTCAAGATTATCAAGAGTAAGATAATTATTTCGATTCTTTTATTTCTGCTAAATCTTGTTTCGATTTAAATCGTTGTTTTAATCACAAACTGTAAAGAAAACAGAAAAAGATACGGTTAAAAAAATTGTCTTAAATTATAATTAAAACATAAATATTATAATTATTAAGAGTATACATAACGTCAGAAATTTTGGTCTTGGAAAAATGTGAAAGTATAAAATTTTTCATAAACACAACAATAAATACAAAGAAAATAGTAGCTCTGTTCGAAGTACACTACCGCGAGTACCCCCATTTCAAAGTAAAGCGTTTCTGTTGACAAATTTGTGTGTAATATGTTGTTGTTTCGAGTAAACGGCGGTAACGACGTCGAACAGACCTAATATCCCACGAATATTGTAAAATTATCTGGATCAAAGCAATTGCGAAAGTGTCTGGATAAGTTACTCTAAACATATGTTTTTTGTAATATTTTATAGCATTGGCAAATTTTACAATTAGTATGGGAGAGGGCAAGATGGACATTGCTTATAAAATTGTTGCACAAGGTAGCACAGCACCTAATGGTTTCTGTAATGGTTGTGGTTTGTATAGTCGCAGTTTTTTATTTTTATGCATACTCTATGATAAAATATCTGAAATTTTTGTGGATATAGGTGAGAGTATGGTATGTTAGTCATAGGAGGTATACAAATCCGATTAGGAACGGGATTTTGATCATTTGTGTAGGATTCCCTGGGGCCCGAGCAGCACAGGGACAATAAATGCACTGTTCCAGTCCTTGTGACTAGCCAGTCCGGAACAACGTCGTAGATGACACCAGTCATAAAATATGTTGCACTGAACTGATGTGGCTGTAGCGCGTATGAGGAGTATGCGAAGCAGATTGGCTGGTAAGACCTGCTTCATCTGATAAAAAACAATTCGATATTTTGTGTACATACATGTTTCCTCTTTGCTGAGGATAACAATCATTGGTAGGTTCGAGTCGCCCCGGAGCATAGATCAGATTGTCGTGAGCTAGCTCAGCACTCATCGCACATATTTCATACCATAAAGAGAGAAGCCATGCAAAGTATACCCGCTGGTAAATATAACCGTACCTATGTTTCCCCCTGAAGCCGTCAGATTAGCATATTTAAGAGATGAAATTCGCACTAACAACCCAGAGGACTCCCGTATCCAGGAAATTTATAGACATCTATTAAGCAGTCAATGAATACAAAAAAACTTAATGGTTGGAACACCTGGAGGAGTGTAACTTTGGCAACAACTCTGAAACCATGGTCCACCGTTAAATCATTATACAATCCAATTTCACCAAAAAATAACATCGCTCTCGTTTTCAACAACAAATCCTGCCCCATCAGATGCAACAAAATGCGCCAAAAACTTCTGCCATTAATTCGTTGAACATCCCAACACGTATGACAGGAGTAAAAGAATTTTGCTACGCAAATTTAAAAGTCTACAGAACATTGACACTCCCACAATTTTCTCTACCGTAGAAGTATCGAATGCCATTAAGTCAGCTAAGCAATCCAAAGCACTAGGTCCGGATGGCATATGCACACAAATGCTCAAACACCTTGAAGCTCGTAGTGTTGACTTTATCACCTAGTTGTTGAATCCATCGTTAAAATCTTTAATTATCCCCAATCTTTGAAAAGTCTGGAAAAATAATACCCCTCCTCAAATATGGCAAACCTGACGACTAGGCCTATTTATACCTAATCCTGGAATCATTGCTTCTTCCCCAGAGTCAACAACAGCTTAAGTTGGCAACCCATTAATATGGTTTCCTTTAAACCCACACTCTGAATTAAATTGTAGCTCAAGGTAATCAGGAGTTTAATCAGAAACAATATTAAACAACAATTTTATCTTCTCGTCAGGCCGTTACATTGAGCCCATCTGTAACGACATAAATAACAACCTATAAGAACTTAACACCTTCCTGATTAGCCGGAACTTAACCCTTTCTGCTAGCAAGTCAACTTCCACTCTATTCACAAACTGGACCAAATAAGTAAACGTCGTTAAATAATAAAATTCACAACTGCATCATGCCTACAGAGAAACATCACAAAATGTTAGGCCTTAAATTTGACAATCTCTTCACGTCCGCTACTCAAATATCTACATTAAAAACCGTGTCACTAACCATAAAACCTACAGGTCTCCCAAAATTCAGCATTGAAGATTGCCACCGTACTCATGACCGATGTTGATCTACACGATGAGTCGAAGATGCTCCCTGTTAAAAAACACAATATCATGTTGTCAAAACAATTTCTTCTTGTCACATTCCTGATCATCCAAACAACTACATTCTTCACTTTGACCTACCACCACGCAACATCAAGGCATCTCCAAAATATTAGTCGAGACACAATTCGCACATATCCGGACCAGATTCACACGTATACTGTAAATTCATGTAATGATGGGAAATCCGATAACATTTTCGTGGGTGTAAGACGTCCTCCCATAGACGACTGGAAGCTCTCACTCCCTAGGAACACCAGGTGCATACTATCCCAATTAAGGTCTGGCTTAATCACTATTTATCCAGACTGGATCCCAACATCAACGACATCTGTCCCAACTGCAATCAAGGTTCTCATAATACTGCTCAACAAATCCAACGTCCCTTTCTGTTTATGCCGCTTATTTCTTAGGACTCGGCGTAGATGATCCACCCATGGTTACGGATCCCTAAAACATAAAACTACTAACAATCACAATTCGATAAATTGTACATACATAGTCTTCCTTTAAAATACTGTTACAACAACAACACAAAATATCTGCTAAGACGAATATTTTTTTTATCGAAAAGTTCTTGAACATAGTTTGGTTAAGTCATTTAAGTTACCTAAATTTGCGACAAGTCGACAGTAAAATCATATATCGTCTTTAGATGAAGATTTTTGTATGATTTGACACAAAACCACATCAGCAAAGCCCAATATGCCACGAGTGTAAGAGATAAGAACACTTAAAATAAGTCGAAATCATCGGTCCCTGGTATATATGCCCGAAATGTGATTTTGGCGATTCTGGAAGAAATTTGTATCATATTTCTGTGTCCAAAAGATAACAAACCTATTGCGCTTTCATATCGTATATAACACTTTAAGATATCTTATTCCGCTTGGGCGCGAGACCATTATTTCAAAACCACTAAGACAGATAAAGACAAACGGGTCACCGCTGGCAAGGCACTTTAACAGTTGGCACAAGTTCTGGCAACAAGTGTTTTCCCAAAATGATAACATCATTAGACAAAAGGTTCACATGTTCAAAAAGTGTCGGAAAAGAACTGGGTAAACAAAATTTAGATCATTAACAGAAAGTTGGTAAAACTATAAAATATGTGGTCTAAAATAGATATTGCAAAATAAAATTAAAAATGTTAATTTATAATTTGTTGGTGCTGCTGGGATTAGACAGCTCTGCCCACTGAGTTAACAAGGCATATAATAATTGAAAGCTTAAAACGTAAGTGAATGATAACTGCTGGGTAACCGTTGGTAGATGAAATATGCTAGCACTGGCATAAGGTTTGCAGGAAGCAACTAGCCAACGTTGGAAAAAAAGAGCTTTTCCAGAAGCAAAAATCAATTTTAAAAAGTTTAAAAAATAACAAAAAAAAAATGTATGCCTAAAACCTTAAAACTTTTTTAAACAAAGCATAATCATTTTTATAAAATAATTGCTCCACAAGTGGTTAATCTTTCGAGCCGTTATCAATTTCTGACTGGATAGCACTGGAAAAACACTTTTTTGTCAACGTTGGCATAGTGGTCTCAGCCGATTCTTGTAGACCATTGAAATTATTGTAAAACTAATACTGGCAAAATGCTTTTTGGAAACGCTGGTAAAGCGTCTCAAACAAGTGTTCTGCCAGTAATTTATTTACAATAGAATTAAAAAATGCAAATAAATGGAAAAAAAAAAAACATTCAAAAAGTAGAGCAATGCCGAAGTACTGATAATACTTCACTTATTGTCTGTTAATAGATATTTTAAAATATGAAAAATTATGGCTTTTTTGGAAAACTACAAAGCAAAAATAGTGAGGAGAAAATAGTAATAGAAACACGACAACTGTTGACATCATCATCCATCCTATGATGTTCAAATATGTGGTTTTCATCGGTGAATTTAACATTGGCTTGTCTAGGAAGAGAGTTGTTCCTTTTAATAACAATCAATAAGGGTAAGGGTATTCATGTCAGAAATTTTGGTCTTGGAGAAATGCAAAAGTGTAAACTTTTTCAAAAACACAACAACAAACACAAAGAAAATAATTTGTGGAAAATTGGCACCAGCAATGGGGATTTGTAAATAAAAACACCTTTTTAATAACTTTTTTGTAATTTTGAATTTTTGTTCTTAAATAACTTTTATATCAAAATGAGGGCGTTTTCATTTACAAATTCTGTTGTTGGCGCCAACTGTTTTTTCTATAAATTTTATTTATTTATTTTATTTATTTATTTTATTCATTTATTTAATTTATTTACTATAATTAAAATTACAATAAAACTTAAGAACTAAGCACTAGCAACTTAGGCTTTCTTCTTGGTTTCTATAAATATATCCGCGTTTACAATCTAAAACACAAAAAATCCTTTTTTCAATCTTTGAAATTGAAAATGCCCAGGTAGAATTAAGAGACGATACAAAAAACAAAGCGCTGTTAAAGCGTTGTTTTCGATGGTCCAAAAATAAAAATATTTTTAAAGCGTTGGTTGCCAATAGTATGAAATAAAAGGGTTACAAAAGCGTTATTATGGGTTGCTTTTTGAACGTTCGCAAAAAGCACATTGGGAGTACTTTGCTTACAAAATTTACAAACGGTTTAAAGAACTTTAAAAACATTGTTTTAGAGCGTTTTTCTAACGTTTGCTTATTTTACAAAATATAATTGATTATTCAAAAAAACACTACCACAACATTGGTTTAAAGCGTTTTGAAAGAGTTCGAACAAAGAGCTTTCCCAGCACTATTTTTTTTTTTTTTTTTGGAAAATTGTCTTCATTATTAAAAAAAAAAAAAAAGACTGGAAAACATTAGTGTGGTTTTACGTTTTTTGGTGAAATGGAAAAATTTATATATTAATTAATTGCAATAAAAATTTCAAATTCCCAACTTAAATTTTTTAAAGAAATTGATTGTTAACTAAAAATCTCATTTTCAATTTTTTACTTATAATTTCAAAGGTAAATTATTAATTTCTTCGGAGATTTTTTCAATATAACTTTAAATGTTTAATTTCTTTAGTTATTTAATTTTAATTGGTATGCAGTTGGATAATTTTCAATCATATTAAAAAACAAATACATTTGTATTTGTTAAATTAAGCTATTAAAAGATAAAAGTTTGTTAATACAATTAATGAGTTTGTCTATATGACGAAATATTAATAGAAAATGAGAAACCAATGAAACATTTATCCTGTGTAAAATTTATAGTGTCCGACCGAGTATTCGGCATCGGAGTTCGGCCAAGTTCGGTGTTCGGCCAAATTTTGGCCGAATTTGTCCGAACTACCGAACTTTTTATGATTATTTATAACAAGCCAAAAATAAATAACAACTGTGGTTATATGTATTAACTTTTCAGAATTTACAAAAAAAAAAAAATAATACAACGTTGAATATGATAGAATACCAAAAAAAAACAACGATATTTAAATATCAATGTGTGTGAAAAAATTTCAAAAAGCCAAGAGTTTAAAAAAAAAATTCCTGAAATATACCTACAAGACTTATAAGCAAATAATCAAATTTAATTCGATATAATTTAAATAAACGTATACTTTTATATTTTGCAATTAATTTCGAGTGATAAGTAATCCTAAAAAGAGAATAACAGGTTCATCAATTTGGGATAGACATGATGCAGTACCAGACTTAGAAGTAGCAGAACCAAATGAAATTTTATTGAAAAAGAAATTAAAATATTTATTACGGAGCCTGCCTTTAACCCTCTAACCGGCAAGCCCGCCTCTAGGCGGGGTATTTTAAATTGGCCATAAGTTCGCCAAAAAAGTGTTTTATTATAAAAATGTAAGCTATATCGATAGAGAACGAAGTTAGCCACATATTTTGCGAAGTAATGTTTTGTGTACATGTCATGGTTTGGAAGCGAGAAAGCGTTATAGTTAAAATTTTCAGTAATTTCAAAAAAAAAATATTTTGAAACAACCACAATTTTCAAAAGTCCTTAAAACACATTTCTGTTAACATGAAACCATTCATATTCCACACAAAGGAAGGTTAAAGCTTAAACTTTTGGAAAATACTCTAAGTTTGTTCCAAGGACATACAGGACTTTAAAAGAATACATATAAAGGATATCATCTTATCTTGAAAACGAGTGGACGGATTTTTATAAAAGTTGGCAGAAATATTATATTTGGTAACAAAAGCTTCAAAGTTTTGTCAATATATATTAAAGTTAAGGTTCGTTTTCGCTCGATTTCGCGTTTTTCGAAAAACGAAAATTGCCATATCTTTTTATCTAAAAGCTCAAAACGACTAATTTTTGGACTGTTGTTATATCTTTGTAAGAAGGATAATTTATGCCTTGACTTTTTAAATTTTATAGGTTAGTTTTTGAGATAGCCTCTAAACCTGTTTTGACCCATATCGCCTAAAATAGGCAACAACAAAAAATTCGCTAAAACAAAATATTATTTATTTCTCGTGCCGAACAAGTGGAATAAATTTCAGTCCAAAAAGCTTATGCCGGTTAGAGGGTTAAGTCCCTAAATATAAATATATTTGAGTATTGGAATTCAAGTCCATTTACAAATATAAAAACTGTAGCAATAAAATATTTATCAGCCCCACCAACTAGTATAGCTAGCGAACAGCTTTTTAGCGCTGCCGGACCAGCTGTATTCTGATAGACGAAGCAATTCACATGGTGTCAATGCAGAAAAATTGCTTTTCTGTCATTACAATATCAAACTTTTTAATTTTAAATATTAAAGTTAAAGTTTTTTTTCTATATCAACTTAAAAATCGATCAACTATTTTTCTCTGACTATACAATATAGTACAAATATTTTATTCTTTTTTTACTTAAAATAGTACAACTATTTTCCAAATATGATTTTTTAAAAAAATATACCTATGAATTTTTATTTTTGCTTATGTTTAATAACTTTTTGGTTTAAATTTATTGATCTAAAAAAACAATTTATATTTTTTTTTTTATTAAAACAAAAAATTCGGCTTCGGCAGAACATTGATATTATGGCCGAAGTTCGGCTTCGGCCGAAAAAAATGAGTTCGGTCGGACACTAAAAATTTAGACTCAGTCTGATCATAGATAAAATATTTTTTAAAAAACTATTCTCACAAATGTATTTAAAACTATGGCAAATTATTTAAAATTTGTTTTTCCAACGTTTTGATAACGTTATAAAATACCACCCTAAGAAGTTAAATCATGGTTATCATTTGGATCGTTTTCACCCAGAGGGCGAAGTTGACCGGCTGTTAGTCGGCGCACAGCCGCCACCGTATAATTCTTACATGCATTAGCCGCCGCCGAAGCATGCGGCTTTCATCGGCTAAAATTCTTAGCCGACTTTGTAGCTAAGCTGAAATGTTAATTTTTTTAGATTATAGTTTAGTTTAGTTTTAAGTAGATTACTATAAAATCTCTTGATCTATATTTTGCGGCAAGGCAATTCGAAAACAGAGTAGTATTTGGAAGATGACAAAGCCAATTGTGACAATTTTTTGTTGTTGTTTTTGTTTTTTTCTTTGATATTTTAAATTTTGAATCTCGCTCCTAGACGAGGACAAGAAATTCTCATTGAGTTTGTGATTTAACATAACAAATATCTCTAGAAATTCTAATAACAAAGTCCCCTGAAGATTTCCTTGGGCAGGAATGAAATCCGGATAGGGACACGCCTACATCAGATTGCTTTTCACAATTTGTTAAATAAGTTTTGGGACTTTAGCACATTTAATTACTATAAATGCAATTAATGTTTATCCCGATGAAAATAAATTTAAATAAAATAGTTTTGTTTTACTGAGTATATTTATGATTTTTTTAAAGAAGTTGAAATTTGCTGTGGCGGCATGGTTTTTTGAAAACAGATTATTCTTTTTAGCATTTTCCCAATGTTGCAAAACTGGCCAATTTGTGTTTTGGAATTCCAGCCACGTCAGCATCTTCAGAACAAGCTTTTTCTTTTGCTGGGAATTGCGTTAACGAAAAAAGAAGTGGACTCTATCCTGCTACAATAAAAAAAACAGCTATTTGTGCATAATAACATGAAAGACGTGAAACCACTTTTATCAAAATAATCAAAATCTTACAAACTTAATTAAAATGTCTTATGCTAGTTTAGCAATGAATTACTTTTACTTTTTTAATCCCTTTTTTTTATTTTATCAGCAATTAATGGCTGATATAGATTAAATTTTTTGTTTAAGATTGTTTGGGATTTGTTTTTTTTTTTATTTTTTAATTATTTTATAATTAATATTTTTTATTATATATATTTTTTTTTATAATTATTTTATTAATTAATTTTAAATATTTATCTTGTTATAATTATCTTGTTATAATAATACAGAAATATTGTAACTTGTTTTTGAGTAGAAGTTTATGACCGATTATGGCCAAAAGGCTAGGTCATTGAAAATGAAGAAAATAAAATAAATAAAATAAAATAAATAAATAAGTTAATTTAATTTTTTTAAATATTTCTAAAAACAGTCGGCTTTAAGCCGCCGTCGAGTTATTTTTGATTAGCCGCCTCCGAAAATTTTAGCTCGGCTTCGCCATCTGACAGTTAAAAAGCATTTCATAGTTTGTTACGGCACCGTTTTGAGAACGGTATAAAATATGATCCTCACACGGTAAAACATGGTTATCATTTGGGTCGTTTCCAAACCGCTTTAAACTTGTAAATCGGAATGTTTTGAAAACGCTGTACCACCTTGTGAAGTGCTTTTAAAACGCTTTAACGATTTCATTTTTCTACCTATTTGTTTATTTATATTTTAAAAACTTATAACGGAAACATTTTAAAAATTACAAGAAAAGAATTTTTTAAAAAGTTTACAAGAAAAAATACGGTAATAATGAAGTATTAAGAAATATAATAATATAATACATAAAAATTTATTGATTCCGGTATAAAAAAAAACTATACAATGAATATAGACAGACAGATGACAAAAAAATAACAAAAACAAATTTTGCAAAAGAAGAGAACAAAAATTAGTGTACATTTTGCAAACAAATATATATATGTATATATACATAAATTATATCTTGAACTGACATAATAAAATCAGATAAAATTATTTTGAAAATAATAAAACAAAACAGCAACAACAAAAATCGTAAAAATGCTATACAAAAATAATAATGTTATTGTATAAAAAAGAAAAATGCCAAATTAAAAAGATTACATAACCAAACACAACAACCCAATCATCCAACCAACCAACCGACCGACCGACCAACCAACCAACCAAATCAACATCTCATGTACAGCAGATTTGATATAATACGAAAAAGTTGAAAAATAATATAAATACAATACACGACACAACACCAAGTAGAGTAGGGACACAGTGAGAGTCAACAAATATAAATCCAATTGCTTTATGCCGCCATATTACATTTGATTGCATTGAATTTGCAATAAAAAAAAAACAAGGAATAAATGTGCAAAAATACTACGATTATACCAGCAATACATTTTTTATATTAAATAATTACATGTTTCACTTAAAATATTTTAATTTTGTTGAATTAAATTTTGAATTGAAAGCTATTTTTGTTTTTTTTTTTTCAATTTGTATGTTATTTTTCCTTGGAATTCAATATGTAACTACAAATACTTGAGTTTTGTTTTCTTTTTCAAATAAAAATTACTTGAAGGCGCATACTCAATACCAAATAAAGTAAAAAGAAAAAGATATTATTGTAAAAGAAAAGAATACAGAAATAGTAGAAATAGTATACTATGTTTATGTCTCAGGCAAAAATAAAGTCTGGAAAAAATTAAACAGAATGTTAAAAACAAAAAGTAAATTGCAAAATATATGATAAAAAAAGGGAAGTGAAGTAGCTATTCAAATAGAAACATAAAGAATAATTTATATGGCAACTCTAGATATTTAGCGAAAATAAAGAATAATAGTAAAGCAATTGCAACGAAAATAAAGTTTCTTAATTTAATAAATAACTAGAATTAGAAAATCACTATGCGAGTAACACGGTTTTTTATCAAAAATTTTGAATTTTCTTACATTTCGTTTTGTATTTCAAAACAGTATAGAAACCACCTGATAAAGTTACTTAGAAAATCGTTGGCATATAGGCTTTATCGAATTTAAAATGCATAAAAAATGTGTGTAAAATCAAAAAGTACTAACATTAGGTCCATTCGTTTACACCAAAATTTGCACAAATTTGTACTGGATTTTACTGAAATGCGTTCGCGTACACATAAATTTGCAAAAGAGAGCATCTACTAAGAGAGTAAAGTGACAGTTGTCAGCAAAAAACCTGCAAATTTTTACTGGACAAATTTTTGCCAGTAAAATCCAGTAAAATCCAGTATAAAAGAAAAACATATGATTAAATTAGGTAAACAAACAAAAATAAGCATACATTTAGTAATAAAAACATTTAAAAGATTAAAAGCTGAATTAAAAGGGCGGCAAAAACTAAAAATAATTATTTTCAACCTGAAACAAATTAAAGTAGTCAGTTACAATTATTATAGTAACAATTTATCAGTTTTCTAATATCTGTGTTAATTGTTTTTATTTACATTAATATATTAGAGATGTAAAGCTAATGAATATATGAATACTTCTTATTGCATATTATTCACGGTACCGAATATCAAAAATCAAGTATTCATATATTTTCGTATGTTATTTAACTAGAAACAAAATTAAAAGTCGTGTACAAACTAAACAAGTCTAAAAGTTTCCACAAAAGTTATTTAATAACTACAATTGCTACGAATTTTTAATTATTAAAATGGAATGCATCAAGTACCAAAAACAATATATACTGGGTAGTCTAAATAACACATATTTTACAACACTAAGCTTTTTAGCGCTCATATGTTTGAATCAATCTGCAAGGTTTTGCAATTTTTCCGTTCGCTTACTTTTTTGTGCAAGAGCCAGTTCTGAGAGTAAAATTTTCATTTTGCCCAAAATTTACTCATCTACTGGATTTTAATGGAAAAGTAAACGAATGGACCTATTACCAACACTATTTAAACATTAAATTTGGCAGCACTTTTTTACCATGTGTTGTGGATTTTTCTTGGAAGTAAATGCAAATTATTTTATAAAAACAATAATTTTCTTTTATAAACAAGAAAAATTGTTTTTTTTTTTTTTTGGATATCATAGAATACAGCGTTGTTTAATCAGATTATATGATGTAATTGCTCACTACTACTTTTTAATATTTAAATTTCGTAAAAATTGAATTGGAGAGAAATAAAAATAACTGCATTAAAAATGTCTGAATTAAACAAACTTATTACGGTTCCATAAAAAATCGTACAAAATGTACTCATAAATATGCTGTAAAATTGCTAAATATGCGCTTAAATGGAAATAAGCACTAAAAACCAACAAAAATATGCACTAAAAATATGTATAAAATATTTTAAAAAAATTCGACACCAGTTGAAAAGCCTCTTAATTCTTAAGATTTTTTGAATTAAAACAAAATCGATGGATAGGGTTAGGTAGAATATACCTAAAAATGATGACGTTGTAAAGTCTTCACCTACAGAATTGATGGCCATTTAGTCTAAAAATTAAAAAAATACTTGAAACTTAATTTTTTCATTAATTTTATTTTTTGTACATAGTTTTTAACTCTCAGATCCAAATTAATATAAAATGTAGTCACTAGAGATACATTCACTAAAATAGTAATTTCAATATCGCTGCTTGGTAAAAAGTGAAATAAAAATTTCAAGAATTTAACTTATGATTTGCTTTCATAAGGTTTATGTGCCGTTTAATGGAATTGAGTTTTGAGAACAGTATTTAAAAAAAATGGTGTAATTTTATAAAGTTTAAGGTATACCAAGTTGATGTCAGCGCACAAGAAAGGGCTGCGAACATCTCAAACTTATAAGGAATCGGCTTAAACTTTTTGAAAATTAATGTATGACATTCACAATCACTCCATTTAAAATTTTTTTGATTCAAAAATTTTGAGCTTATCATCATATAAAATGCAAAAAAAAATGCGCACTTAAACACAAAATATACAACTATAACAAAAAATGCAAAAATGTGGAAGAATAAATCCATTTTGTTACAAATACTGTGATTCGGAAAAGTATTTGGTCAAATTACTGACTACAAAGAAGAGGTTGGTGAAGAACGTTTTAATATTTAAAATTAAAAATGCAATGCAGCCGAATTATATGCGAAAGCAGTTGGTTTATGTAGCCGACGTACAACCGTTTAATTTACGCAACAGTTCTGATTTTACATTAAATTTCAGTACAACATATTTGTAATCAAAATATTTTATTTATAATAGTTTTAAATTATTTAATGCAATTCCATTAGAATTGAAAAATGAAAATAATTAGTTAGTATTTAAACGTAAAATAGTACAACATGTTAAACAATTTTTTTATGTAAGAAAATTCATAAAAGTAAATTTAGTAAATTTAGTAAATTATAAAATTAATAATTAGTATTTAAATCAATATATTAAAAAAAAAACATGCATTTGCATGAAAGACGCTGCAAATAAAAATAAATTCAATCAGCCAAATTATCAAAAATCATTTTTAAAATCATTTTTTTTTAATAGTTTTCAAATAAGTTTTAAAAATAAACTAAAGCTTATTGAAGACCAAAAAGCTATTTGAAAATCAGGAACTAACATCTAAAAAATAATATTTGTATTTCTATTTGTTTTGATTTATTAAGACGTATTATTTACACGTTATATAATGTTATTTTTACTAAAATAAATTATATATCTTAAAAGTACGAACCTAAACTTAAGCGATTATGCGAAAATGCGAATATGACGCAGATATAAAATTTATCAAAGATAAGCCAATCGAATTCGTAGAAGTTATAATACACATTTTCACAAACTTATAATGACGAATATCATTGTAGCATGATGTAGTGAAACATAATAATTTTCCAACAACGTTGATCTAATTATCTAATAACAAAAATAACAATCGATGAATCAGAAAGTTTTTTTTTTTTGCGCCAGTTGTTAAAATCAAATATAATTTCTGCACATTAATGAAATATTTAATTTTAATTTAATATTAACAAAAACATGATTTTTTAAGAGAAGCCCCACTCGGAAAATTCTTTATATTCATTATTGAGAGAGATTAAGGGGGTGTTTATAGTTAAACTTAATTTACCGCAGTTTGCAAATGGAATACTGCTTTGAAATGTGATTTATTTTGTTTTATCTTAATAAAGACCAAAATTCAAAATAAACAAAAAATTGTTCCTACAAATTTTGTTTAATAAACTTGGTAATGGCTGAAAAAATGCATTTTCGATTTAACTGAAATAAGTGCTTTAAATATGGCAACACTGGAATTGCACGAGAATCCAATACAAATTAAAGCTAGTCACAGAATCTGTGGCTAAAGTCATACTGACTAAATTTATAAAGAATTGGTATATGTTACGATGAATTAGTGCCAGTTCCATGTTAAACACTAACACCCATATTCATAAGTAAACTTTAGCAAGGAGTTAACATGTATGCTATTGTTAAATTTATGTTAACAAGCTTCTAAACTGTTGTTAGAGTTTAAAAAACAGCTGTTTTCTGTCAAAGTGACTGCGAATTATAAAAAATAAATATACATTTTTGTGCCCAAAAAAATATTTTTAATATCTAAATTATTTGAACGATTAATAATTTAGAATCATTGGACTTTTTATTAAATAGAGCCCGTGTGGTTGATTTTATAAAAAGAAAAAACCCATTTTTGTTTATACTGATAGTGAATTTCGTAAAAAATTAATTAATTTGGTCAAGAATGCCCTGAAAAGAAAAAAAACGGTGGACAGATTCCACCTTATCTTCAAGTTTTATAAGCGTCAAGGTGATGGGGCCGCAACAACGAACGAGAAGATTGCTGTGAATTTCATGGATTTAGTCAAAATTCAATCAGCCGAACTTAGGGTAGCAAGACGTACTTTTTTCAGCAGTACGCGTACTTTTTTTAGTCAATGTACTGTTTTCTGCATAACCCCTAAAAAAGTACGCTAAAGTACTTTTTTTTGCCTTTTGTACTTTTATTTGTACTTTTTTTCCCTGTTTAGTATCTTTAGTAACATTTTTGTTTGTGCAGAAAGATTCACACTGTTAGAAGCGCCTTGTTAAAATGTCTTTACAACCTGAACACATTTGTGGCGACTAACAGAAGTATTTTTTCGTGTTTTTTATATGAGAAGCAAAAAATCGCCAGTCTTGACGACTTTTCTTCTTTATATTAATCAATCGTCAGTCGCCAGCATTGTGATGAAACTCTTAATCAAAACAAATCGTAAATATTTTTGAAATTTGTATGTTTATTTTTTCTATACCACATTCAAATGCGGCAACTGAGAGAATATTCAGTTTAATGCTTACCTTTTGGAGACAGGAAAGAAAAAAGCTTTTAATTCAAAATTTAGAGAGTGAACTGACCATTAAAACTAATTTTGAATTTACATGTTTAGAGTTTTTTTTAGTTTTTTAAAAACTGAAAATGCCAAAAATAGAATTGTTAACCACGTTGAAAAGAATTATAAATATTTGTAAAATTTTTTAATTATTTAAAAAAGAAATAAAATATAATTATTTAATAATTATATAAACGAACCAAACCGAAATGTACAACACACAAATGATATTTAGTATTAAACATATTTATATAAACTTGTTCAAATTAACTTTAAAAACCTGACTAATTTTAAGTTAACATTTACGATCTCATTTTTATATTCTTTACTGAAGTATATGTGATTTTATGTTATTTAATGAATTTAAGGACGTTTTTAATAAAAATACAAATGTACTTTTTTTTATCAATTGTACTGCTTTTTTTCTTTGATGTACTTTTTTGCCAATTCAATATCTGGCTACCCTAGCCGAACTTGTGAAAAGAAGGCCAGGGCGTTTTGCTAAAAAAGCCAGACATATATTAAAATGCTAACTGCAGCTGGCATAACTAGTCTATTTAATAAATCCTTTAAATACATGATAAAAAAACATATATGTAAAATAATGATGAAAAATAAATATCTCATATAACCTTTTCATCTTGTTCCCAGTTAACTGATCTTATTATAACTTCTTATTAGATTTTACCGCTTTTACCAGTTTTCAGATGTTTTTTTTTTATTTTTTTAAGCAATTTTTTTTTTGTGGGATGTACACAATTGCAAACGTCAGAAATCAGATTTGCTTTGCAAAAAAAGGGGCCTCCTATAGAATTACACTGTGGCATCATAGAAATTTAGAGTTGATTTTTTAAATTTAAGTTGACAGATTAAAATGTATTATGAATAAACTCTATGCTAACAAACTTCTAAGCAAAAAATGCATTCTAGTAAGCAGCTCGTTGTTTGCGATGTATAAGTAACTGCTAACTTTAACTTATGAATATGGGTGTAAGGTTCTTATCACCTAGATACAATACACAGTTAAGGCATTCACTTTTTTTAAAACTTCAGTGTGCTATTGAAAAAAACGTTTGAAAATTTTTTAAAAAATATAAATTTAAGCTAAATAGTACAATAATGAACACTTTAAAATCTGGTAAAAAAAAATGCACTTAAGTATTAGATTTTGATTAAGTGTTCTCTATTTTACCGGTCTTCGAAATGGTATATGGCTTAATAAAAATAAATAACAAAAACAAACATTTTAATCAACCGCAGCAGCAGAACCATCAAAAAACTGCCATATAGATAAAAAGGGTATTCATGTCTGAAATTGTGGTCTAGATAAAATGCGAAAGTCTAAAATTTTTCATAAACACAACAACAAATACAAACAAAAATAGTTTCTAACTAATCAGTAAAATTAAATTAAAAGTAAAATAAAATTGCAAATTATATAATTTGTTAACTGTGCCTTACCCTACATCAGCCAAAAAGTAATGTGTTCTGAAGAAAATATGTTATGGATCATAGAGGATATTGAATATAAGATCTCGATTTGTTGAAATAAAATGACGAACTAAATGAGAATTTCTAAAAACAAGATATTTAATGACATTGACTCTCACCCTGTCATCAACGGAGTCAAAACATAACAGTTATAAGTTTTTTTCGATCATAGGAGTGAAATATACGATAAATGCATGATATTGTCGCTGAACTTGTCACTCACAGAATGCGATCGATACACGATCAGCAAAATTTTATTTATCCTGCTAATCATTAACGAAGATTTTTATTACAGCGTCGTTTAAGACAATTTCAGCGATAATTGTCGTTAGTGAAAAACTTTAAAATTTCTTAAATAACTCGTTGAAGTTAATTTTGTAAAATTATCTGAGTTAAAGCGATTGAAAACCTGTCAGGATAAAAGTTCCTGTAAACATATTTACATATTTATAATTTTAAGTAATATTTTGTAGCGTTGCTAATACTGATAATTTCACAAATAGTACTAAAAAATACAACTCTAAATTAAAAAATACATGTAAAAATTAAGCAAAAAATTAATTCTAAAACTAAAAATATTATATATAATAACACATCCAAAAAGTAGAGCAATACTAAAGAAAAATTATGGCTTTTATTTCTTTTTTTTTTTTATTAATTAATAATCATATAATTACAAATTATATACTATTACCGTAACCGAGCACTAGCTACTATGGCCTTCGGCGCATTTATTTAATTATTTAATTTATTTATTCAAGCTCTTGGAAAACTAATATTGAATTCTGTGTTTTTGTAAGTATCCTTTAGCTGAAATTTACTATAAAAATTTTAAGAAATAACAAAGGTTGTGTAGCACTGTTCTATCGATATAACCATAGAAAGTGTTCTTCTGAGGTAAGAGAACTTATCCTCAGGGCCAGAGTTTTCATTTGGAATACTCCAGTAAGTCGCTACAGAGAGAATTGCCTAATCAAAACGACCAGCTGTATGTGAAATAGACTGCCCGCAGAGGTCTTCGGCGTCACTTACAATTACTAATTCCTTCTTTCCATAACCTAACTTTCTGATATTCAACACAATGTACTGCATTAGTAGGAGTCATCCCCTGAGTGTTGGTCTAACGTAAAAACAAAAAGGAACAAAGGTAAATCCTATCTGGGTTATTGTGGAATGGATGAGTTATATTAAAACTTGAGTTGCAAGTGCAAAAAAGTTTAAATCTGCAATTTAAATCTATTCTCGAAATCATAACTGATAAATAGAGCCGCTGGCGTCATAAATACGTCTTATGTAACAGGATAGTTTTGAATGTGTACGTCTTACGTAAAGGTTAAAGACGCATCCACCGGTTAATTTATTTTGTTATTCGAATACATTTGTATAGAAAAGTTTTGTTGGTTTGAGTTCAAATTTACATTATGTCAATTTTATTTAAATTTGATTTAATTCCATGGAGTGGTTTTCTAGGCGATTTTCTTAATCGTTCGGCTTTATCAAGACTTATTCCGAAGAGCTTTTAAGTCCCTTATATCAAATATTTCAAGTAGGGTGGCAACCCTGGGCCCACAGCATAGTCAATATTGGTATCAACATTTTTGTTTTCTCGAGCACTTTAATGCTGTGTACAAAACCAAATCTGAATTTCTTAAACTTTAGCGCCCCACAAACAAATTTAAAAAATTTTAATCCGAAAAAATTCTATTTAACCAAATTGCATTAAAATATTTTTAAAAAATCGCAATCTGACAAATAACTTGGTAAATGTAGAATTATCCTTGTTGTAACTCAACCCGATTATATTTTAAGGCCTAAAAGAGGCGAAGCGTCGATTTTATACAAAACAAAATAAAAGACTTTCAATTCATTAAAGTTCTGTGTATTGTATGGTGCATTTTTATAAACTTTCATCTTGCGATATTTTCTTTTCGACATTTTTTGTTGCTGTTTTTTTTTTATTTGTTCATTAGTTTTTCTTCTTTACGATAAGCTCAATAACGAACGGTAGTTTTTGTTTGCCTGGCTAAGTAGAAACGACGATTGGGTTGATATGTACCTCGTCGTCGTTATTGCATCCAATAGATACACAGCAGAGATTGCTTATACTTTTTTTTTTTGTTTTACAATTTTTAGTTTATTTTATTTTTTATTCGTTTTATACTCGATATTCTTATTTTGAATTTTTCTATTCTTCAAGCTAATTTATAGTATACTTTAGGCTTTTCTAAAGTGCATTTAAATAAATTTTTAGTTAACTTATTTTCTCTTATTTTTTCATTTTCTTTTAGCAAATTTTCTTTTTCGCTCTCTTTCTCACCCCACACAATTATCTAGTTTGTGTGCTAATGTCATTTGCTCTATTCGTAGTTTCTTTAGCTTGATTGGGTCGTTCGGTCTTATAGTTCGTAGCACCCAAAAAGTGAATGCACTAATTTTGCCTTGGCACTCGTCATCTATTCAGTTGGAAAATACCAACAACAATACAGTCAAAGCCCGGTATAACGAATGATATGTTGTCAGGCCAATTCTTTATACCGCAACGACTTTTTGTACTAAATCGACTGCACACTTTAACATTTCTCATATGGTTGAGTATATTGAGAATGAAAAGTAAAACTGCAATTGTGGGTGTAGTACACCTAAATTAAAAGGCTCTCCAACAAAAAAATCTTTTTGCATTGCAATTTTTTTTATTTTTGTAAATTTTTACATATTTTGTACCAAGTGTTCGTTAGCAGGCAATAGCAGAAAAATACCATCATTGATTCAAAACCCTTTTAACTGACTATCGTTATCCCTAAAATACCGTTACCGAAATAATGAAAAACCCGTTATCCGTAAAATACCGTTACGGATATAACTTAAATACCGATATCCTTAAAATACCGCTGCCGAAATAACTAGAAACCTTTATTGCTAAAATACAGTTACCGAAATAATCTGAAATAGCGTTTTCTTTTAAAACAGCAATACCTTCATTTTGTTAGTTAACTTAAGTCGTATTGTTAACTTTACCTACCCGTTTTATATCGTTACATGATAAATAATTTTAAAACAATTAAAAAAATTTGTTAGTATGTTAATACCGTTACCGAAATAACTGAAAACAGTTATCATTAAATATCGTTGCCAAAATAACTAAAATACGTTTAAAATCCGTTACCGAAATAGCGTTACCCCCAAAATACCGTTACCGAAATAAAAGAAATTAGCGTTACCCTTATGATATAAATTTTCAGAAAAATTCGTTATATAAGCTAATGCAATGCAAACAATTTGTTCGTTTGTTATATCGCGTTTTTGCTATACCGAATATTCGTTATACCGGGCTTTGACTGTACTAAGTATTTAGTGGACGTCTATTGCATTTATATTATTGATGTGTTATAGTAAAGAATACGTGATTTTTTTCAAATATATTTATTTATTTTTTATTATTTTATTTCGTTTTTATTATTACCTACACTACTTATACATTTATAATCATACCATCATTTTATACTAAACAATTGCAATCAGAGCTTCAAATATTGAACTATATTTTTTCTTAAATCAAAGTTAACGAACACACCCGATTAAAAAAAGTCTATATATGATAGATATAAGAATATAAGATATCATATCTCTGTTTACATAATTTCATCCGCAAAATGGGTCTATAAGATTATATTAGTTTGTATCAGATTATATTTGTCATTATACAATTTAATCTAATACTATCTAATTAGATGTTGTCTGATGTAATTGTATCCCAAAATTGGGCACATCTTATGGTACACATTTTATCTAAATTAATAAAATTAAAAAAAAAAATGTTATACAGCTTAATACAAGGATATATTAAAAAAAAAATATACAATACATGAGTAAAAAAAGTTTATATATAATCATATACATTTATATATGTTTATATATACAGTATCGGACAAAACATTTGCAACTTACATTTAAAATTTAGGTTTTAGTCCGTAAAATTAATTTGTTCCCACTTTTCAAAGTTTTTTTTTTTGTAGATCATGGTATTTGTTATTTCAGTAACAATTTTAGAGATATTTCGGGTTTAGTTATCCGGAATTTGCATTACTATAGCGTATTATGTGAAAATAGTTATTGTTTTGACGAGAATTAATAGAATTAATACCGTTATGTTTTCTTTTGATCACATTCGCAGTTTTTTTTGTATAAGTCACATTTTTCATTAGTTGCAAAAATATTTGAAAAGAAACGCAAGTTGGGATAATATTCCGAAATATCGATAATAATGGCACCAGATAAATTCGGAAAAGAATTACGAAAGCGTATTGTGGACGATTTAAACAAGGGAATTTCTCAAAAAGAACTATCTATTAAATATATAAGTGCGAATTTTATCGCGTTTTCAAAAAATAAATCTGTGTAGGTGATCAGCAAAGGCTGATCAAAGAAGAGAAGAGACTCATTAATAGTGAGATAGATTAAGAAGTTTAAATCGGCTCCGAAATTGGCAAAAGAATTAAAAATACCATTAAGCGCAAGAACCACTTCCCGACGTCTCGTTGACGCTGGTTGTTTGCCTATTGGCCAGCGAAAAAGCCTCTCATATCTAAGCGTAACCAATTGAAACGGCTGCAATTTGCTCAAGATCATGTTAGTTGGTCAGTGGACCAGTGGAAACCTGTTCTTTTCAGCGACGAATCAAAATTTAATTTTATTGCCAGTGATGGTGTAAGAAGGCCCAAAGGAAAACGAGTTCAAAGAGTTTTGTGTAAAGACGGTGAAGCATGGAGGTGGCCATGTCATGGCATGGGGATGTTTTTCTGCCAATGGGTTAGGCCCACTTCATCGTATTAATGAGATAATGGATAGATGGGTTTACAAAAACATCCTTGAGGATGTTATGTTGCCATATGCTGAGTGGGAAATGCCGTTACTTTGGACGTTTCAACAAGATAACGATCCCAAACACACCTCGAAGGTGGTAAAAGCTTGGTTTAGACAACAAAAAGTTAATGTAATGCAATGGCCACCTCAATCACCGGACCTTAACCCGATCGAAAACCTTTGGTCAATTATGAAACAGAGAATTGATCGCAATAATGTTCAAAATATCGAAGATTTTTTCAACAGGATTCAAGATGCATGTATACCATATACCACAGGATACAATTAATCATTAAATAGAGTCCATGCCGCGACGATGCAAAGCTGTTATTGAAAATAAGGGTTACGCTACGAAATATTAAAAAAAAAAATTGTTAAATTGAATTCGAAATATAGAAAAAATTCAAATAATTTTGATTTAAAATTGTTAATAAAGTTTACTTTATTATATAAATAAAATTTAAATTAAAATAACGCAACCTCACGTATTTTTTTAGAACTGATTATAAAATTTCTATGATAATTGCAAATGATTTGTCCGATACTGTAATTATATATGTAAACTTTTTTACTCGGGTATATTAATAGAATTATAGATGAAGCATTGAAAATTAAAATGCTCATCAAATCCTTTTTAGAAGTGGAGCAACAAAAAAATTCTTATAAAAAAAAAAATCAGACAACCCTAGAACAATCAATACCAGATATAATTATATCTAATTATATGTGGTGTCGTATATTAATATATATTCATTTATATATAACGATATATTAATTATATATGACGCTATATAATTATTTGACCGACTCACCTTGTATGGAGAAAACAAATAGTTTTTGTCCACTCCACAAAATGTACCTTGGCTTGTTTTATGAGATCACGAATCTGGACCGTTTTTAAAAAATGTGTTTTTTTAGTTTTTCAAAGAATTTAGAACTTTAACTAGTATCATATGAAATTTTTTTTTAAAGCGCGTCCAGGGCAGTGACGGTTCCGTGAAATTGTCAAAGGTGTACTGCCTTTTCCAAAACGTTCATATTACCGTCTATAATGAATATTTTTCCACGAACTATCGCCTATCCCATATAAACAAAGTTTATATTTAATTGTTTTGTTTTTTAAATAGATGTGCAATAAAAATTTTATGTAAAACGCATTTTTTAACGCACCCCTATGTTAGCCCCATCCGATATGTTTAGCCCCATCCGATATGTTTAGCCCCATTATGACCGAGTTTTAATGACTGGCTAGTTTATGATCAAACTTTTGGAAAACATATCTATTTACAGCAATTTTTATTTTCAGATATTGTTAGATTTCGGTAACGGCATTTTAAAGATAACGCTATATCAATTATTTCGGTAACGGTATTATAGCGATAACGGCATTTAAGTTATTTCGGTTACGGTATTTTAGGGATAACGGTAGTCAGTTGAAAGGGTTTCTGAATCGATAACGGTATTTTAGCGGTATTACCTGCCATACCTGCAAAAAAACCTATTAATCATCCATTTCGCTCCATTCTTGTCTTCTTAGCAATCAAGGCCATTTAAGCTCGATATATGTATATGAAAATAAACAAAATACTGAAAATACTGATATATGTATATGAAAATAAACAAAATACTGAAAATTACTGATACCGATATTGAATTTTAAAAATCTGAAACACGTATTTACCTAAATCGACTAAGGATTGAAGTATATAAATTTGGCATTTAAATGACAAAATCTTCGCACAAAAAAAAACTAATAAATAATTTTTTTTTACAGAATATCCCTGAAAAAAGGTTATGTTTTGACATGTATTGACATGTTTTATATATTTTTGTTATTGGATGAAATATCTTCGATTGCTGTTTATATACCAGGTTATGTACTATGTCGAAGTGATCGCCCTGGTCAACGTGCTTGTGGAGGTGTGGGTTTATATATTTCTAGTAACATCAAGTTTGAGATAATATTAAAGGATATTCAATATGGTGTTAACAGGAGTAGAATCACTGCGTATGGTTCTGCTGAATTTTTATTTATTGAACTAAATATTGCTGGTCATAAGATTCTTGTATGGGTTATCTTCCTCGGGGAGTTTTAGTTACGTTTGAAAATTGTGTTTCGGATATATTATTAAAATATTTCGATATAGTAATGTTTGGTGACTTAAATAACAATGTGTTTAATGCTAAAAAAGCTCCTTCTCTTAGAGAATTGTGTTCAATGATATTTGTCATCACAACTCTTTTACCTACGCATTTTGATGTGCGGTACGGTTCCACGTCGTTAATTGATTTTTTTTTTTTCATTTGTCTTGTTCCTTATCTGTTACTGTATCTGGCCAGGCACAAATGCACGGTACTTCTCGCCATTCATTTATATTTGCATAACTTGAGATTAATTCACAACATTTTGATGATGTGATTGAATATTTTGATTATGGTAATGTTGATTTATGTACTTTGGAAAATATTGTTGCGTCATGCAATTTCAACAGTAGTCTAGATACAGCCAATTTGGATGAGCAGGCAAATTTATTGAATTCATACATGTATCGTATCCATAATGCTGTGCCATTGGTAAAGCGTAAGGTTAGTATTTCGAATGATAATTCTTGTTTTTATTCCTCTGAGATAAGATATAGTCTGTCAGTTCAGGATATTGTTTATCGGCCATATCTCGATGACATGACATGGAAAATGGAGAATTTTTTGTCGTTTAAGGAACCATGCTTAGACGGTAATCCGTAATGCTAAGCGTAGTGCACATGCTAAACTTTTTTGTAATAAAAGCTCAGGACAGATTTGGAATACAATTCGTGCTAATGGTCTTGGCGATAATGCATCAACCGTTGATAATGTTGATGTGGAGATTTGAATTTGTATATTTCTTCTAATCAAGGTAAAAACGCTTTTGATAATAGTTTTTTAGATAATGTTCTAGATGAAGTTGGGTTTTCATTTCATAATGTTGATCTTTGTGAACTGATATCTGCTTTATATTCAATTAAGTCGAATGCCGTTGGTTGTGATGAGCTGTCCTTAAAATATTTGAAATTGATTTTACCTTATGTTGGTAAATATATTCTTTATCTTGTCAATAACGTAATTACCAAATCAACCTTTCCTTATTGCTGGAAAACTGGTAGGATAGTACCTATTAAGAAAGTTGGTGAATCTAGTGACATGGATAATTTGTGGCCCATTTCTATACTTCCAGTAATTTCTAAAATTTTGGAGATTTTACTTAGGAACCAATTAGAGGATCACACTGCTAATGTTTATTTTTTTAATAATTCACAATATGGGTTTAGATGTGGTAGAAACACCACACATCGCCTATTTTAGGACTTACTGATACGATTAGAATGTCTTTAAGTATTGGCCATGGCAATGTTCTTTTTTATCCATTGACCCTCATAAGGCTTTTAGACAGATCGATCATAGTATATTCATTTTTAAACTATGTTGTAATTTAGGTATTTCTGTTTCTTCTTGTAGGCTTATAACATATTATCTCAGAATAGAGGGCAATACGTATATATTGGTAATAAATATTCTCAGGTTTTACCAGTTATAAGTGGAGTAAAAGAAAACACATTTTTGGATATGATAGTATATGGCACCGAATATAAAAAAAAATAAAATCAGAATTCTGCATATAATCACATCTTATTTTATACGATGTTATTCGCAACAAAATTTAAACATGTATAATTTAATCAAATTGCATTTGTTTGAATATAATCGTTTTTTTTCAAAGATAGTTATTGTTTTTTATTTTACTTTACATATTTTTCTCTGAACCTTTTCTAGAACAACTTCTTTTACCACCGGTTACATGGAACCGGTTCTAGAATAGGTTCATGGGAGTCGAAATGTAAGGTGTCACTGTACCAGAACCAGTTCTATAACTGGTCCAGTTCTAAAGTAACCTGTTCTTGTTTGGAGGTAAAGAATAGGACAATCTCCATATAAAAAGGACAATCTCCATATAAAAAGAACAAGTTGCAGAACTGAAATTAGAACAGGTTATAATACAGTATAAGCTGTTCTGCTACCAGTTATTTGGATTTTACTATTTTACTGGGTAGAAGTTCTATTTATCGACTTGTCCTCATCCTCCTCTTTTTTCCATTGCAAGTTCAATTTGTTTGCCACTTTCTATTCTTTTATGATATTCGTATAGTTTAAAAGGTGGTCATTTCATTATTGATTGTTTACAAAACAACACTCTTTTACTCAACTGACACCTAGGGTAGAACGCATGTTTTGTATATCTTGATACCATAATGTCTGGGTAACTGTTTGTAATCTTGCATTTGCGTCACTCAGCTGAAACAGCAGTTAATTGTTAATTTGTATAACCATTGTGAGTTTACAAGACAAAAAAATCAATTTTTGTTCTCAATAATGAAAAAATACTGCGAACAAATTGCTTGCAATAGCCGTTTGTATTTCCAATAAGCCCCTAATGTGTTAATAATTCAAAAGAGTTTAGTTAACAGTACTTCGGTTACATAGATATACGAAAGTATTTTAAAGGTAAATTATTGCCCTGTTCTGAGTTTCAAAACCGTTCAACTAGAGTAGATTTGTTGGTCAAAGCATATGAAGTCAAAAATTTCAGATATTTGATGTTTCGAAAAAATTTTAAATTTATAGAAAATTTATAAAATGCTTTTTAATATAATAAAGCTGAAAAAGGATTCGTTTTACTCTTACTAAACTTTTTCTTTACAAAAAATTAAATATTTCAATGCAGACCACAAAACAGCAAACAAATTCGGAATGTTTAACTTTTTTGTGTACATATATTCTACACTCAGGGAACTTCTGCTGTAAATATTTGCATTTGTTTGTTTGATTTGTAATACAGTAATCATTATTTTTAAGTGAACAAATAGGTATTTGGAGAAGAAATTTTTATTTTTTACTACATATGAAGTTCATTTAAAAAGCAAACAACATTAAATTACTGTATTATGATTTTACATTCATTTTGCACAATAGTTTTTTTTTTTATTTAAAAAAATAAAAGAAATAAATGTTTGTTTATTTTTTACTGCATATGTGGTTAATTTTTAACAGTAAAAACAAATGACAATGTTAGTTGAATTTACTGAAATGTAAGTCGTCCTTTCTTCAAGTGAAATTTCATTTGATTTTAACTACATAAAAAATCAAATATCGAAGTGTATTTTTTAAGTCAATACAAATAAATATATATACATGTATATTATTGGGGATTTTTGAATTTTTATTCATCGTCTTCTTAGACAGATTTATCAAAAAATTGTTAACTTGCTTAATTTTTGTAAAATTTAAATATTTTTTTACAGATGAATTCGTTTATTTCTGTTTATAAATAGAGTCCACTTGGAGTTATCAAAAGTCAAAAAGAAATTATGCGAATAATTTAATATTAACTACAAATTTGACGCAATTGTAAAATGCAAATGTCAACCAAATGCAAATAGTAAAAGCGACAATCAATATAAACAAAACAGAATGCGGCATTTGTTCAAAAATAATAAAACACAATCAAAACAATTAAATATACTACCGAGCAAAAACTTTCATTACCAAGTAAGTCATTACCAAGTATAGTCAAAAACTAGAAGTTTTTTAAAGCTACTTGCTTTTATTTGACAAATTCCATATCTCAAAAGCTAGAAGTTTTCAAAAAATACGGTTTTTTTTTCGCAGTATAAATGTTTATAAATGTTTTATAAATCTGCAACTGAACTGGCGGCCAGTCACATAAATATATATAAGGGCCCGAAGGCCCTTTATTGGCCCTGAACCATTCTGTGGTATACCTTTGGGGTATGTTAGGGAGAAGCTCGGGTCGTGGAGGGAGTCAGAATTCTCTCTCTATTGGGAAAACTCTCTTGGCCAACGACAGGCTAAGAGATTAATTTCTTTTTCCAGTGCAGGATCGAGGAGACTCTTGTCCCTCGGGAGGGGTGACTTGAGAACCCTGGTGCCTTACCTGACTGGACACTGCAATCTCAGATACCACCTGCGCAAAAGGGGTATTTCGGACACGGATGAGTGTAGGTTTTGCGAACTGGTAGCTGAGACATCAGAGCATGTTCTTTGCGAATGTCCGAGGCTATGTGAAAGGCGTGCCAAGTTTCTTGGCAATCGCTTTGTCTCCCCTTCGGACATTATGAAGATTTTGCCTAATAGGATTATTGGCTTTATAGGTAGCTTGAATCTTTAGGGTAACTTTAGGCAGCACAAAAGACCTAAGTTGGTCGCGGTGCATAGTGCCATATAATCTAATCTAATATATAAAAAATTTATTATTTTGCAAGACTTTAATTTCTGACAAAAATACCGTAAATAAAAAAAATAATTAAAAATTGAAAACAAAATTTAAAATTCTAATTACACGATCAGAATGAACATACAAATTAAAAATCCGCTATTCCAATAAACCAAACGATATCGAAACGATGTCACCCAGATGATATTAATTACTGCGTATATATATATATGGGGTGTTTTTTTGGTCCATAATATGGTATTTATTTTATTCAAAATTCAAAATTATTATTGAGAAGCCAGAAAAAACTTTTACACAAAGTTGAATAAAACTTTAACCGGTTTATTAAAAAAATTATAGAAATACTTTTTTTCATTGAAATACTCGTATTATATAGATTTATTTGACATTAAAATTTTGGAACATTATTATAATAAACTATAGCTTCCTTCTCAGGACATTTGACTCCAGGGGAGGGAAAGTCGTTGCCTATGCGGATGACATAGTACTGCTGGTCAGGGGGAAATTTTTGCCCACGATCAGCGAGATTATGCAGGTGAGGCTGGGCGAGCTCTCGGCATGGGCGAAAGATAGGGGACTGGGGGTAAACCCCAATAAGACTGAACTGGTGCTTTTTACCAGGAAATATAAAATAGAGGAGTTTAGGAGGCCAGTGTTAGATGGCGTCGAGTTGCCTCTATCGGACTGTGCGAAGTATTTGGGGTGCTTCCTAGACAGCAAATTGTCTTGGAAGAGAAATACTCAGGAAAGGATGAAGGAGAGGCCTCAATGCCTACTACACATGCAGAAACTCCATCGGTAAGAATTGGGGACTAAGACCGGATATGGTAAACTGGATTTACACGTCGGTAGTTAGACCTATTCTCACTTATGGATGTACTGTCTGGTGGGATGCATTGAGAGTGGATAGCTGTAGGAAGTTGCTCAACAAGGCCCAAAGGAGTGCCTCTCTTGGTATCACAGGTGCGAGGAGAAGTACTCCACAGGCAGCGTTGGATATCATACTGCATCTATCCCCAATTGAACATTATGTTAGGAGTGTGGCTGCTAGGAACTTATTTAGGCTCTACGAGTCTGCGCTGGTAAGACCTAGGAGAGATGACCACACGAAAATATTGTACGAAGTAGGACTGCTTGATCATGGTAGTAGTCTCGAGGGAATATCGGATCATATGATATTGACCTTAGACTTCGGTGGAACACCTCCGGTGGACTTCCCGATTAGGGAGGTCTGGCGTGGATCCGATGTGCTGTTTGAGGGGTGGGCAGTATTCACGGACGGATCCAAAATGGACACGGGCACGGGTGCCGGTGTTTATATTGCTGGCACTGACGTGAAAAGATCATACAGACTCCCAGATGAGTGCAGTGTCTTCCAAGCGGAGATCCTGGCGATCTGGAGGGGCGACGGAAGTGATACTGGGACACATCGCTGGGGGATCTAGGGTGACAATCTATGTCGACAGTCAGGCGGCACTCAAAGCACTGACAAACTACACGGTGCGCTCGCGCCTGGTCGCACGGTGTTGTAGGTGTGCTCTGAGGGAGCTCATGGAGGCATTCACGGTGAGGCTGTGTTGGGTACCCGGACACTGCAAGGTGGATGGCAATGAGTTGGCGGACGAACTTGCGAGGGAGGGTTTCAAATCTGGACTTGGCGGTAAGAGACGGGGGGGGTAAAGCCCCCTTTATGTTACTACTTTGAGGTTATACGGAAGGGATTCCGCGAAACCGTTAACCAATCATGGAGGAACAGATATGGACTGCAGGGTTGTCTAGGGCGTTATGGCCCGCTTTGGACGCAGTGGCAACCAAGGTTCTTCTGGGACTGGACAGGGAAGGTCTCAGGACCCTTACGGGGTTCCTGACCGGTCATTGTGCTGTCAGGGCTTTCACAAGCAGATGGGACAGGGACATACCGGATTTTTGCAGACTGTGCGAGGATGTTGAGGAACTGGAGACGGTTGAGCATATAATGTGCCACTGTCCTAGGCTACAGGGTCTCAGACAGAAATGGCTAGGAGATAGATTTCACGACGAACTCGGGTTGTGTCGCTGGATACAATCCAGTTGATTTGCTGAGATTTGTCAGGGAGATAGAACGGCTGTTTCTAGTAAGGGGACGTTAGGATCCGGTTTCTGGGGAGTAAATATATACTTTCTACCTTTCTTATTTTTATCTTTTCAAGCTATGTTTTCTGTCTATTTCTACTCTTTCTCACCGTTTTTTCTCTGAAGGGATTCACAATGGACCGTATTGGTCTCCGAGTGGAGTTGTGCCCTTGGGTACATAACCCTTCCTAACCTAACCTACCTTCCTTCAATACGTTATAAGCAGGGAAGCGACTTTATGGCATCGATTATGCTAATTTGTTGCAAATTCTTTGATTCAGAAAAGTATTTGGTCAAAATCGATTTTGGGATACTGACTACAAACATGCATTTGCATAAAAATCGCTTCACTGGTTATGAGCTATTTAAACAAATTAAGATAACATTAACATTATAATAGAGATCAATGTGTGGTTTTTTATGTGGTTTTTTATATTAGTATAATATTATTTTATTTGCGCTATTTGGCTTATGAAATCTAGTTGTTTTTTAGTGGGATAGGGTAGTATGGACATTCGTAAGCGTTTCACATCGTAAGAATTGGGTAAAATACAATGTTTTCGTAAAGAAATATGTTTGTCGCTAGTAGTGGGAGTGCTTGTCTGATTGTAGTTACTCGATACTCAAAATTACTTAATATTTTCAGAGTTGCATTTTGCACAGAAAAGATAAAAATGTGACTCCACCATGATGACATGGTTACGTCGGTTTGAAAACAAAATTCAACAAGCAAATAGTACCACAAAAAATAAATCTGTCCTTGATAAAAAATGAAAATAGTTTAATTGGAAATGTTCTCGTTTTCGAAAAAATATGTTGAATTTCCTTAATAGATATAGAAAAAAAACACATAAATGCAAATGCAAAGCTAAAATATCTATCAGCAAAAAGCAGATATTTGAATTGTTGTCGAGTCAGAAAACTAGAATTCTATAAAGAAAATTTAAATAAGCTTAACTCAGTAAAGAGTGGTTGGTGGTCTTATCGAACGACTTAAAAACGCAAAATAGTATAACTAGAGGATATCTAAATTCTGAAGAGTTCCGCATACACTTTAGTTTATTATTGAAAAGTATATAGCACTCAATTATAGTTCAGTGGTGTTTGCCTTGTTACACAGATGCTTTTCTTGGCTCTCCAATTGAACTATGTGAGCTCGTTTCGGTAATAAAAGCTTTTTAAACAAAATAAGGCGCCTGGTCTTTGAATTTTATAAAAATGCACCCTTTTGTTTTGTAAGAGAGATTCTTTCAGTTTTAAACGTCGTTTTTCATTAAGGAAAAGATACCAACAAGTTTTCCAAAATGCATTTTGGTACCGCTTTGATGAAAGGTGATCCTAATTGTCCAACAAATTATAGTGGTCTATCGTTAATTGATTCTTTTTTCGCCTGGATTGATAACAACAATATATTAAATGAACACCATGCAGGTTTCAGGAAGCAGTACTAGACAGTTGACAAAGCTTTTAATCTTGTGAATATAATTCATTTGAACAAATTAATTGGAAATAGTACCTACGCATTTTTGTTGATTTTTCATGGTCCTTGATATGATACCAAGGAGTACTCTTTTTTATAAACTTTCAAAGATGGTACTATCATCAAAATTCATTCGCATCTTACAACTATATTATGAAAATAATACTAGCCAAATCCGATATGGTAATGCTTATTCTGAACCTTTCTGCGTAGATCGTGGTGTAAAACAAGGTTGCATTTTAAGTCCAATTTTGTTTTCCTAATACCTAAACGACCACTACCTGTTGGTGTAACTGTCTTGGATGTTCCAGTAAAAGTTCTCCTCTACACAGACGACATTGTCATTTTATCGAATCACCAACAGAACTACAAAATATGATCGATGCTCTTTATAAGTACTGTAATCAATGGTGTCTTAGGCTAAGGTAAATCTTGATAAATCAAAAATTTTAGTTTTTCGTTCTGGCACTAGAATATCTAAAAACCTTAAATGGAATAATAAACCTTAAATGGAAAATAATAATTAAAAATTTTTATTTTAGTTTTGAAATATGAATGTAATGAGAATTTTTTAAAGTATTATAAATACTAATAAATAAATAAAAAAAAATAAAATAAATTATGGAACAGATGATATACAAATTGTTAATAGCTATAGATACCTAGGAATGGATATCAACTACAATTAATCTTTTAAAAACCACACTAAAAATAGACTTATTCCAAAATAACAATTGCATCGACATGGTCTATGTACAGGGTGGGCCAAAAGTCACGCCTGCGTGTAATATTAAATTCGCATGATATAAATTTTAATTTAATGAAAAATAATATCAGATAGATGAATAACATTTTACTTCAAACAAGTTTTTAATACATATGTACTATTAAAACATTAATTAAAATTTAAAATAAAAATCACCAAAAATTGTGGAAAAAAATGGCTTAACCTTAATATTCCCTGTAAATTTCAGAATTCAAGTCGAATGGATTCTATTTTTTCTGATTTTTTTTTTAAATAACAAAATTTTAAAAATAAAAAAATAAATTTAAAAAAATAAAATTTTTAAAAAGGTTCAAATACCTTTAAAATAAGTTATTAAACTTTAAAATCCATTCACTAGTTTTGGAAAAACATTAATTTAAAAGTTGCCATGTCGTAAGATTTTTGACGATTTTGCCAATTTAAAATGTACATAACTTTTTGAAAAAAAAATGTTTAATTTTTTTCTGGAAACACGTGTAAAATATTTTTTAATGAAGAATACGTACTAAAATTTTGAAAGACATCGGAGACATCAGTCAAAGTCAATTTTTAGCAAAAATCGTACGGTCTGACATCATATACATATAAAATAAATTTCGTCGACAAATTTTGATATGATGTCATATATAGTTGCGTCTTATCGCATCTCGCTCTATATATATTTGTATATTGCATTTAGAATACGCTAAAAATAACACAATTAATAATAACGTTATATATACCTAGACATTGCAAAATACAAAATAATATATATTTAGATATTATATTATATCCATTTAAAAAAACACAATTTCATTTTGCATAAAATTGTATATTACCACATGCAGAGAAAATTTGTCAATCATATTTTGGATAGAAATATGTATTACATAAATACAATAGTGCAATTAATTACCTATATCATTTTGGATGAAATTGAATCTGATATTATTAAATTAAAACTAAACTAATGCAAACTTATATAATTATATGGGCCCATTTCTCGGATAAAACTGTATTAAGACACATATTAAATTCCGCATGATTATATAAAGCATCATATTAATTTTTTTAAATCGGATTGTTAGAAGTCGAAAGTTTCTGTGTACACTAGGGTTATAACTTTTGACTCTTTTTTTTGCAATTATGAAATAAAAATATAGGGCTTAAGTCTAGTTTAGGGGCCTCGCTCGGATTTATTTCAAATTTTCACCATTAGTAGAACTTTTAATGCTGAGCTCAAAAATACATTTTTTTTTTGTCGGCGACTCTCGGTTCCCGAGCTATGGACTTCCAAAGTTTGAATTTTGAATCTTTGCATCTTCACCATTTCTGATCGGATCAAAACAATATACATATCATTTGAAAGCTTATTAAAGCACCTTTCATTTGATATATAATACTTCTAATTCCATTAACCCGTTAAGCGTCAAATTAAAAAAGTCTGTTTTTTAACCGAATTTTTTAGACAAACCTCGTATTTTCTCAAAATTTGACTATTATAAAGGTACGATACAAATAATATTTATTTGTAGCTAAGATTTCAAGCTTTAATTTGATATATAATATTTCACTTTAACCCTTTTAACACCGTAGATATTAACATTTATATCGTTATTTAATTTTCTTCATTTTTGTACTTTTGTTCTTATATGTATATGTAAATTAATAACTTTGTTAAATTGCTAATTTTAGAAACAAATACACTTTTGTAAACACGCCGAAATTTCTGCAGCCCGGGGCGAAGCCTCAGCGAAGCCGAGAATTGGACTGATGGGAGTAAAAAAAACCCCTAAGCCCGGCCGAAGGCCGGTTACACAGAAAAACTTTGCTCGGCATATGTATATATAAATTAATAACTTTGTTAAATTGCAATTTTTAGAAACAAATAGACTTTTGTAAATACGCCGAAATTTCTGCAGCCCGGGGCGAAGCCTCAGCGAAGCCGAGAATTCGACTGATGGGAGTAAAAAAACCCCTAAGCCCGGCCGAAGGCCGGTTACACAGAAAAACTTTGCTCGGCATATGTATATATAAATTAATAACTTTGTTAAATTGCAATTTTTAGAAACAAATAGACTTTTGTAAATACGCCGAAATTTCTGCAGCCCGGGGCGAAGCCTCAGCGAAGCCGAGAATTCGACTGATGGGAGTAAAAAAACACCTAAGCACGGCCGAAGGCCGGTTACACAGAAAAACTTACCTATTTTAACTTTAATTTCGGTTTTTTTTCTGAGCGAGGCCCGTAAACTACATTTGTTCCCCAACTTTAACCATTAATAACTTTTTTATTATAAGAGATATAGTAACACATTATACCTTAAATGAAAGCTTGTAAAATGGGCTATAATTTTCTATAAATTTTTTATTTACATATATAGACGTTTTTTTGAATAAACAGATATGTTATACAAAAAAACTAGAATAAAAAAATGAAAAACTTAAAACTGGGCTGTAATGGGTTAATTTATGAGGACATATTGTACCTCATTAGAAAGATATTTTAAAGAGCTTTCATATGACACCCATATTGTCGTGATCGAACTTGTACTTTTTGAGATAATCGTTAAAAACTATTCCAACTTTAATGCCCATTTCTGACGCAAGGGGGCGTCGCCGACAAAAAATTTTTTTTTTGTTGAAATCAGCTCAAAAAGTACTATTCAGGGTAAAAAAAAAAAAAAAAATCTGAGCGAGGCCCCTAAACTAGACTTGTTCCAAATATAGTTAAGCAATTATTTTTTTCGCCGTTTTCAAAAAGTCTTAAGCTAGAAATTAATATTTATCTAAAATTTTAGCGTAATTAGACAATAACGATATATACTTTATGCGGGAGCGGTTTGTTTCAAAATGACCTGTAGTACATTGCCCATTACGTGTTGATAGGTAAAAATTTAGCAAACAAAAAAAGTGGTAATCCTACTGTGCATATACTTTTTTAAGTTTCCCGGGTTACAAAAAAAAAATTCATAATCAATATAAAAAAAAATGAAAGAGAATTATGAGAATTTTTCATTCGCATTGCAATTGAATTCACTTATTTTCAATTGCAATGCCATAAAATTGAATTTCTATTCCAATGCCAATGAAGACAAGTAGTTTTTGAAAATGCAGTATTTAATACAACCAAAAACTAGTAGTTTTTGAAAGCTTCCAGTTTTTGATTAAAATTTTGTATGGGGATTAGTTTTTAAAAACCACTAGTTTTTGGTATAGATAAATGTATTATAATATTACTTTCCAGTAATTATAAAAACGAACGAATGACAAAACCGAAGAATCAATAATCAAGTAATTCTGCAAATTTTCCAATCCTATCTTTTTGCAAATTGGCAACTCATTGCCACAAAGAAGAACGGATAAAAAGTTATCAAAGCACACATCCAAAGAACAAGTAACCAGTTTTACAACTTTTGCTTTCGATTTAAAAGAAAATGTATAAAAAGTACCCACACAAAATTGCAGACTATACCACAATATTCTATTCTTTTTTACAAAAGGAAAGAGCCAAATATACAGTTTGATGATTTTTACAATAAATTATCAAAAATGTCCACATGACAAAAAGAAATAACTACAAAAAATCTGAAGCTTTTTTCGCATGAGAAAAAAAATATAAACACAGAGCAGAGATTTGTGCGACAAACTTAATTTAAAAAATGGTGGTAACAAAGGAAAATAAAAAAAAGTTATGGAAAATTTATTGAAAAAAGGGAATGTAATTGCAGGAAAAATAACCTAAATTATAATAAAATATATATATGTATACAATAGCGAAAAAGTAATAAGAAATATAATAGAGGTTATTTTTACACAAATTGAATATTTTAATAAATTTTAATTATGACTCATTGCTAAATAATATAGAACTTATTTCTATTTTTATCAGTTTTTTGTCTAGTCTATATGACCGTTGTTTTTTTTTTTAATATAAAAATTTGTGCCTTTTGATAAAAAATAATTTGCAAAAGATGCAACACTGCGCAAGTCAATATTAGTAAACACGTTTGTCAATATGTATATGTACTTAAAAACAGAGTTGCCACTTTTTCAAGTTAGAAATAATCAATAACAAAAAGAAATTTTTGTTTATTTTAACAATAAAAAGGTACACCATTTTAAAATTATTACCAAAAAAAGATCAATAATTTTGATTAACTTTTTTTAATAAATTATATCTAGCCACGCGTTTCATATACATCTACATAAACAAGAAACTTTTATAGACGCCATTTTTAAGAATATAGTAATAAGCATAGACAATAATTCCTAAAAAGAGATGACTATATATTTGCTTTTCGACTTTTAATGAATGAGTAAAAGGGAACATTATAGAAAAATGGCTACTTTCTGAAGATTAAAACGTAGTAAGAAAAATATTTTGCAAAATATTAATTCTTAAATTTATTAACTAAAATATAAGTTCTTAATGCTATCTTCTTATTAAATGTCCATTATATTAGATATTTTTAATTTATATAAAAATATTTAGAAGGTTTTCAAGATTTTAAGAAAATTTTGATTTTTTAAAAAGTATATTAAGAAAACAAGAAGAAGCTATATATTTTTATTCAATATGGCGGCCTGAACTTTGACAGTCAAATTGGATAAAAAAAAATAAGTATGAAAAAACGTATAAATTATTTTATTTTTTAAATAAACCGCTTTAATGTTATAGAAATAAATATTTTAAAAAATATATATTAATTTGATCGTATTGTTTATAATAAATACACAAATACCCTAACTTGAGTAATGTCTGCATTTTTTTCAATTCTGTTGAAAAACTTACCATTTTGTGTTTGTTGAATAAAGTTGTTAATTTAAGCCATTTGGTTTATTTTTGTTCAGCAAATTAGATTTGCTGTTTTTATTATAAATTTTTTAACACTATTTTTTTTTTTTTATTAAACTTGAGGCGTAATTACGGACAATTCTGTATTTTTCCACCTTTTCACTTTTTTTTAATAGTTTTTCAGTTTTGTTTTTGAAAACTACTTTTTTTCACTTGGAAAAATTCTTTGACTTTTCTATTGTTAAGTTATTTTTTTTTTTAATTTCTCCATTGAATTCTGTAATTTAATAATTTTTTAATTTACGAGGAAGGAAAATAGTTGGCGCGACAAAGGTAAAAAAAAAATATGTACGATATATTTATTTTGTGCAAGTGGTAGTGTTGTATAGTTTCCTTTCTTCTTTTTCTAGTGCATACACAATTCTTATTGCTTTACAGAGTTGTATTTTAACCTAACTTTTCTTTCGTTGAGTACACTGTTGCCACTGTTCGTTGAGTACACCCGTTTCAGGAAAAGCAGCTAAATCTGACCCAAAAATCGCTAAATATTAATTAATTTTAGCTAGACATGTGAAAAAAAAAAACTACGAAATTTTAGAAAAAAAACCGCTAATCCTAAAAAGTATACCAATTACTAGGTTGTTTTTTGGGATTAAAATTAGTATAACTAAATAAATGTAATACAAAATTTTACAGATATATACAAATTAAAATACATTTTTAATTTAATTAAGATAAATTTAAAGAAACAATTTAATATTTTTTATGTGAGCATCTATGGGCAAATGCAATATAACAAATTTTTGTTTTGGATATATGTATATATATTCATAAAGTTTGAGTTATTTCCAGTCCGGTTAAAAAATCTTAAAAATTATTTTTAAATTAATAAAAAATATATATAATTTGTGATAATTTACTTTAATTAAAAGAAAAATCATTGAAAAAGTTGTTAAGACACCAGCCGAATTGAATGCATTTTCCGGTCAGCAACGAATTGCAAATATGTCATATTTAACTCACAAAATCAAAGTAAATAACTACTAATCATTGTGCTTTTGTTTAATAACTTGTTCAATCTTTTTCTTATTCGAAGTAAATTATCACTATTAAATTAGAAAGAATTTTCATTAACTTTATACATTTTGTCCCTGGACTATTGGAATTTTGACTTAAAAAGCGGGAGATGGCTAGAGTTTACCGATTTGGTGCAATTTTTTAGAATATATATTTTTTCTTTATGTACTTGATTAAATGTTTATTAGAAAATGTTTTACATAAATGTAAAGCCGTTATTCGAGAGCCGTTATTCGAGAGCCGTTATAATTGTAGCAGTTATTTTAAAAAATAAATAATATAAGCCCACGTCTTTACATGCAATAAAATGATAGCATGCAATTGTAAATTTGATTTCAGCTCAATAAATTTCAAGTAGATATTTAATGTCACTTAGTTTTCGTTTTATTTTAGCAATCAAAAACTAGATAAAGGTGATGGAAAATGAAAAATATAAAAACAGTGGTTTTCTTATTATTCTTAATTAAATTGATACAAAATACAACTTCAATAAATATATTAGTAATAGTTTTTGTTTAAACTTTTGTTTTTTTTGTTTGTAAACACGTTTTTATAATTTTTTTGAATTTTCTATATCGACTCTCATTTATTGTTGAATTATGGCAGATTATCTGATCTACTTATGGGAAGTTCTGCAAGAAAAATGCAGATCTGCAGAGCTAATGAATACCCGTTGTTGTACTCAAAAATACGTTCGAGTACAAATGAAATGTTACCAGTTTTACAGGAAAAATTTCGGCATAAATTCGGTTTACCGACACCTCACCAAAATAAATGAAATTTTGTCCTTTAATAGAAGAGACCACGCTGAGTCGAAATAAAAAAAATTTTTGCGTCGCTCACGCCCCCTTTTCAGTGGGCGGGGCTCCAAAGTTTGAAATGAAATTGCAAATAACTTCAAAACTACTTGTCCGATCTTAACAAAATTGGCGTCGTTGGAAAGGTCTCCAATGAGGTATATAATGTCCCAAAATATTAACCCCTTGCTGCCCAAATAAAGCATTTTTGTTTTTTTTTATGATTTTTTTTTTTTTAAACGCTCTTTTTGTTAAATAACGCCTATATAAGTACATAAAAAGTGTATAAAAAGGGAAAGTCTGTTTTATAAGCTTTCATAAAAGGTGCAACATGACCCCATAGGTCTTGAAATGAAGTAGTTATTAAGGGTTAAGTTGACCATTAATAGGCAAAACTATGATTTTTGCAAGATTTTGAAAATTAGATTTTGTTGTATGGTATGGTTTAAGATTTTGTATGCAAAAGAAAACTTGTAAATATGCCAAAATTTCTGCTGCCCGGGGCGAAGCCTCAGCGAAGCCGGTGGGAGGACTGGTGGGAGGAGAAAATCCCTAAGCCCGGCCGAAGGCCTGCTATGCAGAAAAACTTTATTCTACAAACATAGTTTAACATAGCCCACACATGAATAAATTACAAAAAAAAGCTTGTGTTATTTATACAAAACTTGTATAAACCGGAAATTAGAAATTAGAAAATTAGATTTTGTTGTGTGGTATGGTTTAAGATTTTGTATACAAAAGGAAACTTGTAAATATGCCAAAATTTCTGCGGCCCGGGGCGAAGCCTCAGCGAAGCCGGTGGGAGGACTGATGGGAGGAGAAAACCCCTAAGCCCGGCCGAAGGCCGGTTACGCAGAAAAAACTATTTTGCAAATACCCATATATGGTCACGTCGATATATGGTTCAAAATTTGAAAAAGGGTGTGTAAAAAAAATCATTATGCTTTTTTTGGGCAGTAAAGGGTTAATATTTTAGGACATTATATACACCATTGGAAAGATATTTTTGAGATCTTTCCGCCTGAGAAATATGGTCACGTCGATATATGGCTCAAATTTTGAAAAAAGACGTTTTAAAAAAAAAAAAAAATATAAAAAAAACAAAAATTGTTTTATTTGGGCAGCAAAGGGTTAATATTTTAGGACATTTTATACTCCATTAGAAAGATATTTTCAAGACCTTTCCAACGACACCAGTTTTGTTAAGATCAGATAAGTAGTTTTGAAGTTATTTCGGATTTCATTTCAAACTTTGGAGCCCCGCCCACTGAAAAGGGGGCGTGAGCGACGCAAAAAAAATTTTTTTTTTGGACTCTGTGGGGTCAAATGTTCAAGGTAAAAAAATTTCAAAAAATTCTGAGAGGTGTCGGTAAACTGAATTTGTTCCAAAATTTCTTCCAGCTAAAATTAGTAAAATGTTTTTTAGGTTGAACAAATGATAAAATTGAACATATTTTTTATGCTAATAGGTATTAAATTGTTTTCTTTTAGTGATTCGCTTTACAGTTAAACTCGGGAATGTTTTTCCCCGTTTTTTGTAAACTTTTTTTTTTGTTTATTTACTATTTTTACTATTTTTTTTTTTTGTTTACTTTTAATTGTTTCTTTTTTTACTAATTTTACTAGAAATGTACTCATAAAAACCTAATTATTATTTGTACACAAAAATAAATTTTATGTAAAATTCTATTGTTTTTGAAAGAATTTATGACATTTATTACCAAAAATATGGGTGATCTCCACTGCAGAGCTATTTGACGTTTTCTCTGCAATCTATTTGACATATAGCACACTATCGTTTATTGCATTTGAAGACACTGGGTAAACAAATAGTAAAATCCATTCACGTTACGTGGTTAAGACACACGAAACAATTTGTACTTGTTTTTATTGCTTTGAATGTGTCTCATTTTATTTTTTCTTTAATTATTGCTTTAATGTGGAAAGAATGATATTCACTAGCATTTTTTAATACCAGTTAAAACCAGCTTTTCTCAAAAAAAAACGCTAGATTCTAGATATTTTTTACCAACTAAGAAAAACGCTAAATCTAGCTGGAAAATATCCCAATTGGTAGAACTGGTTGAGTATTGAAGGAAAAACAGAATTGATAAAAACAATGTTGCCATATTATTTTTAGATATAAGAGAAGAACAAGCATATGCTAGAAAAAAAACTGAAAATAAAAACAATTCAATTTGAGGTTTTTACTTTGATTCTTTCATTCGTTTTTTTTTTTTTTGTTAAATTCACTGAGGACAGCCATCAAACCAACTAACAAGCAAAACAGACACATCTCTTATGGTCTGCTGCTGATATCCCTGCGTCTGTTCCCCTTTAGACAATCGCGTTTTTTTACTAACCCAACCAACATCATCTACATATATCGCGAGCGAACATACAAATGTAATTATAATATATATATATATCAATATACGTATGTGTTTTAGTATATATATGAATGTAATTGAGTATATACACAAATAAAATCAAGATTTTTCTATATAGAATTTCTAGGGCTTGTATTTGCAAGTAAATTACTGTAAAAAAACTTAAGATTATCAGACATTTTGAAAAGCAAACTAACTTCAAAGATTTTGTCTTTTTTATTCACAAGAAAAAAATAGCAGAATCAATTATCTCATACACTTTCATATACAAGCAGCAAATCAATTGGTTATCATCCTAATTTAAAAAAAAAACGAAAACATATATTTGATACCATTGTGTTTTAATTAATTTCTATAAAACACTGGTAAATTATTATAGTTGCCCCCTCTATACTAACACTCCACCGATTTTTTTTTTTTTTTTCCTCTTCTCTCACCTTTTCAATACTAATTTATATATATTTTTTATATACACTCAAACCTCACATCCACTTACATTTATTAGTTTTTTAAATCTAATTTTCATTACACTTTATGTTCAGTATGTACTAGCTTATTATTTTGCTTTAATTTTTTTGTTATAATTGTTTTTTAATTTACTTGTATTTTTCCACAAATTGGAAAAAAAAATTGTGTACAAGTTTTTCACGTACGTTCACTCGGGACTGCAAAATTCAATAAATGGCGGCTCTTCGTTAAATAATTTTCTTTTTGCTGTTGCTTTTTCGTCAAGTTTTTGCAGCTTCGTCAAATTGTTACGAATAAAACTTTAAAGCAAGTGTCAAAGCATTGTCAAAGTGCATTGACAACAGTCCAATATGCTACAGGGTTGCAATATTAAATTAACTACTACACAAAAAACACTTCTCTATGTACCGGTTCACACACGGATATTTTACTTGCTCAAGTTTTCTTTAATTCTCTTATGAACTTGCTTTTGTGTTCACACAGGGAAAGTTTGTTTCAGCAATTTTCGTTTTCTTTAGTTCAACGTTCAACGTGTTGAAAATTGCGGATGACAAAACAAAACGGAATTGGAGTACGGGCAAGTCTGTACCCCGTTCCATTCTCTTTTCCTACCTCTTCTATAAACTCAAGACTTGCGCAAGTAAAATTGCCGTGTGTGAACCGGGACTGTGTTTATGAAACTCAATGCTACCAATTTGGAGATTTTCCACCTGGATTTGGCAGTTTTTTCTACTACAAATCGTCCTGATCATTTTTGAACAAAATGAGCTAGAAATGGATTAAATTATATTACATGCCAGTTTGATATAATTTTTATTAAAAAATAAAAATTATGTTTTTTTTCGACCTTTAATTGTGCAATGAAAATGAAAATTACACAGCCCGACAAAATTAAAAAAGATTTTTTCTTCTTTGAATTTATCAACTGATTCTAGTTAATTTGGGTGCGCTGAATTCAAATCTGTAATCAGTTTGTCTCTATCAGTTTGTCTCTATCATGATAAGTATTTAAAAGGTAAAACTTTTTCCATAAGAATTGCCGTATTTTGTAAAAGTGACAATGTGTGGGATGGACATATCTCAGGAAGTAGGAGGAGCTTATCCAAGATTATGGTATTAATCCCTTCTTTGGAAGATTCTATAGCAGATTAATGGATCAATCATGTGGAGATCAACATCAGAACACACACAACACAGCGAATAGAAAGAGAGCAGAACCAAAAGTACATAACTAGTTTATTAGAAATAAGTCAGTCTTGTGTTAGTATTCAACGAGTTAAGTTGTGTCCATAATAAAATATAATTAAACATATTCAAACTGTTTTATTTGCTGGGTTGTTACATTGGCGACGACGATGGGATCCTGCTAAATGTGAACATTAAATAGTGAATTTATTTTAATTGGAGATTTTTACTGCATAATTTGATTTATTAGCAGCAGAAAATTTGTATTATTTTTGTTTTCTTCTCTTTTATTACCGAATTAGGTTCTTAATGTAGATCTTTCAGAGTGGATGACCTACATAATAATATAAACGAAAAGGTTTAAAAGGAAGCGTCAAATTTGAAGGTAAATAAAAGCACATACGAATACAAAAGGAAAACAGAAAATTTTTTTTGTTGGTTGTTTTGTTTTACTATTTGCAGATCATTGAATTGATAAAAATATTTGAAGCACATTTGATTTAAGCTTAGAGGAAAAACAAAATACATTAAATTGTAAATTGGAACATTAAATTGTGACTTGAAGACACACATTAAATTGTGGTTTTGGTAAACTCATTAAATTGGGTATGGATGATCCATTTAATTGGGACATAAATGTTAAATAGACAGGTATAAGAAAAAAAAATACATTTAATTGTAAATTGTTGAACAAAAATTTGTTTTGCGTTACAGATCAATTGAAACACATTAAATTGTGACCAAAATGACTGAGATAAGACCATTTCTTTGCGAGAACATAGAAAAATCGTTACTACGTAATGAATGGGAAAGATAGTTTCGGTCCCTCTCTCTATACCTTCAATCTGAAGATATAAAAGATGTGGTAAAGAAAAAGAATAAATTGCTTCACCTAGGTGGCCCACAATTACAAGAGGTGGTATTTAATATTCCAGGAGCCTTAGTGGAATACGATGATAAGAAAAAAAATGATGTTTTAAAATATTGGTCGACAAGTTAGATGAATATTTTTCACCGAAGCGAAACCCAACGTTTGAAAGGCATTTATTTAGGGATCTCACACCGGTAGAAGGAGAAGATTTTAATAAATTTTTGCTGCGCCTTAGGCATCAAGGGTCAAAATGCGATTTTGGGGCTACTGAAAGTGAGATTAAGGAAATCAGTATAAAGGATAAGATCATTGACTCATGGGCATCACTCGATTTAAAGAAAAGACTTTTGGAAAAAGAGCAAAGTTTGGATGAGGTGATTTCGGCATGCCAGATTCATGAGCAGATTAATAAACAATCGCAGAGTATGTTGGTAAAGCCGGCATGTGAAACGGTAAATCGGGTGTCTGCGAAACCGGAGTGGTCAAAGCGTGTCGGAGATGAATGTGGTAGATGCGGTAAAAAGGGGCATTCGAGTAATGATTACGGTTGTCCAGCCAGAAAGGTAAACTGCAACAAATGCGGTTTAATTGGGCATTTTGCTCGAAAATGCAAAACTAAAAATAATAAACGTAAAACAGATGATTATGAATATGGTAACTCAAACAGCGCCGAATTCAGACGTCAAGAGTTAGATGCATAGAAGAAAAAGATTATAAACCAGAGATGGGATCTCATGATTTAACTGTTTTAAGATTGACGATACTTTGACAATGGATGAAATGATTCAATGCCACGTAGGAGGGCGTATTATCTCGATGATTATAGATTCTGGATCTCGATTTAACCTTCTTAGTCAAAAGGATTGGGGAATGCTTCAAAGCAGTGGAGCAGTATTGTTAAATATTCGTACACATTCGGTCAACCAATTCAAGGCATATGCAGCGAATCAACTGTTGAAAATACTATCTGTTTTTGAAGCACCCGTATCAGTGGCAGACGGCGCAGAAGTGATTGCCACGTTCTATGTGATTGAGAACGGAAGTCAGTCACTTTTGGGTCGTGATACTGCAGTCCAACTAAAGGTTTTAAAGCTTGGACTAACTACGGATCCGGCGGATCGTAGTAAGATGACACCTTTCCCGAAAATCAAAATGTAATTATTAAATTAGCTTTAGATCCCACTGTAAAGCCGGTTCAGCAACCTTTACGTCGTATACCAATAGCTATAGAAAAGAAAGTAGAAGACAAAATAAATGAGGCGCTCACACAAGACATTATAGAACCGGTTTCGGGACCAAGCTCATATATTTCTCCAATTGTTGTCGTTTTTAAGGAGGATAGAGAAATTCGTCTATGCATTGACATGCGGGCGAGCCAACAAAGCCGTACTTCGAGAAAATTACCCATTACCGACTTTTGATACATTTATGACCAAATTGAGAGGAGCCAAATTGTTTTCCAGATTGGATTTAAAGTGGGCATACCATCAACTGGAACTTCATGAATCAAGTCGGATATTACCACATTTATCACTCACAAGGGACTTTTTCGCTACAAAAGACTGATGTTCGGAATAAGCTCGGCTCCCGAAATTTTTCAGCGGATAATGGAAGAACTTTTGGCTCCATGTAGTAACGTTTTAAATTACATTGATGATGTCATTATTTTGGTAGTACCAAGGAAGAACATGACGAGGCCGTTAAACAGGTACTTCAGATATTTAAAAACAATGATTTATTACTTAACGAAAAAAAGAGCGTTTGGGGTGTTAGGAAACTGAAATTTTTAGGACATGTGCTATCGGATGAGGGCATAGCGCCAGACCCCGACAAAATAAGGACAATTATGGGGTTCCGAGCGCCGCAAACAAAGGAAGAAACAAGGAGTTTTCTGGGTCTTGTAACTTACGTGGGGAAATTCATTCCGGATATGGCAGATACCACAGAGCCGTTAAGAAGCTTGTTAAAACTAAATTGCAAATTTACTTGGGGCCAGGACCAACAAAGGTCATTTGACAAATTAAAAAGTGTCTTGGCAGATATACCAAACTTGGCGTATTTTAGTCCACGAAATAGGACACGTGTAATAGCAGATGCCAGCCCTGTAGCCTTGGGGGGCAGTGCTCATTCAATTTGATTCCGGCGACGACCCACGGATAATATCTTTTGCCAGCAAAAGTCTTTCGGACGTTGAAAAGAGGTACTCCCAAACCGAAAAAGAAAGCTTGGCGCTGGTATGGGCTGTGGAGAGATTCTACTATTACTTAGTTGGACTGGAGTTTGAGCTGGTTACTGACCATAAGCCCCTTGAAGCCATTTTTAAGCCAACCTCGAAGCCACCAGCTAGAATAGAAAGATGGCTCCTGAGATTACAATCTTTTAAATTTAAAGTGGTTTATCGAGCTGGAAAAGAAAACATAGCCGATTCAATTTCACGACTTTGCAAAATTGAAAGTACAAGCTCATACGATGAAAACGGGGAGCATAACATCTTGCACATCATGACACATTCCACTCCATTTTCTCTTAGTATTTGCGAAATCGCTAAAAAGAGTTCGCAGGAAAAGGAAATTTTAGATGCGATCGAGTATATAAAAAATGACTCCTGGCCTTCAGACACATTAAATAGTTATTACCCTTTCCGCTACGAACTATCGGCAGTCGGTAGTATCATGTTGCGGGGAACTCGTATCGTCGTACCCAAACCTCTTCGGAACAAATTGTTGGAGCTTGCCCACGAGGGTCACCCGGGAGAATCTGCAATGAAAAGAAGAGTGAGATCTAAGGTATGGTGGCCTCTCGTAGATAGGGAAGTTGAATCGTATGTAAAAAATTGCTGGGACTGTTTATTAGTGTCACAGGCGAATAATCCGACACCGATGAAGAGGCACGAATTTCCAAATGGTCCATGGCAATGTGTTGCTACAGATTTACTTGGTCCACTGCCAAATAATGACTATATATTTGTTTTAATTGATTACTACTCCCGCTATCAGGAAGTAAAATTTTTGAAGAGAATTACCTCAGAGGCAATTATTAACATATTGCGTGAAATTTTCTGCCGGTTGGGTATACCGAAATCTGTTAGGGCAGATAATGGCAGACAATATGTGAGTGGCGAATTTAGGAATTTTTGCAAGGAGAACAATATTAATTTAATTACAACACCACCTTATTGGCCACAAGCAAATGGAGAAGTCGAAAATATGAATCGATCATTAGTTAAACGCCTTAAAATTGCTCATACCAACAAACAAAACTACAAGAATGAAATTGAAAAATTTATCATGATGTACAACGTAACACCTCACGGTACCACCGGGTCACCCCCAACTGAGTTAATGTTTGGTCGTGTCATTCGGGATAAAATACCTGGAATTCAAGATATAACTGATGATATGCTGGATTCAGCAGCAAGAGATTTAGATATGATAAATAAGCAAAAAGGAAAAGAGAGAGGTGATCGAAAAAGACGGGCTAAAGAATCTGATATTGTTCCTGGAGACAAAGTTTTGATGCGCAATGTGGTGTTTCCACATAAGCTTACACCAACTTTCGATCCAACGGAGTATGAAGTAGTAGAAAGAAACGGGAATGAGGTGAAGATAACTGGAGCTGGTAAACGTTTCGGAGAAATATAAGTCACATTAAGAAGGTGCCGTCAAGCGGAATTGTCGACTCAAACAGCGATGCAGCAGATTTACCAACAACATCAACACAAACACCAGTGTCCACTCAACCGACCAACGAATCTGGATTACGCCTGAAACTCAAAAATATAGGAGGGATGTGGAGATCAACATCAGAACACACACAACACAGCGAATAGAAAGAGAGCAGAACCAAAGTACATAACTAGTTTATTAGAAATAAGTCAGTCTTGTGTTAGTATTCAACGAGTTAAGTTGTGTCCATAATAAAATATAATTAAACATATTCAAACTGTTTTATTTTGCTGGGTTGTTACAAATCATATTTGTGGGTGGGGTTTAAGGGGTTAATTTTTAATTTCAAAATAGTGCTATTTTTGCCGTATTTTGTAAAAGTAACAATGTGTGGGATGGACATATCTCAGGAAGTAGGATGAGCTTATCCAAGATTATGGTATCAATCTCTTCTTTGGAAGATTCTATAGTAGATTAATGCATCAATCATATTTGTGGGTGGGGTTTAAGGGGTTAATTTTTATAAAAAAGTAGCAAAATAGCACTATGTTGAAATTAAAAATTAACCCCTTAAACCCCACCCACAAATATGATTGATGCATTAGTCTGCTATAGAATCTTCCAAAGAAGAGATTATAACAAAAATCTGTTAAAAAATAAGTAAGTTTTTTTTAGTTTTTTATTAAACATCTGAATTCTAACACCAATTTCATTTTATTGGTCATTGCAAAGGGAAAATTGGATGACGTATTTTTATTCTTAGTGATAATGTGAAGGTGGTGTTAATTAATTAGTGGAGGTAATATTTAACATATGTCATATTTTTTATATTTTATAAATAAAATAGTTTTTAATAAAATTATTAAACTATCTAGGGATTCTTAGGAAATGGAATGGGTAATTTTATTACGATTTTCTGCTTAATAGTCATAAATAAATAGATAGTTATTAGTTGTCATTGATAACTTGTCTGTGTGAATACCATCAATTTAAACTAATGTAATGAATTTATTTTGATATGCAGAATTTTATAATTATATACAATTGTATCGAAATACTCCAGATGAAAACGGGAAAAGCCCTGGAGAAGAAATTAATGTTTTATTTTAATAAATAAAGCATGTTACATCGGTTTTTCCTTTAATTATTTTAAAATAAATGAAATAACAAAAAAAAACCATTACTATTGAGTAAAACGGGGTAAAATTTCGTTTTTATTGCATGCCGTTTTCGTTGAAAAACCCGGTACGAATTCGGACTAGATACGGCATTCCAAATGGTAACCACTACGTTTCCAAGGCCCCAGAATTACACGTTATCTGTTCGTATATCACTACTGTATTACACTATTTTACGGTCCGTAAACGGTACATCATTGACGGACTCGAATCAGATTCGGTGTTCCTAAGGATAAACTTTTCAATCTAAACCCCCTATTTTTGTGTTTCTTATCTACTTGTGAACACACTCTTAAAAGTGTTCACAATTAAGCTAAACCAAAATGCCAACAAAATTTCTCATACATTCGAAAAGCTATATTTCGCCAGTAGCCCAGCGAATTTTTTCAGCCTTTAAGTTCTAGTTTTGACTGTGAACTCACTCTATTGTAAATGAACTTTCAGAAAATCTCCAAATTGGGGCTACTGGATAAATTTCAACACTGTATAAATAAGCTAGACGTAAATGAACTTATCTACAAAATTAACAATTTCTACAAAATGGTCTTATCTACAAAATGAACTTATATAAAAAATATACTTTTCCAATGCAACCCTGGTCGAAGAATTAAAACATTTACCAATACTGGAGAACATCTCTACAAAAACAGCTGTTGCTATCAACTTGCTGATTGATTGTATTTTTGTTTTTTTTTTGTATTAATCTTACCAAAGTAATGGAAATTTTGTATTATTACAAATAATGGAAGTTAATCCTATGGCCATAATATTGGTATATTTGGATAGTAAAGGAGATCGTTTATTGTATCGCTATCCATATCATTTGCAAAATGGAGAAAAGCATTCGGCAACATCAGCTATAACAGCACCACTACCATCTGCCACCAAAGTACCCCATGTCGACAGTAGTGGTAGTATTGGAAGTACAAACTCCAAACCAAGTATCGATGTCAACCACAAGCAACGTAGCCGCTTTGCCTTACAAAATAATGATGACTTGCTACAAACAAACACGGTCAGTTGTGGAAATAATATAGCAATCACCAAGGCGGGACAACTGCAGGGTTTTGCCGATGAAGTTTTGGCTCCTTTGTTTGCGGTTAAACCCCAATTGTGTAATCAAAAGTTTGAATTAAAAGTTAATGATGTTCGCTTTGTAAGTCATCCTACTTTGGTACCCAGAAAAGAACAGCGTGCTAGTTTTTCCACACAAATCAGTGGAGGATTAAGTGTAACACCGGCTACACAACAACTACAACAACAGATGCCACAACAAACTATGTCTCCGGCACAGAATAGCCAGAGTAGTCAAAAACCACAACCCCAACAAATGCTCGTCAGTATTGTATTTGCCTTACACGCCCAGGCCAGTTATTCCATATGTCAAATGTTACTATGACTTAAGTAAAAGACTGGGTCTAGCCTTAAAAGTGGAAGAACAGAGAATGGGTTATCTGGCAGAGGAAAACCGTACTAATGGCTAAAACCCATGATGAAATTTCTTCACAACAACAGCCGCTGGAAAAAGCTTTCGATTTGATATCGGAACGTTGTAGTTTGGCACAATCTCTAAAATCAATTTATCATGATTTATGCACCACGGGACTATTGAATAGTACAATCAATCAAAATCTCACCTTAAGCTTTTGTCTTCCCGCCAAAGCACACCAGTTACATAAAAAAGGCAGTATGGTAGATCCGGAAACGATAGATCGGTGTTTAAGATCCCTAAAGCCGTATCATGGTATGTTACTGCTAGTAGATTTTGCTGAACTTCTGGATTGTGTACCGCCGGCTGGTGCCAGAATGCTACTGCAACTCATAGAAGTCTATACGCCGTTGATGAGTTTACAAAGTATGGGCTCGGATGCAGATCTTAGTATAGAACATGTTTTTAAATTAGTTTCACATTTGGTATATTGGGCCAAGGCCACTATAATTTATCCTTTGTGTGAAACAAATGTTTATGTTATTGCTCCGGATGCTCCTCTCCACACTAAATCCCATTTTGTGGATAAGTTCTCAGTTCGTTTTCCGGGAATGTCGTTATTTGAGGTTATCTCCGATTTCTCTTTGCCCACTTCAATAGGCCATTAACCACACCTTTACAGCAATCAGCCAGGCAGGGTATCTTAGCACAAATGGTTTTATGGATGCTGCAACATCATCTGCTGATGCAATTGCACACATATGTGCAATTCATGCCTAGTGATGTCACCGATTTAGATAGTGACGAAGATAGTGTTGCAGATAATGTCGACGAGGATGACGATGGCTTAGAGTCCGCCTCATTGATGGATTTACAGGGTTCTGTTTTGGGTCAAGATGATTTATTGCTGCAAGGTCGTAGCAGTAACGTTAGTGATGATGATTTGTATGTTATTTTCCGTTTCTCTTGGCCATATTGTTTTGTATTGTAATTTTGCTTTTTAGAGTTGCTGGTTCCTTGTTAAGTTTGTCTAGTCAACCTTTGCCCGTACCGCATACAAGCCGTCGTTCTATTACTGAAGATCGGTTTTTCGGCTGGTGGTTCTACAACTTCCGACAATATTGCAGCTCAGCCTTCGTCTAGTCATAAATCAAATTTTAGGTAAGTTTTAAATCAAAATTAAAAGAAATCGTAAACTTTTAAAGAGCGCTAACAATATTGGTCCTCTAGATTTTAAATACAGTGAAACTTGTGTAAAACGCTTCACAGTGGGGTATTTGGAAAAATAATGGTAATAAATATAGAACTTCTACGCTACTGATCCGATAGGTATGAATCAAATTGGAAATTGTAAAAGAGGTGTTAATCTTTTGAAATATTGTGATTGTGTCACACACTCGAAAAGTATTAAAATACTAGAATTTTAGTCCGAGGTGTAATTTTTGCGTTAATTTTGTTTATCTGTTATAACAGATACACAAATTATAGAAAATTTAAAAAAAACCTTGAACGATTTTGTTAAAATAAACAAATAAAAACAAAAATAAATTAAAATAGCTTTCTTAAGTTCAGATTTTAATATCTTAATGCATATAAATGATATTTAAAAGATTTTTTTAAAAGCTCTAAATGTACTTAATTCAAAAAACTAACATCACCCGATTAAAACAAATTATATAAGCCATATCAAATTATATATAATTATATACGGAAATTGTTGGATATAATTATATATAATTCTATAAAATCTAATATAATCAGATATAATTATAAATAATTATATCCGAAAAATGGGTATATATAATTTTATATAATTATATAAAATTATATTATATTAGATATTGTATAAGGCAGATATAATTATATATTGGGCCATATAACAACTTTTTCAATAATCAACCGCAAATTTTTCAATAATCAACCGCATATATAATCATATCTAGTTATATATGGTGCAAATTATATATAATATAAAATATTAAGATTTGCATAGGTTTTTTAATAAAGTTCCAAGAAAATTAAAAGAAATATAAATACTTTTTAGGGCAAATAATACAAAAGACTAACACCTCTTTTACAATTTTCAATTTGATTTATACCGATCGGATGAGTAGCTTAGAAGTTCAATATTATTACCATTAGCGGTAATCACTCTTGATAGAAAACTTTTTCTTGGAGGAAACATTATCGATTTCTTTTTCATTAAAGAGTGAGCGTCTTTTTTAGCAAGTTTGTTTTCAACACTGTCAGCTGATCTTTGTTTACATTTGTTCTAGGCTGAACACGTTTTTCACCAAATGTAATTAAAAGTTAAATAAGCAAAATGCCAAAAACATCAGAAAAAATTAAAATAATTAAATTTATAGTAGAAAATGCAATAACACAAATAGATTTTATGCAGCATTTTCAACTTGGAGGTAAATTTTATTAATATATAAACATATATATAATTCACAATTTATTTAAAATATATGAAATTATCTTGTGACGCTTAAAATCAGTTGTTCTTCTGTCAAAAAAAGTTTTTCTTGTTTTCTACTACAACTTACTCAAGGTTTGAGTCAAAGAAATTTCCTATCAAGAAAAGGAGAATCAAAGAAAACGAGAAAAAACAAATCCCATACATTTTGTTGTTGTATCTGTCAAAAGTTTTCTTCTTTTCTCGTTTTCTTCGATTCTTCTTTACTTTTCTATCAAGAGTGATTACCGCTATTATTTTTTTCAGAAATCCCACTGTTTGCTTTCGGATAAGAACAATTCTAGTTTAATACGAACCAATTTCAAAGTCCCTCCCAACGTTTTTGGTAATTATTGGTATTATTTTTATATAAAGGACATCTTTAAAAAATGTTTCTTTATATTTTTCAAAAATTTTTAATAAAATAATTAATTAAAATTTAAGCAGATTACAAGGTTGCGGTAACGGGCTCCAAAATGTAGAAAAACAGAGAAAATTAGAGTTGTGTAGTTCGTGAACGACCTAGTTCAATTGAACTAGTCTTTTCTGTGAACTAGTGAGCTGGATCACAATCATCAGCTCTTTTAGGTCTTTCGCTCTTTTCGTTCTTTTTGTCTTTTGAGTAATATTTCTTTTCTTTATGTTGCTTTGAGTTTTTCTTAATGTTGCCAGCTCAATTTTTTTTCAATTTTTTTTTTGGCAAAAATTTACTTTATCGGGCACACCTCAAAAAAAAATTGGACCCTATCTGGAATAAAAAAAGAAATTTTTTTTTATGTGACGTTAAGGGCGCTAAGGCCCCTGGAGCCCCCCAGGGGGGAAAAACCTAAATTACCCCCCCCCCCACCAAAAAAAATGTATAATTCTATCTGGAATAAAAAAAGAAAATTTTTTGTTATGTGACGTTAAGGGCGGGGAGGCCCCTGGAGCTCCCCAGGGGGGTAAAACCTAAATTACCCTAAAATAATAAATCGACCATCAAATAACTTACAAGTTTTTTCAATAAGTTTTTCTGCGTGACCGGCCTACGGCCGGGCTTAGGGGTTTTTTCCTCCGTAGAACGCGGCAGGTGGCTTCGCGAAATAAAGTTTTTTCTGCGTGCGATACAAAAGAAACTTCAAAATACATGCCCTGGTTTTTGCTCCTAGCGGTTCCCAGGGGCCCAGCCCCAAAAAAGCCTCATAATTTTGTATTTTTTTACTGTATTTTTTCCATTTTCCTTCATTTGAGCACCGTTTTTATATACGGAAAATGTTTACTATTTTTGGGCCAAGCCTAAAGGGTCTAAATTTTACTAAAATGGCATACATTTTTGAAAACGTGAGGATTTCAAAAATGTATCAAAAATGTAATTTAGGTTATAGCCCCCTGGGGGGCTCCAGGGGCCTCCACGCCCTTAACGTCACATAACAAAACAACTTTCTTTTTTTATTCCAGATAGAATTATATATTTTTTTTGGTGGGGTTGGGGGTAATTTAGGTTTTTCCCCCCTGGGGGGCTCCAGGGGCCTTAGCGCCCTTAACGTCACATAATAAAAAATTTTCTTTTTTTATTCCAGATAGGGTCCAATTTTTTTTTTTTTTTTTGAGGTGTGCCCGATAAAGTAAACTTTAACCTTTTTTTTAAATAATTAAAAATTTTTATAATTACGTACCATTTTATGATTTAACAATCATTTTAAATATATTTTAAATTGTTGAATTATTCTCCGATAGTAAATTTAATAGAAAGTTACACATTTTGTTTCGCATCAGCTAATTCAATTCACTTCAAATAGTTCGTGTCACACAGCTCAGTTTAGGATAAAGAGCTGTTGAACTAGAAGAGCGAACTAGTTCATTGAAAGGAGCTGAACTGTAAAGAGCGATCTTTAGAAAGACCTAAAATGCACAAGCCTAGAGAAAATTGAGCAAAAGAATTCTTAGAGAACACAGAGAGCACAAAATTTCCCATTCTCAGTAATCTGCCCATCATGGTTGTCAATTTAGCCATTTTTCCGGCTATATTTAGCCATCAAAAAAGGGTAGATTGTATCTAGCCAAAATATTTTGCCAATTTATTTTTTCTTCACGTTTTGCAGTTATTTTCATACATCATCATTTTATGATTTTTAGAATTTTATTACAAACGACCATGTCCTGTCTCTCCTTACTTTTTGAATACGAATGAATTTTAAAAACACATGTAATTAAAATTCGGTGCTTTCTAATCCCCATAAATGTTTAAAATTCGAATTAATATTCGAAAAATGTCGAAAAATTATCGAAAACTTATGTTTTCTGTCAAAATGCTAAATTTTAACTTAGCAGTCTTATGATTTTTAAAATATACTGTAATTAAAAAAGTAATTTGTTTTACTTTCTACAGGAAAGTAAATCGAAAATAAAATGTGTATGTGAAAGTCAAAGCACCAAAAAGTCGTATTGATTTCACTTTCATGGGAATGTGAAATATAGGACAGAGGTGAAAATTTCCACATGCACTTTTTACATTCGATTTGAAATTATTTTTTTTTTTTTATATAAAATTTTACTAAAAATATTTTAGAAATTAGCAAAACTTTTTAATTAATTTAGTACTTTCATCAAATTCGAGTTAAAACTCATTATTATTATTATTATTATTAATTTTCATTCAAATGATTGAGTTTAGTATCAGCTTTCGATTTAAGCAATTTCTAGCCATTTGCTCTCTTAACAGAAAGCGTTCTCATACTTAAAATTGTGAGCAAATTATTGTTTGGGTTGTTATGTTTGGTATCGGTCTGAAAAAGTAAATTCGGTAGGACATTAGTAAACGGTCGGTCGGACGCTAGTAATTCTGAAAAATTAAATTTTGAAATAACTTTTCAAACAAATGTATCGATGTAAAGTTTTTTCATTTCTCTGCAGATTTTTACTTTTTTTCAATAAAGCATATCGAACCCTTATATTCAATACCCTCTATGAACCAATTTCTTGAAAATAACTTTTTGATAGAAAACTGTTCACTGATGACAGCTACATCTCTTACAAAAATTTCAGTGAAATTTCAGTAAAATTCCATTTTAGTACTTTCTCAGAAATTTTGTTCTTGGAAAAATGCAAAAATGTAAAATTTTTTTTTTATAAACACAACAACAACCACAAAGAAAATAATTTTTGAATTCAGTATTTGTTTTTTCTCTATCAACCATAAGATTTATTTTTGAATGCAATACTCTCTATCTACCACATTAATGTTATTGAGTTATTCAAAATGTATTATTACTTTATATACAATACGGAGTTGTTTCCTACGACTTAATATACTTAATATATCAAAGTCATTTAAATTCTTGTATATTAGTGTGTCCCGTAAAATACGTTTTCCAATTCTTAAAGAAATAGTATTTAATAAATTGATTCTGACAAGCAGATTACAAAAAAATAACGAAAAATTATGGAAAGTACAAAAGTACTTGAAGAAAGGACATACACTCATAAAAAGAGTTAGTACAAAAATCTGTTCTAATTCAGTGAACTATATTTATCTGTTGTCATCGTTTAAATCAGTTATATAACTTAAGTTGTCTCATTTTAGCACAAGAACAAACTTCATACGTATTTGAACTAATTTTTTATGCTAATATTTAGTAATTCTTGATTCTTAAATTTACAATTTCGCCTGTGTATTACTTATAGATGCCGTTGTATCTCATATGTTTTATTTTATAATCATAAAAATGTAAATCTCTGAAAGAAATCGAAAAAGAGCAAAACGAACAAAAAAAAAATCGTTACTGCGTACCTATAAATTAGTAATTATTATACACCTAGTAATAAATATAGACCTGTCTCGGTGAGCATAAAAATTCAGATTTTAAGCGAAATTTTAACATAAATTTGAACTAAAAATTCTGATGATTTAGCGAAATTATTAGCTAATTTGCCTACAATTGTTAATGTATTCAACAGTCTATTTAGTTAAAATAGTAAACTAACTTTTTTAGCTAAAATTAAGGTCACCTAAATTTAGCAGACTATGATTCTAAACTTTATTGAAAATCCTGCTGGCTTTTAGTATAGTATAGTTTTTTTTACTGAACAATACCCTCTATCAGCCAAAAATATTTAAATTTTTTCAATTGCAACAACTTAAAATACTATATTATTTGTATGCGTAGGGTTCAGTAGTAACATTTAACAATTATTGTTGAAGATATATATACTTTAAGAATTTGGGCATAACTCAGTTTTTTGTCTCTGCTGTAAAAACTGTGTTTTGGTTCATAGAGGGTATTGAATAGAAGCTTTCGATATTAAGTTTATTCAAATAAACGGTGTGATTCTCATTTGTACAACGCTTTTAATCTTTAATATTGATTTTTACCTTTCAGCATGACCGCATCTTTAAGTACCGATAATTGTGATAGTATAGCATCGATAGAAGATGAAGAAAAAATTAAAGAACTTATACAAGTTTTTGAAGAATCCGATCGTCCAGCCATAAGACGTATTCCTGCCTCAGCAAATCTTGATGATTTATCGCTAATGGTTAAACTCTATCAGGCGGGCTATTTTAAAAGTGAACATCATTTAGAGGAAATTATGTATTTTGAAAATTTAAAGCGTTCACAACTCTTACAATTACTTGATAAATTTCGTGAAGTTTTAATAATATATGAAACAGAAGATACGGCCATAGCTTCAATGTATAATAATAAAATGCCAGGGGAATGGTGAATATGTAGATTAACATAACTTTTATATTGGGCTATCCAACAATTGTAAACGAACATTAAAATGGAAAAAAATAAACGATATGTATAATGTATTTTAATAGGTTTGATTTTTGTTTTAACCAATTAAAATAAGGATACAATACCGATGGTCCCTCTCCGATTTTAACGATAATTTGAATACGTGATAAAGAAGAAAAAATAATGGGCACACATATTTTTAGCGGTCTAATCCCATGTTTAAGAGCTAACAATTATCCTATAGAAATGTAAGAGGTTTTATATGCAATTGAAGGGCTTATTGTAATGGCTGTTTTCTAGATATCCATTGATTAATATTTGGTAGAAGTATTACTTAAACACTTATTACAAGCATGTGCATTTTTTCAACCTATAAAATGCAAAAATGAACCAAAAATAAAATGTGGTTTATCAAGTTTTTACGATAAGCTCTTCAATTACACCGGTAGAATTTTTTTTTTTTTTAATAGAACATTTGAATATAAAATGTTTGTTGGTTTGAGTTCGAATTTACTTACAAAAATTTATATTTAACTCATTTAGCCAAACTTTGCAGATATTTAGAACAATGCTTTCATCATTAAGAAAATTTTGTAATTTTTTTTCCTTAATGCACCCTCTTGTTTCAATATAAGCTACCAAAGATGAAACTTTGACTGAATATAAATCCTAGACTGTTGAAGATGTTTTAAAAATTAAAATTGTGTATAACATTGTGAACAAATCTTTATTCAAAAATTTTTTTTAAGTGACAAGCCTGAAGACAGTGGCGTACCCAGGGGGGGGGGGCCCTGGGGGCCAAAGCCCCCCCCGAAATATTTTCGATTTTTTATTTTATTTTTGTTTTGGTTAGTATGTAATAAATGAATTTATAATATATTTTTGAGACTATAATTTTTCAAACTAATGTTATATTAACTGAAATTGATCTGTGGAAACACTACCATAAAGACAATCAAATCCGCTAGATGCTATTCAAGAGGAGCTTTTTCCAAACGTTTACATGTTTTTACATTTACTGATAGTAATTCCTGTTACAACTGCATCCGCGGAGAGAAGTTTTTCCACCCTAAAAAGAGTGAAAACATATTTAAGGAATTCTATGGGTGAAGCTAGACTTGGTGCTCTAGCTCTTGCATCAGTGTATCGAGAAAAGGTTGAACATGACAAAATCATTGACACTTTTATGAAAAAAAAATCGTTGAATTCAATTTTAAGAGTTTTGTTAATAGTATATAAGGATCTTAATTAATATGATAGCTCACTTTAAAAATCAAAATAAAATTATTTAATTGATACATAAATTTGTTTAATATTTAAAAAAAAAACTGGTTTGTAGATATAAGAAAACTAAAAAAACAAAGACATGTCAAAACATTTTTGCTTCAAAATTGCTATCATAACTGGGTATAACGTCAATGGTAACTTTCCCATCCAAAACTTATTTAACAGATACAAAATATTAGTGTCCTACCGAACTCATTTTTTTCGGCCGAAGCCGAACTTCGGCCATTATATCAATGTTCGGCCGAAGCTGAACTTTTTGTTTTAATAAAAAAAATATAAATTGTTTTTTTAGATCAATAAATTTAATTTAATTTATTTATTCATTTCAATAACCTAGCCTGAAGGCCATAATCGGTTACAAATTTCTACTGAATTATACAAAGTAAACAATAAAATTTGATATAATAAAATAATAAGAAAGAGATAATAATTAAAATACAATAATACTAATAATAAACAAAAATATAAAAAAAGGAGTGATAATAGCCCAGCAAACAATTCCGTCCGTTTATGTGCCGTTTTCGGTACAGTATATACGGATCCGAAGTCCGTTTCCGTACCGTTTTCCGGATCAGTATACGGACCGGAAAACGGAATAAAAGGAACATCGAATACGGATTCGAAACAGTATAAAGCACGCTAAAACGGACCGTTTTCGTTATTAAACATAAACAAAATACAAATTTATTGGTATATTTTTTAAAAAAATCATATTTGGAAAATAGTTTTACTATTTTAAGTACAAAAAAAGAATAAAATATTTGTATTGTACTATATTTTATAGCCAAAGAAAAATAGTTGATCGATTTTTAAGTTGATATAGAGAAAAAAAAACTTAAACTTTAATATTTAAAATTAAAAAGTTTGATATTGTCATGACAGAAGAGCAATTTTTCCGCATTCACACCATGTGAATTGCTTCGTCTATCAGAATACAGCTGTCCGGCAGCGCTAAAAAGCTGTTCGCTAACTACACTAGTTGGTGGGGCTGATAAATATTTTATTGCTACAGCTTTTATATTTGTAAATGGACTTGAATTCCAATACTCAAATATATTTATATTTCGGGACCTAAAGGCTGCGTAATAAACATTTTAATTTCTTTTTCAATAAAATTTTCGTTTGGTTCTGCTACTTCTAAGTCTGGTACTGCATCATGTCTATCCCAAATTGATGAACCTGTTATTCTCTTATCAGGATTACTTACCACTCGAATTTTTTTTTTTATATTTAATTATATCGCATTAAATTTGATTATTTGCTTAAAAGTCTTGTAGCTATATCTCTGAAATTTTTTTTTTAAACTCTTTTGGCTTTTTGAAATTTTTTCACACACATTGATGTTTAAATATCGGTGTTTTTTTTTGTATTCCATCATATTCAACGTTGTATTTTTTATGTAGTTTTTTTTTGTAAATTCTGAAAAGTAAATATAACCGCTGTTGTTATTTATTTGTGCTTTTATAAATAATCTTAAAAGTTCGGTAGTTCGGCCGAATTCGGCCAAAATTTGGCCAAACACCGAACTTGGCCGAACTTCACTTTTTGGCCGAACTACGAAGCCGAAGCCGAGTACTTGGTCGGACACTACAAAATATTAGATATAGGCTCTCGTATGTAACAAATTATATGCTTTTCAAACAAAAAAAAATTTAAAAAACAAAAATTGGGCCCCCCCCGAAACAAAATCCTGGGTACGCCGCTGCCTGAAGATATAATTTTTATAATCTTCTCTTACATTTATTAACAATTAATGTTTTCTATTTGTAATAGGAACATTTAATTCTGATCACAAACCTGACAATTTAAAATGAAATGCAATTTTAAAAAAGATCAACAATACATATAACTAAACATACAGATATCATGCAATGTAAAATCTAATAAGAAAACCATCAACTTGTGTTTAAAAATTAGTATACATGCCGGATTCCCAGTTCGTTCCCAGTAATGGTAACATTAGCAGTTGAACTGGCAACACTACCAAATGAAAAGCTTTAAGATTTAAAGCTGTCGGCTAAACTTGCAAGAAAAGACAAAAATAACTCATGTTTTTCATGTAATCAATTAACATCACCGATTTTCTGTGTTTGGTTGATATATACCTGATCAAACCTTGAGTTTCTTGTGGTGGTGGATTAGAATGAGGCTGAAGAGAGTGCGGCATTTTTATCTTCTCTTACATTTATTTACCAATCCATTCGACGTGCTCCCAAAACTAATCCACATAAAGTTATTCGTTTTTCAAATTCGTAAAATTGTAATACTGGAAAAATAAATTTAAATTTTAACAAAATTTGTGATTTGGTAGAAATATTAAAAAAAAAAGATTTTTTCCAGTCGAAAAATTGCTAAAATTAATTAAAATTTTAAGAAAATTTGTGATTTGGTAGAAACAAAACAAGTAATATAAAGAAAAATTAACTATAAGTAAATAAAATTTTTTTTTTTTACCACCAGAAAGGTTGTTATTTGAAAAGGGGCATTTTTAATAATTGTCGGAAATTCATGTGTAAAATTCCCAACAAAATTTTATTTTTCTAAAACACTTTTTTCAGACATGGAATACCGCTAAAATAACGTTATCGATCCAAAACCCTTTCAACTGCCTATCGTTACCCTAAAATACCGATACCGAAATAATTGAAATACCGTTATCGATATAACTTAAATACAAATATCTTTAAAATACCGTTATGGTTAAAATACCGTTACCGAAATAATTGAAAAAAACGTTATTTTAAGGATAACGCTATTTCAATTATTATTTATTAACAATTAGTGTTAAAAAATAACCGCTACCAAAATAATCTGAAAACATCAGAAAAAATAATCCCAAAGCTTGACCATAAACTAGCTAGTCATTAGATTTCGTCTATAGTGGGACTAAAATTATCGATGTGAACTGACAGTACCTGAATAACTAAAATAACGTTACCGTTACCGAAATAACTGAAAACCCCGTTATACCTAAAATAACGTTAAAAATAGCGTTACCGCTAAAATACCGATACCGAAATAAACGAAAATAGCGTTACCCATAACGATACCCACATCAAATGGGTACCATCCATGCTTTTTTTTTATTGTTAAAAAATTTTAACACTTTAAATATTAGCTTGAAGTTCAAATTGTATAAATCAAGTGTTTTTTTCTTCAAACAACTTATATTTCGTAACAAAAAAATACATACTAATTACTTTTGCCCAACACTTTGGCGAATTGAATTCCCGTAAATAATAGTGAAAGTATATTCAAAAACACCAAGACATTTGAATTAGTTTTATTTTTTGAGGAATGGGATTTTAGAACAGGCACGATAATTTTATGTAAAAACGAATAATTTTAACGATTTTAATCAATTCGTTTAAATTTAAGCGAATTTTTTCCTTTTTTTGCCGGTTTTTTGCAATTTTGATTAAATTATTTGAAATTAAAAACAATAGCGTTTTTCATTCTTGGTGTTATATTTACTTCGTGTTATATTTATAAAAAAATTATTTCAATTTGAGAAAAATGCCAAAATTTACAGAAAAAGACAGTCACAAATTTTTTAGTGCAAAATGCTTTTGTTTTAAACTGTGGTTTTCGATATATTTTATTCATTTTTAAGTTTTTCCAATAGTTAACACAAAATAAATTTTTTTTGACAGCAGAATAGTTAGCTGTTTTTTGCTGATAAATTTATCACGCGTTTTTACTACAGTTTTTGTGTGGTATTTCGCCACAGCGTAGTAAATTTAAGTGCAATAAATTTTGTTGTTGGTTCTGATAAATTTATCAAACGTACACCATAAACCAGATCTACAAATGTTATTTACTACCATGAATGAATACCGCTAATATTCTAATAAATTTTTAATATATGTGATTAAAAACTTATTTTAAACTAAATCAATTAAAACTTACAAATTATTTTAATTGATACTAGGACCGATTACAATTAAACTTTTAATTGAATTAACAAATATTTTAATTGAAACTCGTTTTTAGTTTTTTTCTGTGTAAGATATTATTTTAAAATGTCACATACTACTTTTAATTAGAGTGCACCACTCGTTAAATAGTATTGATCAATTTTAGATTGTTTTGCAAAAAAATGTATCGTATGTACAATATATTGAAAGTTAATCAATTAAATTTAAAAATTCAAAATTATTGAATTTTGGTTTTTCAATTCCATATTATTGAAAAGTTTTGCCCACAAAAATACTTTTTGAAATCTATTTTGTTTTCTTGTTGGAAAATTATAAATTATATAAAAGCGTTTATAAATTATAGAAAAATATAAAATAATCTCTGTAAACGTGGTTTATTTTAAAATGTATTAAATTTCGCGAATTCTCTAACAAATGGAGATTATTGATTAATTGTAATATAATTAATAATATTCCAATAACATTGAAAGTGTAAGTGCAAAGATCAATAAAATGTAAATCATTTATATTGGCCGTCTGTGCTCGGTTTTAAATATATCGCACTTGATCAACAAGAGGGTATTAACTCAAAATTTTTAAAATATCACTTTTTTCAAGAAATCAACTAACAACATCAATATCTATCTATTGTAAAAATTTCAACGTATTCCGATTACTCTTTCATCTCGAAAACCACTTTTGAGACCATTTTCATGATAATGTAGTGACTACCTTTATTTCAACAAAAAGGTATTATTTCGAGTTAATACAAAAGTTCAAATAGAAATGAATCGTATATTTTCATAAAAAAGGTATTATTTTGATTTGAGCCTTTATTTATGTTAAAAATAAACAAACTGTTTTATTTATATTTGGTTGTATTTTGAGTTGATACTGTTTTGTTGATAAAATTTGTTTTATTCTATAAATTTAAATCGATAAAATTTCAAAAAAAAATTTATTAACTCAAAAAATTGATTTTTTTTGCAATGAGAGGTAAAATTTAAAACAAAAACAATGTATATATATATTCGAATGGAATTTGCTTATTATGATATGTTTGAATTTTTAAATTCTGTTAAAATGTGGCCATAAACAGTTTTTTGACTCTACTGAAAATTTTAAAATTTTGAGTTAATACCCTCTTGTTGATCAAGTGCGATATGTATAATATTTTCCTAAACTATAAAAACATTCAAATCACATTTTACATAATTATTGTATTTTTATTTATGTATATTTTTTATTGTTGTTATTGTAATTAATTATAATGGTTTGCTTAATATATAATTATATCAATTTTTATCAAAAAGAAAACATACTTTTATTTAATTTAAACATTTTTGTTGTGTGTGTGTGATAAAAGAGTTTTGATAAACTATGTTTTTTTTCATAATCTTAATTTTTATTTTAGCTTTTTTACGATTTTTTTTCTTAATTTTTATTTTACGATTTTTTTTTTCTTAATTTTTATTTTAGTTTTTTTTTTTATTTCTACATATAAATTTTTTGAAGACATGCTACTATTATTTTTTTTTTTTTGTTTGCTACATATAGGTATTTTTTTTTAATTGAACATTTTTTCTTTTATTGGGGATTGTTGTAGTTAAGTTATTGTTAAATATTTTTTCAATATATAATTAAGTTGCTTTAAAGGGGTGTGTTAAGTGTTGTATTGTCCTAACAAAAACAGCGATTAAAATTTTATTTTAAAATATTTATCACTAAATGATAGGACTATAAAACATTTGTATCTTTACTGATAATACTCCATCCATGCATTAAAATACGAAATAACGAAAACTTTACGTAAAATTAACTAAAAATGTGTATTTTATAAAAGTTTTTATTGTTTTGCATTATTTTGGTATTTTTAGGCATGAAAGTGTGCTTACAAACAGAAAATGGTCGTCAAAGTGATAAAACATTTAAAGAACATTGTTTTTTATTAGGACAATAAAACACTTAGCACACCTTGTGAATTACTTTAATACTTCCATTTGTTCTTTATGTGCTGGTTCCATATGGGAATTTATTTTTAACGACATTCATTGCATTATTGTATTTTGTTTCATGCTGGATTATAGTTTTGCGTTCTTTCAACTTCTATTATAAATCACGTCGCATTTGCATTTTCTCCATTGCTCTCATGGAAATTAGCTCCGTTGACTATAAAAGAAGTGCCCAATCCATATAAATGTCCACAATATTTGGCGTTATCAATATTATCTTCAAAAAACATCTAAAAAAAAATAAAAAAATGTGTTTCATTGCTCCATTGGTAGAATGCGGTCATTTACACTAAAAAAGTTTGTCGATAGAATCTACTGAAAATTACTGTTAAAACAAATCTATAAATGCCGATAAAAAGGCGACAAATGTTATTACTAGGAGTCGGAAGTTAACCCTTTAACGCCCAATTCAAATCAAAATATTGAACAACTGATTTAAGCTATCCGAGTAAAAAGAGTTATATAACTTATTTTATATTATTTAATGCAACTATATCTGGTTATATATTGCTTTGTATGGCACAATATTTAAAAATATATATCATATCTAAATATATCCTTATAATTATGTTACCATATTAAACAAATCTTCCACAAGGGTTTTAAATTGTAATATAAAATTTATATTTTTAAAATTATATTTTTATTTAAAATCAACTGCAATCCATTTTTAATTGGAAAGTGTTGTTTGAAACATTTTTATGGGGCTCTTTTACAAAAAACTTGGGTGTAGTGTTGCTTTATTTTGTTACAATAACAATGTTCATATAAAGTTTACTTTAATTAATTTAAAACAAGTAGAAATATTCATTTTCCTAGTATCTATCGTATTTTATCTATATTATATACTTTTTATATCTTGAATTCAATAAGAAAGTTAGACAACATATCGTCGATTGATTATTGGAGAGCCGCACCGACCAAAAACATTTTTGAGAGAAAAACCATACAGAAAGTTTACAACAAAATTATTAAATTTATACAAGATAGGTTTTCTTTTTTGTTTGCTATATCTATAGATGCATTTATTATAAACAATATTGTTAATTTTTACGCCTTTTTGCACTGAGTCTCCAGAGTTATTAACAATTTTTTAAAAAAAAAAATTTTTATTATATGGCCTATAACCCGTTTTTATCACAATTTTATTGTTTTTCTTTCAAGTAGGTCAAAAGTTTTTTTATCTTTTAACCATTATAAAACTAGGTTGTCATAGTGCAAACCAATGCTTAAACTTTTTTATTGTTTTTTGTTTTATATGCGTTGCTTATTTCAAATGTGTCAAACCAAGATTGCCGAATAATGTTTTTATTTTTCTATAGAAAGTTTGACTCATTGGCCAAAAAGTGGTCAATACACCATACCAGTGTTAAGAAATTTGTAAAAATAGGGATACGCAGCACATATGGGGCTGGATATCTCCTAATTGATACGAGGCATATAAAAAACGGATTAAAGATTTAGAGAGAGGACACATTAATCATATATAATCAATTCCTAACTCAAATTTGCCAGAAATGGTCTATAGGTCTCACCAATATTCATACGACGATATGTTAATTCGAACCTCGAACCCTGTTTCTGTCAGTCCCACAAACAAAAGTGTCACTTGAATTTTTTATGAAAAACCATTGATTCGATTCGATTTAAAACATCTAAATCAACATTCATAAATTATTATTTCATGCTCCATTTAATCTAATTCAAAACTGTTTCAAATAAAATTTGTTATACCAATTTTAATTTGAAATAAATAAATAATTCAAAAAATAAAATTTTATTTGAGCTTTTCTCACTTTCAAAATGCAAATCGCAAATTAAGTGAAGATTTAATAATGTTTTATGCAAAATAATTTAAAATTTAAATTAGATAATTAATTTTTTTTTGAATTTTTATATAGTATTTAATAAAAGTTCAAATTGAATCACCCGAGTGAAAAGAGTTATATAAAATTGTATGTTATTTAATACAAATATATCTCGTTATATATTGCTTTGTATGGTACAATATATAAAAATATATATACATATATATACATATATATATCAAATTCAATCCAGTACCATATACAATTTTAAATTATATTTTTATTAGAAATCAATTACGTTTAATTTTTAACTGGAAAATGCTGTTTGAAAATATCACAGTGGAAACTATTAAGAAAAACTTGTGTGAAGTGTCACGCTATTTCTTTGGTTTTTGTTAGAAAAACAATTTTCATTGAAAGTCGCAACGTTTTGGCATTCGACCCCTCTGCTAAGACTAGTCCCACAAACAAAATTTCATTTAATTTTACATTTTTAATACGAACTTTCCAAAATTTTGCATCTTCTACCATTTTTTTTTTTGTGAATTCTGAACAATTTTATACCAAATATATATTTTATTAAACGTTTCGCAAACAATTGTTTTAAGAAATCAAATGAAAGAATTGCACAAGTACCTCATAGTGAAAGTTGAATTAAAAACCACATAGTGAAAGTCGAATTAAAAAAAACATTTATTCGATACAATTTAAAACTTTTTAATTACCATTAATGCATTTCCGAGTAAAAAATGTTATGGTGGCATATCAAATTAGATAGGGTCCAATAACTTGTCAAATACAATTTAATCCGGAAATTGGTGAATATCTAAGAGGATAAAATTGGATTTAATTTAATTGAATTTATCAAATTGTATACAATTGAATCCAAATTTTGACCAGACATTATTGTACTTAATAATATCTTAGTACATAAAATTGTATACAATTAGGTCCAATTTCGTATAAATGGTTTATTGAATTTTTCACTGACTGCACATTGCATTTTGAAAGGAAGAAAAAAGTTCAAATAATATTTTAGTTTTTAAACCATTAGTTTTTAAATAAAAAAAATTTAACACATTTAATTTGAAATTAATAAAGAAGAATGAAATAATTCAAACCGTATCGAATTAATTTTTTTTTAAAGAAAAATTCAACTGACATTATGTGGTTCCTATTACCGAGGTAAAATTTCTTTATCATTTTTTATAGTTTCCCACAAAGTCTTTAAAAATTAAAACTACGTATTTCAAAAATTGTTCAAAAATTTTGGAAAGGTCGTATTTAAAATGTGAAATTAAAGAAATTGAGTTTGTGGTACTGACATAAATAGCTAGTCTTAGCCGAGGGTTCGTATGCAAAAACGTCGGGACTTTCAATTACTTTAAATAAAACATGAATTTCTTATTCAAATTCATTAATATATTGGGTGGATTCATAATACGTTTCGTATTTGGTGTAGGAATACACGAAGCGTATTTGCAGGTATAGATATTAACAATTGTTGCCCCATTTGAAATATAATTAATTCGCTTCATCTCAAATTTCACTATTATTTCTTTCGAAAAATATTCCTACATTTATAAAATAGATTATTTTATTACAAACAATCAAAAGAAATATTTATTTCCATTATTTTAAATGTTTGTAACTTTGAAATAAAAATACAACACAAAATATATAACAAACTTTCAAGCGTTAACAAAACAGGTATGACACTAATGTTGTAAAAATACGATGTTTACACTACATATATACGAGATTACATGAATCCGGCTATTATAAAATGTTTGAGTATATAAACATAAATAGACTGACGCCTGAACAACGCTTCCAAATTGATGAAATTTATTTTAAAATCACGGTTCTCTTCGAAATACGTATCGCGCACTACGTCCAATTTACGGTCAACATAATCGTCCATCAGAGCAATTAATTCGAATAACTAACGTCGTACAGTGCGTACAGAAGAAGTCATTGCCAGTAGAATGTAGCCTAGAGAAAGACCCCAATCAGTCTAACGTGCATCGTACACAGGAATTGGATATGTGTCCATTCACTTTATGGAAGATTTTGCGGAAAGATTTTGGTTTGCGTGCTTCCAAAATCCAACTCACACAGCAATTGAAGCCACACGATTACCTAGCAATTCGTAGATTCGGTGAATGGGCCCAAAACAAGATTGCCGTTGATCCCGATTTTCATAAGCGAATTTTGTTTAGCGACGAAGTTCACTTTTGGTTAAATGGATACGTCAATAAACAAAACTCCCGTATTTGGAGTGATGATAATCCTCAAGTGTAAGTTGAGACACCGTTACATCCAGAAAAACTGACTGTTTGGTGTGCTTTATGGGCTGGTGGAATAATTGGTCCGTACTTCTTTAAAAACGATGTTGGTCAGAACGTTACAGTCAATGGTGACCGCTATAGAGCCATGATTACTGACTTTTTCGTGCATCAATTTAACAACCATGATGTGCAGGAGCTGTGGTTTTAACAAGACGGTGCAACATGTCACACAGCTCTTGCCACAATTGATTTATTGAAGGAAACGTTTGGTAACCGCATAGTTTCACGTTTCAGACCCGTGAATTGGCCTCTAAGATCGTGCGATTTAACGCCGCTTGACTATTTTCTGTGGGGATATGTAAAGTCGCTAGTCTTCGCCGATAAACCCGAAACGATTGACCACAAATGTTGGAAGAAGTCATCGAAAATTGGACCTCCAGATAAGACTAAGTCCGAGTAAGCCGTGGCGGTCATATGCAGGAAGTCTTATTTAAATTGTAATGCCAGAAGATTATCTTTCGAATAAAGTAAATTTCATGTCAATTTAAAAAATTCATCTTTGTTTTATTACATTTCAAAGTTAGATACCTCTATAAAAAACACCCTTTAAAACTATAAAATTATGTCTTTCTATATCAAATTAGATATGATTATATCGGGTCAGAATCCGGATAAAATTTCATATAATTTAATATAAATTATCAGATATAATGCATTTATATTCGTGTCTTATGCACATAAAATATGTATTTAATATCGTAAAATATGTACTTCAAATTTAAAAATATGCATTTATTACCGTTTTTCAACGGTTTCAATATTGTTCCCACAATTTTAGTAATTTTTGTTTTAAAAGATGGTTAAAAAATCGAAAATTACGCACTCACAATCGATGCATATTAAAGAGATGAATATGGGAAAAATAATTTTAAAAATTTTAAATGAATCTTCAGATCCCTACCAGCGATTAAAGTTACCGGTTGTAGTGCATTTTGACCAAAAAAAAGTTTCGAATTTTTTTTCGAAATATGGTTCAAAACTTTCGTAATTTTTGGCTTATTAGATGAATTTCACATCAAAACCTATAAAAAAGGCACATTTTGAACCCGACCCTCTCAGATTTTGATGAAATTTTGCATACAGTTACATTTTACCTACACAACAAACTGTGGGCGTGGCGTGGTATTGAAATATTTGAAAAATGACGGTAATAGGTACTTTTAAGCAGCGATTTCTACGGAATGGTCGATGACCGATTTCAAAGATATTGGTACCATTAGAAAGGTATTTAAATCAGCTTTCGGAAACATACACTGTACAAATTGTATATTGCACTGAAAATTTCAGTTTTGGCAAAAATAAAACTTTAAACTAGGAAAACACTTCAAAGGCCAAGGGTTTTTTTTTCCAAAAAAAGTTTTTTTAGAAAGGTCTCTTTAATATATATAACATATCTAAAAACTGAAACGGCGTTTTTTCTGTTTTTTAAATTTTTTTAAGTAAAGGCATCTCTTGTTAACTTCCTTATATTTTGATATCATTGTGTGACAAAAATGAATAAAGTAGCTATACTTTGGAAGTTATACAGATTTTTTTGTAATTCTAATAGATTAGAATAAGAATCGTATTATCAAATTTTGCAGACACCCCCAAAATATTAACTTACCCTTGATACAGTTTTTTTTTTTATTTTTTTAGATTTAATATATAATTTTGCGCAGCTCATACTGTTGACTTTCGGAATATTTGCTAACTTTTAGTGAAGTTTCATCTAAAGGTATAACACAATGGAAGCTTTGAGTTCCTGTAATAGTTTTAGAATTTTTATACCTTGAAAATAGCTCTTCTTTTGTTTTGTTATAGTCTTATAAGTTAAGGTCTTATAAGTTTGTGAAGCCCAATGATAAAGGTCTTTCGCCGTTTTAATTTGGTTTTATTTGCAATGCTATAATTCCGAGCGCTTCTTTTTAATGTCCGACCTATACCATCATATGCAGATTTTCCATGGCTGGTTGCGTAAAAGTGCCACTCAGCGAATATATCAAAATCAATTTTATGATGACATAAATTAATTACATTGTTTTTGTATTGTGCTCCTGCACCATCTGACACGTAGATAACTTTCGTAATTGAATTGCTTATATTGGTCTTAACAAAATTAATAATTTTTTAAATATACAGATGAACTGCTTTGCTATCATGGATATTACAATCGGATACTATGGCAAAGGTTCTGTGAATTAATTTTTCGTTATATTTGTATTAAACAACGAAGGGATGTAACGTGACTTGATTATTATTCCAATGGTATCCTTGAACGGCATTTTGTATAACAAACGCATAGTTTTCAGTGAAATCCATTTGAATTAGCATTTCTCCTGGCAGCAATGTCATTTTTTTCACTTACGAATCGGGACTGGAGCTTAGCTACGAAATGATGTGGCACCAGCTTATTGATGTGTTCTACAAAATCGTCAATCGGGCTTCACAAACTTATAAGACCTCCATAGAAGTTGCTTATGCAACAATACAAGTGTATGTTTTCAAAAGCTGATTTAAATACCTTTCTAATGGTACCAAGATCTTTGAAATCGGTTGAGCCATTCCGTAGTAACCCCTGCTTAAAAGTACCTATTACCGTCATTTTTCAAATATTTCGATACCTTGCCACGCCCACAATTTTTCGAAAATGCAATTTTTAAAAATGAGGTTGTGTTTGTATAGGTAAAATGTAGCTGTATGCAAAATTTCATCAAAATCTGAGAGGGTCGGATTCAATTCATATCGGTTTTGATATGAAATTCTTCATTACTGGAAAAGGACACTATAATCATCGCCAGTCGTTTATATTTTGTGTGCTTTTTGTTATTTTATGTCCACAACTATAGCTCATCCAAAAATGTTATTACGAAATTTTCGAGATCTCTTATATTTTACAAGATATTTGCCTTTAAAAATTCAGAATTTTAAAAATATTAAATTTAAGAAGTCCTAAAATTGTTTCGAAGAAAGGTATTAAGATAAACTTTTCTTACGTCATTCAAAATGTATTTGTTAACCAAACTAATGCATACAAAGTAAATTTGTAGCCCCATTTTTAAAAAAATGGACCAGGATAGGAAAAATTATATTTCAATGTGGAATATCTTTAAAATTTGCATGCAGATTCAAAAAGTGTTGCCATCATAAAATCCGCGCGAAGTATAACTACAACACATAAGACGTTTTAAACCGTTTGGTGCTCAAACTCAATTAGGTGTCAATTACATGCGTGTAAAATGTTGTGTCAATTCGATCAACCAGTCAAAAGTACCGAATGCATTTACAATTCGCTCCACCGTGCGTTTTATTAAAAAATAAAGATTTTTTTACTTAAAAAATATTCAAATTGCGTTTTTTCAAAAGGGCCCGCTAGATTTTTTTTTCTTTTCATCAAAGTGTGGTTGTGGAAGGTTGAGTTAACATCTTCTGGCGAGAAACCCCATATGCAATGACCTTTTATTTAAACTGCACTCAAGCTCACCGGGAGTTATGTCCTGCATTGACCAATAATCATTGAACAGTCTCCCAAAATGCGCTGTTTGTCGATTATGAAAACGCTTTTGATTAGATTAACAGATACTGTATATGGACCGAATAACATAATATCGGTGCACCAAATAAGATGAAACTCATAATACGATCTAGTTATGAAAACTATGAATGTACCGTTTTACATGATGGTGAAATTTCCCAACCATTTCGTACCACGACTGGTGTAATGTGATTTTAAACGATCTTCTTCTAATAAACCACGCGGAATTATTATGGGTTCGATTCCCAGAAGAGGGTACTGGTCTGTTTCGCTACAACAAGCCGAAATACATAGTAACTAGTGCTCGGTTAGGGTAATAGGATATAAATTTTAATTATATGATTGTTAACAAATGCAATAAAAATAAGTAAAATTAATAATAAATAAAAGTATTGGTATTTTAGATTTTTTCGGTAACGTTATTTTAAGGGTAACGCTATTTCAATTATTTCGGCAATGGTATTTTATCGTTTTCGGTAAAAATTTGTTAAGTATATCGGTGTTTCATTTATATCGGTAATTGTATTTTATGTATAACGGTTTTTCAATTATTTCGGTAAAGGCATTTTAGGGATATCGATAGTCAATTAAAAGGATTTTAAATCGGAAACGGCATTATACAAATTATATAGAGAAAATTTTTTTTTTATTTTGTACAAAAGTTAACGCTTATTGGATTTTTTTTTTCCTAAGCTACATTGTTATCCTTTAACAAGAAACCGAATACATTTGCAGATTAGATTAATTCGATATTTTTCTCAAAATTTAACCCAGAGCACCGAGAAAAATGCACTAAATTAGCAAAATTCCAAATTATTTCCACACGTAGATGATGCAATTGCCCGAAGAAAAATGTTGATACCGATATTGATATGATTAAAACATAGTCCCACTATAATGCATTTTTGGCATAACGCGAAGTAGAGCGAATTTCAAAAAAAAAAGCTGAAACAAATATTTACTTAAATCGACTAAATATGTCAATTTGACATTTAAATAACAAAATTCCCCGTACAAGAAACTTAAAAAATCTTTTTTTTTACAGAATACATAAGAAAAAAGGATGTATGGACATGCGTTGACATGTTTTATACGCCGTTGGATGCGCATTAAAAAAACATTTCATATGATACTAATATCGAAAACGTCGATTTTAGTTAAAGTACCAAATTATTTGAAAAACTAAAATAAATGCATTTTTTAAAACGGCTCTGCTTACGGGATCTCAATGCTAGACACCAAATAGTTCAATCTTTTGATTTATATTTAAAATTTTCATTACTATTTTTAATATAAAACAAAATAGTAGTGCGGCTTCCCAAACAATTTTAAAGAATGTTATTAAGTTATATCAAACTGTATCAAATTATAAATGTATAACTTGATCATACCTTTGCTTTAACTGTCAGTTAGTATATTCACCAACAATTTTTGTTTTAGTGTATACCATTAAATTATTTTTTACTATAAGATACTTACAAAAACAATTCTATAAAAATATTTTTGAAATATTTTATTGTTCTTCCAAGCAATAAAATATTTCATTATTAATATGAACTTGTTCATTAAACCAATAATAATAATTAAAATGTAATATTAACATATATTTAAAAATATAGAATGTGTTAATGAAGTTTCATTAGCTACAATGAACAAGTTCATAACAAAGAAGAATTTGGAAAAAATATATAAAAAATGAAAAACCAATGATTTTTGTTATGAATTTTGTTTTAATTTCACGAAAAAAAATTCAATTTAAGTTTATAAAAGAAAAATTATAAGAAAAATAAAAATAACTTCATTAACAATTCATACATTAAAAATATTTTTAAATAAACATTAACATTTTTTAGTGTTAAAAATATTTCAGTGAAAAGACTTAAAATCTAGGCTAAGTAATTAATTAAAAACAAATTCAATTTGTTGAAGGAATAAAAAAAAAAATGATTTTTATAGTCTTTTAAGGCTGAGCTTCGTTAGGTATTAGAGATCATTTGGAAATTTCAAGAAATATGAGGAATATCCATTTAAAATAAAAAACGTAACAAAAAATAATAATAAAACAAGTACCGCATTTTTTATGAATTGAAATAATTGGAATTGAAATAATTTAAATACAAAATTAGAAATTTCAATTCTAAAATTGTTTGTATACGAAATTCATCAAACAAAAAAAAAAATTAATTTTTTGGAAAATTCATATTTTAGAAAGCAAAATTTTGTCAAATCTTAATTGAGTGTTACAAGGTTTTAAAATTATAAATAAAATAATATGATTTGAAAAAATTATAAACCAATTTTAATGTTTTAATTAAAAATATCTGATTAGCTAAAAATAAATTGAATCCATTTAACAGCAAGCTAATTTTTAAAATAACAAATAATTGAATTTTAAAAATATTATTGATCTTTGAAACAAAAATCTGGTACATTCCAAAAAATAGAAATTTAAAATTTTGTAATCTTCAATTGTTTTCTTTTTTAAAATTAGAATTGGATTGATTTAAAGGTTTATTCTTCAAAAGAAGAAATTACCAACCAATTGAAAAAATATATACACAAATTATATGCAAAGAATCATTAATTGATTTGAAGTTTTTACAAGTTAGTAGTTTCAACAATAAATGATAATGATGATTATTTAACCCATTGTTAGTAATTTTGACTAGTAGGTTTCCAACAACTCAATAATTCATGTATATACGGATTTTCTAAGTAACATTATTGTTATTAAACTCAAGAGCATAATCTAAAAATGTGGATGTTGGTTCTATATTAAAATTATTATTATCATTCAGTACCTCACGCATTTTGAAGAATGCCATGCCCGTTAGAAGAGCATCGGAACCAGCCTGATGTTGTGGACCCACACGACGTAATTCCAATTGATCGGCTACCTCTTGAAGGCCACCCTTTAGATTTTTGCAAGATTTCATTAAATATTTGATGTCATAAATGTTGGGAAAGTAAATGTGTAGCAAATCGAAAAATTCACTTTCATCAGCTGGTAGATTTTGATCGGTTAACAGCTTTAGCAAATAACCAAAATCATATCCAGAATGAAAGCAAAGCCATTTGATATTATCCATCAACACAATGCCAGAAGACATTAAGAGCTCTGCAAAATCTAAAGGATCTATGCCATCTTCCTCGTGTTTTTTAAATTGTATACCCGAGTTTTGTAGCAAATCAATTGAATCTTGAGCATACATGTCTTCACTACAATGAAAATAAAGAAACAGAAAACTCATTAGAACATATCAGAAAAAAATTAAAACAATAGCAATAGACTTACCTTAAATTGAATTTAAAATTAAACTGCCATGTACTATAACCGGGTGGTGTTTTGCCATCATCGTCCATAAATGTTAGACCCAATTGTATAATACGTAACAAATCAACATTACAGCGTAATAGCTGATAATGATAATCAGCCGTTGAACGAAATTCTCCCACCGGACGTGCAACTACTCCGGGAAATTCGGTGTCCATGGCAACATAATGATATTTTTGTACAACTTTGCGTATGGTACGAAATTCCTCTTCCAAATTGTGTTTCCAAACATCACGTATGCCACATTCTTCATTACTTGGTATATTCGAATTGTGACCGACTGAGCCGTGACCACCAGAACCACTTACAGCTGAAGGCATTGCCTGGAATATTTGGGAAAACTTTAAAATGGATTTTAATTTTTATTATTACATTAAAATTGTATGAGTTGTATGTGTTTAAACAAATAAAATTGTGAAATAATAAAACAAACAATAGATATAAAGAAAATTAAAAGGCTAAGTCATATTGGTATGACGACAGACTTATATTAGGCTTTTCTGGATTATTTATTATCCTAAAACGCACTCTAGCGGAGATATATGCAACCAAAATCGAAATATAAAGGGTCCGCCAAATAACTTTTTTTTTTTTGAAAATGCTATAAAAAAAAACTACTGAATATTTTCTCAAATTTCTTTTTTTATTTGAAAGTACAATCCTTCCGGTTAATAATGGAAAAAAATTTCATTCAAATGGCTGCCTCGGCTGGCCATGCAGTAGCCTACACGATCGGTCCAATTTTTAAGCACATTATCGATTGTGTGCAGCTGTATTTCACCAATGGCTTCACGAATATTGTCCTTTAAAGCGTCAATTGTTGGCGTAACACTTATCTTTGACGGCTTCAACTCCTGAACCAATTGGACTTTGGACTTTGAATTCGTCTCAATGATGTCTCCGAAATGTTCAATTGTTGAGAACGACAGTGAATTGATGTTGATGGCGCTTTACGCACACTTTCTGCCACAGCAGCAATATTCTCGGGTGTACGCACTGTTTTTGGCTTTTCACGCTTTGGTTTATCGATGAGGATGCCAGTTTCTTTCACTTTTTTCACAAGATAACGAACATACGGAGCTGACGGTGCTTCTCTTCTTCCAAAATCCGTACGCAATTTTCGCACACATTCTGCAACATTACCATGATTTTCAAAGTAATGTCGCAATATTTCCCAGCGTTGTTCAAGCGTATACACAACCATATTCGTTCAGCGGAACGATAAAACTAATTATCAGTCAAATCAGACATGAGCTAAGTGTTACCATTCACGAAATAAGCACTAGTTGAAAAAAAAAACGTTAGATGGCGGACCCTTTATAATCAAGTTAAAAAAAGACAGACATTCGTTGAACTAGGTCAAAAAACTAGTCAACTCTACATAGTTCTCAAAACATTCATTTTGAACCAGTTACGTACTAGTTAAACAAAAACTGTTGAGACTCATTTTCACAATGTCCCGTTAGCTTCTAACTCGGACTTTAACTGACACATTTGTTGTTGTTGTTTCCCATATAAATTTTCAATTTAACTGTTTGCTAAATTTTAACTTATCTAAACTTACGTATTTTTGAAATTAATATTTTGGTTAATACGTTTGTTTTAAAAATATAATCTGAGTTTACAAATGAACATTTTAATTTTTTATTATGAATTGAACTGAGGTACAAATCAGATGGTACAGTACTGTTCCCAAACATTCACAGCAGAGCGAGTTAGTGAGTGTAGTTTTAAAACCAGCTTCATTTCCTATTTAACTTCTAAACAAATTTTGAATTAGTTGTGTACCAGTTACTATTGAATATCGCTGGGAAATGCTAAAATTAGTTTTTTTTGAGAATTAAAGAAAATTTTTAACAAATTTGTTGTTTTTTCTTAGTTCGGATAATTTTGAGACCGCCCTCGTTGTTGCTGTAGTGAACAAGATATTGGCTTTTACACTGAGAGAATTCTCCGCATGATATAAATAAATTTCTGCATTAAATCTATGAAGTGGAACTCGTCCATTAAAATTTTCCAAAAAAATTTTCTCCGTGTATGAACAGAATACTGATCAATGAAGTCAATATTTTTGTGGAATAACGGTTTTTTATTTCGGCTTTATACTGGTGGTATTGTACCGGTATCACTGTTTCGGTTATAAATTTATACCGGTACGAAACTCGTAACAGTTATTCGTTTCGGTTGCCACCCTTGGTTTTCGGTTTAAAATTGTTCAAAATTCAAAACAAAATTATTGGAGAAATTACTAAATTTTGGAAAGTTTGTATTAAAAATGTAAATGTTATAAGAAATTTTGTTTGTGGGACTTCCAGAATTAGTTCGTCGTAGCGGTATGTTCGTATGCCAAATCGTCGGGACTTTTAATTATTTTAAATAAAACACGAATTTCTTATTTGATGTAAGAATATACGACAGATATAGGAAAATGGATATTTTTGCTTGTTTTAAAAAAATTAAAGTGGACTTTGAATGCAAATTTCTTTTCGAACAAAAACCAAAAAAATAACGCAACACTCTATACAAGTTTTTTATAATAGTATCCCCTAATGGAATGTAATTGATTTCATTGATTTCATATAAAACATAATTTAAAATACAAGTTTGTTATAATTTTTATTAAAAATAAAAATTATGTTTTTTTCGATGAAAATGAAAATTATTCAAGTTCGAGGCCATACTCTATATTTCTTCATTAGGATATTGTCCTAACAAATAATCTATAGAGTTTTTTGTTTTCAAATTTATTATTTGACCCTTTCAGGAATGTGTTGATAGATCTATTTCGGGAATTTTCTAGGTTCCCATCATCAGAACACGTTTTGAAAGCGGTAACAATCCCATGCCAAACATCAAACATACATATGAACTAGTTTACTCACTACATGAGAACTAATATACATATGAGTTTGAAGTTAAAGATTATAACCATTGATCAAAAAATAAATTGAAAACTTGTTTGATGTGCAAGATCCACCTCTGGTGGATATTCAATACACGTTTTTTTGTTTCTCTCTCCTTTTTATATCTTGTTTAGTTTGTAAGCAAAACAGGGGAAGTAAACTTGGCGGTACTCTGCCTATTATTCAAGTTTGTTATAATTTTTATTAAAAATAAAAATTATGTTTTTTTCGACCTTTAATTGTGCAATGAAAATAGATCTATCAACACATTCCTGAAAGGGTCAAATAATAAATTTGAAAACAAAAAACTCTAGATTATTTGTTAGGACAATATCCTAATGAAGAAATATAGAGTATGTCCTCGAACTTGAATAATTTTCATAATTTAAAATTGTATATGGTATTGGATTTAATTCCATCTTACAATTTAAATTCCTTGTGGCAGATCGGAATAAATGTGTTAACATAAATAAACGTACGTTTAGATATAACGCAGTATAAAATTTGCTCGAAAAACAAAAATTGTATCTTTTTATATATTGTACCATACAAAGCAATATATAACGAGATACAGTTGTATTAAATAATATAACATAATATGTAACTCTTTTTAATCGAGTACCAGTGTAAAAAAAGATCAGATCTGAGTAGATCTACCAGATCTAAACAGATCTGACCTTATAGTATATATGATCAGATCTAAGTAAATCACTACAATGGGGACAAATTTGAGATCTAATTAGATCTGAAAAAATCTGGAAGATCTAATCCCCACTGCTAAAGTGTTGATATGAGGACATAATATAATGACAAAATAATAGAAAAAATTAATAGAATATGTTTTTATTTTATCTTCATTTTATTTAGCGAAAAACGGCCAAGAACTATTTACAGTACAGATAAGAACGAATTAACATTTTTAAAGTTTTAGTAATAATAAACAAACTAACAAACACAATAGGAATTAAACAGAAAATTTGAAGTTTATATATCATAAAAAATTGGATGTACATTTTTATTTTAGTGCCTTTGAAAACGGCTTAGATCTGGACAAAGTGATTATAAAATATTTTTATAACTAAAATTATATAGTTAATTTCGTTTATTCCTACATATTGAACTTGTTCGATCTGTTTGTGTGAAAGTGTGGAAAACATTAGAAAACAAAATAAATTTAAAATATAGTTAAAGCTGGCCCAGTCAGAAAAAGACAGACGGACCACCGCTGGTAAGGCACTTTTGCAAGTGATATAAGTGCTGGCAACAAGTGCTATCAAAATCCCAAAATGATAACATCATTAGACAAAAGGTCCGTCTGTACAAAAAGTGTAGGACAAGCACTGAGGAAACAAAATTTCGAACGTTGAAAAAAAGTTGGTAAAACCATGAAATAGGTGGTCTAAAAATTTGTTTTCCAAAATAAAATTTGAAAAAAAGTTTATACATAATTTATTTGGTCCCGCCGGAATTCGAACCCTGGACAGATTCTCTAAGAAAAACGATAACGCTTGGTTCAAAACGATACCCAAAATGTTTTGACGATGTTACTTACGAAAACGTTAAACTAAATGATGGAAATTTGTTGGTTTTTTTATCAAAATTGTTAGCATTATTTAAAATTTGTATGTAATATAGTCGTAATTTAACTTCAAAAAGTGGACGATAATCGTCGATCGTTCTACAGCTGGCCGCTAGATTGGCAGACGACAGCTCCAAACACTGAGCTAACGAGACATATAATACTTAATAGCTTAAAACGTAAGTAAATGATAACTACTGGGTAACACTTGGCTGCTAAAATATGTCATCACTGGCATAAAATTTGATGAAAGCCACTTGTCAACATTGCGAAAACAAAATAAAAAAGTTGGTCTTAAAAGATCTTTTCCAGAAACAAAATATATATTTTATATGAAAAAATATAAAACAAAGTATAAAAAAAAAAAAAATGTTTGCCTGAAGCAGGGTTCGAACCCAGCACCTTCCAACTACAAACTTTTTTAAACAAAGCATCATAATTTTTTATGAAGTAAATGCTTTATTTTTGAGCCGTTGGTAATTTCTGACTGGATAGCACTGGGAAAACACTTTTTTCCAACGTTGGCATATTAGTCTCAGCCAATTCTTTGACAATGCTTTTTTCTGTAGGCCACTGAAATTATTGTATAACAAATACTGGAGAAACGATTTTTGGAAGCTCTGGTAAAGCGTCTTAAACAAATGTTCTGCAAGAAGTTTATTTACAATTCCTCGGTTAGACAGTGGTATACCAGTGCTTTATTTTTTGTGTCACTGGCAGTTTCTGACTGGGAGTATTTTAGAGCACTTCTTCAAAGTTAAATAAACACGAATTATTTTGCAAAATTTAAATGTGATAGTATTTTTTATTATTTTATTTATATCATTGTAATTATATACCTACTAATTAAGAAAAAACATATATCTGCAAAATTGGTTTAATAAATATTCCCAAATATGTATTTAAAACGTGGGCAAAGTACTCTTTTCGTTGCTTTCTAACGATTTGACAACTTATATATATTGTATATATAGTATGTTCGAACAAACTTGGGAGACCATGCACAAAAACCTTTGAAATTTGGTTTCCCAACGTTTTGATAACGTAATAATTTGTAAACAAGAATGTTATACAAACGCTTTTTGACGGTTGAAAAAACATTTCAAAGTTTGTTTTTCCAACGCTTTGAGAACGGCATAAAATACCACACTCACACCGTAAAACATGGTTATCATTTGTAACGTTTTTAAAACGCTTCAAACCTGTGAATCGGAATGTTTTGAAAACGCTTCTACAACATTTTAAAGTGCTTTTAAAACGATTTGGGCATGTTCACACATAAATGCAAAACACGTTTTTTGCAGTCTAGTATAAACTTATATTGGTCAATATTTTGTTTCACAAATCCCCACTTTATAAGCGAAAACATGCGATAAAAATTGAACTTATGAACTCTAAAGGTACCCTGGTAGAAATTAGGGACGGTACAGAAAACAAAGCGCTGTCAAGCGTTTGTTTTCCATGGTACAAATTTTCAGAGCGTTAGTTGCCAACGGTATGCAATAAAAGCGTTAAAATAGCATCATTTTGGATTGCTTTTGAGCGTTCGCAAAAAGTACTTTGGGAGTACTTTTCTTACAAAATTTACAACGGTTTATGAAATAAAAGCCCTTTAAAAACATTGTTTAAAGCGTTTACCTAAAGTTTGCTAAAAGTACTTTGGCAGAACTTCTTTTACAAAATATATATCTGATTATTTTTAAAAAAAAAAAACACTATCACTACATTGCTATAAAGCATTTTGAAAGTGTTCGAAAAAAGTGCTTTCCCATCGGAGATTTTTTCAATATAACTTTAAATGTTTAATTTCTTTAGTTATTTAAAAATTTTAATTGGTATGCATATGGATTATTTTCAATCATATTAACAAACAAATACATTGTATCTATTTGCAAAATAAAGCTTTTAAAAGTAAAAAGTTTGTTAATATGACAAAATGAGTTTGTCAATATGACAAAATGTTAATGGACAATGAGAAACAACAGAAACATTTATCATGTGTAAAATTTAGAATCATTCTGACCCAACTTAAAATATTTTTTAAAAAAACTATTCTCACAAACGTATTTAAAACTATGGCAAATTACTTTAAATATGTTTTTCTACCATTTTGATAACGTTATAAAATAATACCCTAAAACGGTAAATCATGGTTATCGATCTTAATTTGTACACAAGAATGTTATACGAACGTTAACGGTTAAAAAATCATTTCAGTTTGTTTGGGATACGCTTTGAGAACGGCGTAAAATACAATCCTCACACCGTAAAACATGCTTATCATTTGGGTCGTTTTCAAAACGCTTTAAACTTGTAAATCGGAATGTTCTGAAAACGCTGTAAAACATTTTGAAGTGCTTTTAAGACGCTTTCACTATCGTATTTCTCTACCTTTGTAGGTTCACAATACTGGAGTACTATTCACAACTGGTTCGATTTAAGAAAAAAAAAATAGAATTATACAAAAAATATTTAAGTGCAAAAATCTATAATTTAGCATTTTACACCATTTACAATGATTTGTATGCATATTCTATTCGTTTGTTAAGGTTAAAGACTGGATTAGCTACCTTAACCAAGAGTAAAATGTGCAATAAAATGAATGAAAAAATTATACAGAAAATGGTCATTTACATCAAAGTTTGGATTTGGATTTGTATACCCCTTTTTATTGTAGGAATTTCTTTTACACTGTGGGAAATTGTTGCTCAAGTGAATTTAACCCGCGTTTTTAGAAAAATGTATCCGAATAAAAAGGAACAACGGTGTTAATAAAATCACTTTCTATATTACTATAATTTGAAAACTAAATTGTTTTTAATTTTTTTTCTCAATTTTCTGAGGAAATATTTCAAGAAAAAAAATTTTGTATTTTTGGGATTTCCGGTAATATAAATTTGAATAAAATATGAAAAACCTTGTAATTTGAACAAAAAAAAAAAAAAAATTATAAAGAGTTGGAAACAAAATTATTTTTCAAAATTAGTGAACAATTTATTTTTTAATTGGTTAAAGTAGTTATTAAAAATCGACTTAATTTTTGTCGGTTTTCGGTAAAAACCGAATAGCAAACTCTACGTCCTTTTAAGGACATTAATAATCGACTTATGCGATTCTATGGTTCAAGAATTAAAATCTTCCATACGAATTAAGATCTTCAAAACGAAATTTTAAAACGAATGCGACAACAAATACTTTTTGTTTGTAGATATATTTCTATTTTGACTTAAGATTCTTGTTTTGGGTCCTCAAATTAGAACAAATTTGAACTGGTCGTTATATGAATCCGTGTGAAAAATTTAGTTATTCTAGCTTTGTTAGTTTAGGAGATACACCAAATGCCACTTTTTTCGGAGATAAAGGCATCGTGAATATATTGCTCTGATTTTTTTTTCAATTATTATATCCTAATGTACATATTTAAACAAAAAATTAAATTTTAATGCTTTATCATATTTTTTATATACATATATATTTTTAAATGTGTACACTGTGGTGCACAAGAGTAGTGAAAGTACTAATTATGTTGTAGGTACACTTAAACGGAGTCTACTGTATAACTTTACCAGATTTTGTTATAAGATATCGAAAAATAATTTTGAAAATGGTAACAGTGGGATATTATTAAATATACGAGGACTAAGAAGTATTAATAATTTGATTAAATGTTATATACATTTTTATTTTTAAACTAATATAAAATATTTGGATAAAATGATAGTGAAGGTAGCAAACTGAACAAAACAAAAAAATAATAATATGTAATGAAAGTAAAATGAGAATTTCCAATAATTAAAACTCAAAAGAAAACAAAACAAATTTTAAACTCCAAAAATAAAATATTCTCTACTTACATCAATTGTTGTTGGCTTTGTTGCTGTTTCAGCCACGATTTCTTGAAATAATCTTAATATGGAAATTGTTTCACAAATGCGATTAGGTTCTTATGTTTTCTTTAATATCGTTCGTTTAATACAACTTGCAAATTTGTTTGTTTGGAATGTTTAGAAATTAGCAGAGAGAAAAAAAGTGAAAAAGAAAATAAAATAGTATAAGTATAAGTTTATTAGAAGTTTAGTTTTCTAATAATTTATAATAATAAATATTTAAATTATTGTGTAGTTTTTGCTTTGCTTGAATCAATGAACTGTTGCAACACGGCGCAATAACTGCCTGTAAGATAATAAAAATAATAACATGAAGAAATAAATAATTTTTAAGATACAACTGTAAAATTGTAATTAATATTGCATTTGTTATTTTAAAGCTAGATACCAATCTACGAAAGTCTTATTATACTACGAGATACAGACCAGCAATAGTTAATAATAATGTCAAGTTGTGCTTAACAATTAATAGTTCATTTCGTTCATTTCAAATTATTGAACTAGTTCGTCCTTTTAGTTCAGATGTTTGTTCGACCATTATTCCTCAGCTATTCATATTGTTATATTGGTCAATGGTTTGTTTAACAAATCTACACAGTATTAAAGAAAATCACTAATGAACGATTAATATTGAACTAGTTCATGTTTTGCCGTTCTTTTGTGATTTTCGCTCATATAATGCAGAATTTTCAAACAAACCATTAAACAATAAAATCTTTTAATTGAAAAAAAAAAGAAAAAATTGTCAAACAAGCAGATGAAATAAAAGAACGAACTAGTTTAAAAAATGGAAATGAACTATTAAGCACAACTCTATAATAATGGTCAATTGATAATTTTTAGGAATATTATGCACCTGAATCGTTAAGGTTTTTATGAAGTCCGTACTGAAATTGGTACGAAAAACAGAATTAGATTCTGTAAAAACTTGGAAGTTTACTTTTGGCTCTCCAAAAAATCTATTTTTTTATCGCATAATATGAAATCTCTGGAAAATTTGCTATATATTGAGCAAACATATTATTTTCCAAATAGACAAAAGTTTTTATAAAGCCTTAACTTGTATAGAGAAATATAAATATTTACAGGTCGCTATATAATGCGACTTTTTGGTTTTGTCTCTTATATTACATACAATTACTAGTGTTTCAGCTCTTTTTGTACTTGTTTATAAATGTTTGACTGTATATTCTTGTTTTACAGTGTATTATAAAATTTGGTCTTTGTAAATACTATTTTCGCTCTATTTCATGATCTTAACTAGCTGTTAATTTTGAAAATATATTCTGAAGGCAAAATTAAAAAGAATAATAAATAAAAATTAAGTTAATTCAAGTGTACTTATTACCGATGTTTTTAAACTTTTGAAAAGTAGGTTGGCCTCCTAAACCCGAATATGATATCAAAAACGCTCCACTAGAACGCCTTTCCGAGTTGTGTACCTTTTTTTTTCTTAACCGCCTTAGCCGTGCAAATTTTTTTTTATGGATTTGAATGCAGCATAAAATTATCTCTCAATGGGGTGAAACTATGTCGGAAAACGTGCAACGTGTCTTTTTAGAATTGTTTAGATTTGCTCAAAAATTTTGATATTAAAAGTTTTTTTTTTTGGAAATCCTTTAAATAAATCCATAATATATAGCAAATAGGCCAAAGTTTTGAACCAAATTTTTTTGAAGTGCACAAGGCTTATATTATGGAATAGTGGTTTAACTTAATAAAATATTTTAAAAAAGTTTGATATAATTTTTATTAAAAATAAAAATTATGTTTTCTTCTACCTTTAATTGTGCAAGTTTTTTTTTTAATAAGTGGTCATGTGGTTTATCTTAGAACTTTTAGTTATTCGTAAGTCTGAGAGAACTTTATTTTTTAATAAAATCTAAATCTTAAATTGTAAGCTTAAAATATTAAAAAAAGTTCATAAAAAATTTAAAAACTAGAAAAACAGAAACAGATTTCCAGAAAGTATAATTTTCTTAAAAAAAAAATAATACAACAAAAATTTATCAAAATGGTAAAGGTTTCCGATACAAAAATGCTACAAATTCTGTACAATTCTAAAAAAAAAAATTCCAGCGATTGCGAAATTGAAAAGGAGCAGATTTCCCGGGGGTATAATTTTAAGGTTTAATATACTAAAATGCTTTTAAATTCAGGTATAATCAACTAACAAGGCCACTATACAAATAAGCTCTTTAAGTCTTGATGATCAAATTAAAATTAAACCGTTTTTCTAAAAAAAATTATCTGAAATTTTTGATTTATTTTTCAAAGCACATTTTTTCAAATGATTTTAAATCAATATCAATTTTTCAACTAGAATTTTCTTTTTTTTTTTAATTTACAATTTTCGATTCGAAAAAGTTCAATTACATAATTTTTTTGTATGAAAAAGTTGCAGTATTTATGAATATTTGATATTAACAAAGTCGAAAAATGTAAATATAAATTTTTCATTAATAAGATGGGCTTTCGAAAAAATGTAAACACAGAAAAACTTGAATAAAAAGTTAAACACAAAATGTATGTTTCTTAAAACCTTATTTGTTAATAAAAAATATATTCTAGTTTACAATCAAAAACAAAAATTAGTTTTATTCTCTCTTTATAATTGTATTCACCTTTTCGGGAAACCCTCCCATTAAGGACTTTAAAGTACTTTCTCTAACCTTCTCGGATCAGATTTTCCATCTCTGATTAAAATCTTCCACGAGAAGGGACACCCTTTTTGTGCCCTTTAATTCTCATTTAGCAGGAGCCCAATATCTTTCAACTGGCCTCCATTGGTACAAAAGCAATGTTATTTGCTTCTACCACTCAATGGCTCTCTTGCTGTAGTGTCAAGATGCCAAGTCAGGCCAGAAGTATGTGGACATACTGTGTTTTGGCGTATAAATGTATGTAGTCTTTGTTTGCAAACATTCTTTTATACAAATTTCGGTTTTTATTTTTCCTGTTGTTACAAATCAATTTTTTTCTTTCAAATATTATAACTGAATTTGCGTATGATTTAGCAAAAATGTTTGTCAAAAAGTGTAAAAAATAGAAAAAACTTAAAGAAAAACATAAATAATTTCCGAAATTTATTTTTTTTTAATTTTTGGTGAAATATGGCTTACAAAACTCTATTATAAAGACCGAGATGTTGATTTTATAAAAAAATAAATACTTCTATATCATTTGGTTAAAATTGACGTCGTAACAAGAAAAAATAAAGCAAAAAGCGTTTGCAAGATTCGGGTTTCTTTTATTAAGTTGTTTTAAACTATTGAGTTTGGACCATCCAGGGTGCTTAAAACTCAATTAATTTGTACAGTTTTTAGTTGTAGACTGAAAATCAGATTCTATAATAGTAATCGTTATATCAATAGTTCATTAAATTTAAAGGAGAGAAACATGAAAATTGGAAAGCTTTTTCACTGCAAAATCTTGATTATACAAATTACAAGAAAGACACAAAAAATGTGTACGATCAGTTCAAATAATGTTATATTTCCAACTAATAGCAAACAATCCAAGAAATATGACCTTAAGTGTTTTATAAATACTATGTTTTTTTTTTGACCCAAAGTATTTCGTCTGGCGTTGGTCCAACAATCAGGATAAAAGGGAAAATATCAGGGACCGAAAATAATAGTTATTTTCAAATTTTTAAACAAAAAAAGCAACTAGAAGTAAATGTCGGAAAACTGTTTCAAGTATACCATTTTGATCCTTATGAACTAGTCTATGATAAAATGCATTGCTTTTTAACATTTTAATTTTTATTTTTTTTAGCAAACATAAGTTTTTTTTTGATTTTTTGATTTTTATTTTTTCGAGCAAAAATAAAAGTTATTTTTTGATTTTTATTTTTTCGAGCAAAAATAAGTTATTTTTTGATTTTTATTTTTTTGGGAAAAAATAAAAGTCATATTTTTATTTTTTGAGCAAAAATAAAAGTTATTTTTTGATTTTTATTTTTTTCGAGCAAAAATAAAAGTTATTTTTTGGTTTTTCTGTTTTTGAGCAAAAATAAAAGTTATTTTTGATATTTATTTCAATTTCTTGAATTGAAATTCCATAAGTTATAAATTTTTATTTTTATAACGAATAAATAACAAATAACGCAGTTATATTATACATATATAATATATAAATATATACATATAATATATAAATTTTATGGTTGCCTTTTGTAATATTTTCGAGTTTTATAATCAGTAAAACTTATTTTTAATATGACAATTTTTTTGAAGAATTCTTGTTTTAAAAATGACGATTTTAGTTTCCAAAAATTGGCGCTCTGCTAGTACAAATATAGATGTTTGTCTTGTAGTTAGATACTTAAAAAATGTATAATAATATATATTAATACAGTTATCACAAAAAATAACATTGCAAAATATTTGCTGTATATCTATCATCACTAAAAAATCATAATAACAAAGCTAATGACTTTCATTTTTGGTGAAAAAAAAAAATAAAAACCAAAAAATTACTTTTATACTTGTTCGAAAAAATAAAAATAAAAAAATAACTTTGATTTTTGCTCAAAAAAATAAAAATCAAAAAATAACTTTTATTTTTGCTCGAAAAAATAAAAATCAAAAAATAACTTTCACTTTTGCTCGAAAAAATAAAAATCAAATAATAACTTTTATTTTTGCCCGAAAAAATAAAATCAAAAAATAATTTTTATTTTTGCTCGAAAAAATTAAAATCAAAAAATAACTTTTATCATCTGACTTTTATGAAAAAGGAATAATTTTTACGGTCCCTGGAAAATATATGTTAGTAATTTCGTCCATCTCCACAAGTAGAATGCTATCACTCAAAGGCTATTACTAAACTCCGATAAAGTGGAAATTCATGGATTAACATTTAAATTATTCAGTTTGTAGCGCTTAAAGAGGTGCATACTTAAGAAGAAATAACTATCAGTTACGAAAGAATTTGTTCAATGTTCGGTATAAAAATCAATAGGACATTGCTGGGGGATATTAAAATATAGTTTAGATAAAGGTAACTTCAAAATGTCAACTTGATTTTCAGTTACAAAAAATTATTCTTGATTATGTTTTATCCCAGAAGTTTGTCCTAATATTCTTTAATCTAGGCAAAGTAGATGCTAAAAAACTAATAAAAACAATTATTTATGAATCAAAAACTTGAATAATAAAAGATAACAAATATCACATAATGCTATAATCATCCCTATTTTTTTTTTCAAGGAAATGTCGATCGATTTTGGCTTTTTTGAAATTCTAGTACATTCAATGAAAAGAATCGCGGAACATTATTAGTTTCAGTCTGTATGACACCGGATTTTTTGCAGCGCTTATACCAGGGTTTTTCTATCAAAATGTTTTTAAAAAACAAAACGGAATGTCAATAAATGTAAAGTTTTTGATAGAAAAACCCTGACAGAAGCGCTGCAATACAGGTGTCAGGCTCTAATTTAATTGAAGACTACTAGTTTTTAAACTAACGGATTTGGAAAATAAAAATTATTGAAACACATGCAATCGTTCCTATTATTTTTCCAATACTGTATGTATGAGAAAAACAATCTAGAATTTGAGAATTTTTTCTAACAATTATAGGAAAATAATTTGAAGATTTTTTTTAATGTATAATCTGTCAGACTTGCTTGTCACAAAAAACTTTCTTTGAATCCAAGAATCTTCACAAAATCTCGAAATGAATAATCTTGGTTCAATGTTAAGTTCTAAATTTCTCTTTAAAAAAAAAACTAAATTATGTGTCATTACATTTTCAAAAAAAAAATAGAGTTTTTGGTGGGGGCTAAAGATACATAGCCGCAACCGCCCTTGCATCCGCACTTGAGCACACTTATATGGTACTATTCGTACCGATTTTTCGGGCTTAAGGGAAGCCAGGGAACCCAAGATAAAAAAAAAATATTTTTTAATTACAGAGGTGGTCATATTTTTTTAGAAAGTGCACCTGTGCCAATATTTCCACTAGAGGGCGCTTTAAGGCAATCAAATTTCCGCCCTACGGTTTGATGTATAAATGTATATCCCACTCACCCAATTAATAAATTCAGAATCCGAAATTAAAAAAAAAAAAATGGATGACGATAAATTCATTTTTTTCTATATTTTAACATATTAGATTAGATTATAGTGGAACTATGCACCGCGACCAGAAGTTGGTATTTTGTGCTGCCAGCGAATACACCCTATAGGTTCAGGCTCCCTACGAAGCCAATTATCCTACCAGGTGAACAGTTCCAAACGTCCGATGGCGTCACTATTCGATCACCAAAATAACGCACCCTCCTGTCGGAGAGCCGCGGACATTTGCAGAGAACATGCTCAGAGGTCTCGGGTTCCAATTCACAAAACCTGCACGTATCCGTAGAGGATCGTCCCATTTTGTACAATTGATACCTAAGGCCACAGTGTCCTGTGATGTAACCCGTTACGGTCCTTAGTTCGCCCCTCGTCATAGACAAGAGTTTCCGCGATCTCTCCCCAGAGGGAGATATAAACAGCCTCGCCTGTCGCTGCCCAGGCGATCTGGCCCCAAACTCCGACTCCCTCCATCTTCTGAGCCTCTCTCTGACATACCCATTGGGTACGCCACAGAAGGGTTCCGGGCCAAAGAATTGTCGACGAGCTCCGCAGTTGGCTAAACAGTCAGCCCGTTCGTTGCCCTCATGGCCTGGAACCCAGCCCAGTGTCAAGAAGTTGTTAAGTCCTAGACGATTTAGAGAGATTTGTTAATAAGATTTAACCATGTTCAAAACTCATGGGAATATGGTGCAAAATGTACAGTAGATGCATCCAATTAAATAATTTACTATTGTTGTTAATATCTCCTGTTTTTAATAAATTGTTTTTAAAGTTTTTAAATAAGTAAATCCACATCTTACCCATTTCATATTAGTTTCTAATAAAAGCTGCACTCTCTGCCACTTAACAAGTTTTCTTCACAAGTTTACCGCGAATTCTGTTAATTTGTGATAAAGCGTTTTTGTTTGTATATTTATGCAGCTGTTTTATAGTTAATTCTTTTATTGTCCAACTTTTTTTTGTTTGAAAAACATAAATCGAGGTTTTACTAAAAAATATTTTATGACAATGTTTTTATGCTTCTCTTGTTGTTCATACAATAGAATTTTATTTTAAGGTGTGTAATGTGATGATGGGGTAATTTGTGTAATGACGTTAAAATTAATATATAATAAACTTTTATTTATGGTTTGGCTATTTTAAACATTTATCTGCTTTATTTATTACTTTTTCTTTTGCAATTAATAAAAAAAATTAACAAAAATAATTACTTCTTGGGTTATTTTTGCCTTTATTGCAGTGAAATCTAATGTTGTAAAAGTGTTGAGTACTTGAGTACTTTGAGGTTTTCGATAATTAATAACTAGATTTACGGGTGTCGAATAGTAAAGATACCTACCCGATACTTTATTTTTGCACAATTTAGCTTTAAAGCCCAGTGGAGCTTGCGGTGGAAATATCATTGCATTAAGACCATTTGAAAATTTAGCAAAAAAGTACTATTTGGCTTTGTTATAATTGTAGATTTCTAATGACTGAAAATTGTGATTTAAGAAGTTTTATTAAAGCTTTAGGGCTTTAAACAAAGCACGAAGTTTGTTAGCAGTTGTCAACAAAATATTGCTTTTAAGAATGCTAAAATTGTTATTTTATTAAAAACTAAACAGTTATGGAACAACGAAGCGTTTGCAAAAAAGTTCCAATATTAAAATCACAGAGTATCTAGTAGTATCGAGTACTCAGTTCCAAAGTATTGAGTAGTATCGAGTAGTCAAAAGTAACAGTATTTCTCAACACCAATGAAATCCACAAATTATGATAAACAGTGACGCCAACTTTTTAGGAGGAAAAAGATCACAACCAACACTGAAAACCCGCTAAAGAGAAAATTGAATCGTGTAGAAACAGAATAAGAACTTGCAGTATTTTTCCACAGAAATTGTCAAATACAGCTCGTTGGGCGATGTACTTTAATCGTGTAGAAACAGAATAAGAACTTGCAGTATTTTTCCACAGAAATTGTCAAATACAACTCGTCGGGCGATCTGCTTTATTTTCACAAGTTTTTTCTTTCATATTCTCTCTCATTCTCTTAACAGTGTTTCCGCATTTTAACAGTTTTTGTTAAAAAAAAAAAACATATGGTCAGTAAAAATTACATATACATATATTATGTGGCTCTTATGTGCTCTTAACCTAAGTTTCCACTATAGATTACACACAAGATATATTTATAAGGTAGTTTTAGTAGCCCAGCTGTTTATCTTCCTCTTACCTGGTTTTGACATTTCTTTTGACAGTACAAAGACTGTATCTTGAGTATTTTGAAATGTCAAAACCCTGTTGTTTTTGTATTGTTTGTAGTTGTTTGTTGTAGTTGTTGTTCTACTAAGACTACCTATATCAATATATCTTGGATTACACACAGAAAATATGGATCGAAAGTAGAGAAGTCTAGAGCGAGAAAGGTAGACCAATGCAAACTATATTTAGACATTAGTTTAAATCTCACTCTCGATTTAATGTGTTATATGACTGAAAGATGTCACTTGGTTCACATATGTGTATTAATCTCTGGTTTCCACATGTTGCTTCCGCACTTTAAAAATATTATTTTGTTAAAAGTCTAATTTGTAAAAAATTTAATTTGCTTTGATTTTATATTTTAAAATAATTTTCCATATTTTTCCATTGTCATAATAACTTTGTTAAAGAATTATCTGAAAATAAATAATTTTCGATTTAAAAATTTTGTTAATTATTACATTATTATTATTATTATTAATTTAAATTATTCCACTATACGTATTTTACATGGCGTTCACACATAGTTCTTAAACACGTGTTCAGCGAAAAAATTATGTATAAAGTCTCTGTCCTTTTACAAAAGTTCTCTATTCTTTTAAAACCTTAGCTTAATTTTAATATCGGAACACGAAAATTTTTTTCTTAAAATTTCAAAAATAACTGTTCAACATTATTACCGAAAATGTTGGCCCAAAAACTGTTAAAGCTACTGATACTAATAAGAGGTACAGTAATAAAATTTAGAACTAAATCGAGAAAAATATTCACTAATTTAACATATTTCTCTAGCCGAACACCTATTTTGTACTAAATAAAAAAACTTTTTCGATTTATAAATCTGTTCTGTTAATGGAATATGTTAATTGTGAATGAAATTGCAGAGGAAAATGTTAACTGTGAATTAAAATTAAATATATAAATGTGTAATTTAAAAGCTATAGATTAGCGGAAAAAGTGCAAAGTTGGTAACATGAGCGCAAAATTTATTTTATTTTTATTTTAGCGCAAATTATTTAACAGCGCTGTGTTTAGTAAACTTATGGAACTTATTAGTACAGCGTTGCTATACTATGCATTGTATAGCTACACAAAAAAAAACATAGTTGAATAGTAAACAAAAAAAAATAATTGAACTATTTATTTAAATCGAATAATACAACACAACGCTATAAATATTTCAGACTCAATGTTGCCAACGCAACTAAAATAAATACCATTACACAAACTAAGCCCCCAATGGGGTTTTTAATGTTAACTTGGGGTTTTATACTGTAGAAGAGTGCTCAAAAACCGACTCATTTAAAAAGCCGGTTTTCGGTTTGTTTGAAAACCACAAACAAATTTAACAAACATACATATTTTCGTTTGTTTTCCAAGTAAAATATCTTAAAAAAATAACCGGCCAAAACGCCGGTACCTAGAATTTTCCAAAATCTAAAATATTCGAAACAAGTACGATTTTTGAAAATAATAAGCCGCTTTTCGGCTCGGGTTTTTTTCAAGTATTTAAGTTTTTGTCTTATGCCCAGTTTTTCACTTCGTATTTAAATGCCATTTGGACTTTAAGTTCTATTTAAATACAAATGTCAGTTTTTAACTTAAAATTTAAATCACATTTAAGTGACCAACCTTGGGCATTTAAAGTCTATTTAAATTGTACAAATATAACATATGATTTTGACAGTTTGTTTTTTTCCGCGTGGTAAAACAAACAATAAAAATAAATTCAATTACAGCAGCCAATAAAATTCAACTTCGGATGAAATTTTCACTTCTCTTCATTTTTATTTTATTAATTTAATTATAATTTATATTTTATTTCTATTTATATATATATTATATATATGTATATATATATTTTTTTTTTTTATTTCTATATTTTATATTTTCTGCTTTTTTCTATTCTTTAAACAGCTGTTTTATGAATAATGATCATTAATTTTTTGACATTTCATGATGCTACCATACTTTTGTCGCAAATAAATAACAATTGTCATTTAAGACTGAAAAACTGAAACTGTATTTAAATACAACTTAAATTTAAATGGCAATTAACTAATTGCATATTTAAATACGAAGTTAAAAACTGGGCATTAGTGCTTTTATTATTTGCAGTGTTTTAAAATATACATTTACTACTTTTTTAACTCTGTTAACATTTTTAACAGTAAACAACTCACACTGAACTGTTAAAAGTAAGGGTTTCATTTAGTTTCTTTTATATTTCCATCCTAGTCATATGCATAGTGTTAAGTGCGGCAAAAATAAAAAGATTGTTATTAAATAAATAAATAAACAAAACAATCAACAAGTCCTTAAAAAATCTATAGAATTAAACAAAAAAACTAATATCAAAGTGTAAAAACAGCAGCTGTTTTATTATATGTTTTATTATAAAGAGTGCATTAAAAAAGTAAGAGAAAGTGAAATTTTTATTGTAAAATTCTAGAGTTGTGTTGTTCATGAACGAACTAGTTCAAGTGAACGTCTCACTTAATTGAACGATATGATTTATTTGTTCACTAATATTCGAAATTGCTTGCAAGAGCAATTATTTCTTTTAGGAAATAGTAATAAATCAATTTTTGTTGGACAATTTACAATTCTATAATACTTTTTGTCTATGTGCAGTAAAATTTGTGCAGGGTTACGCTATTATCTTTTTCGGTAACGGTATTCTAGGGGCAACGATATTTCAGTTATTTCGGTAATGGTTTTTTTTAGCGCTAACGGTATTTATTTATTTCAGTAACGGTATTATCTCGGTAACGATATTTTAAGGATAACGATTTTTAAGTTATTTCGGTAACGGTATTTTACGGATAACGGTATTTCAAATTTTTCGATAACGGTATTTTAGGGATAACTATAGCCAGTTTTAAGGGTAGCGTTTTTTTAGTTATTATGATACCGTTATTTTAAGGATAACGATAACATGAATGTACACCAGTATATTTAACCCCATCATTACCGAATTCTAAAGACTGGCTATTTTATGATTAAAATTTTAGAAAATACGTAAAATATATACATTTCAACGAACAATTGAAAAAAAAAAAAAAATTTTCGAATAACGAATAATTCGAATAAATTTTGACGATTAGTCGAATTAACGAATTATTAAAAAATACTCCTTTTAATTAAACTTTTTCAAAAATTTACCAATTTTTTTGAAAATTTGTTTTAAAAAATGGCAATGGACAAAATAGAATCAAAAGTATGTTAAAGAAATAAGAGACATTTTAAAATTCTTATTAAAATAAAAATATATTGCTATTTTACAACAATAGCACGTTAGCACTTAAACTTTAAATTACATTTATGTAAGTTGTACTGGAACTCGTCCATTGAAACTTTTCAATAAACAAATGCAAGTTTTCATAAATTTTTTTATGAAAAATATCATTTTATTTATTAAAGGCTTCATTCAATCAATGAAGAAGTTTTATCAAAAAACTAGTTTCATAAAAAGTATGAAACTTTTCATTAATTTCAAGAAAATCATTCTTCACTTTGTGAAGAAAATTTTTCTACTCAAATTCTCTCTGTGTAGTATTCAAATTGATGCCAAAATTTACAAAATTAAATACTTTAATTATTTATGTATTTTTAAAATAATTTTTTTTTTCGTTATTCGTTCGATTAATCGAGTAATTTTAAAAAATTAATCGTTTGATGTTCAAGCAATAATTGTTTGATTGTTTATTCGAACAAAATAAAACCCGAATAAATGGCAACACTTGTATTTCAGTTATATCGATAATGGTATTTTATGGATAACGGTATTTCAGTTATTTCGGTAGAGGTATTTTAGGGAAAACGATAATCAGTTGAAAGAAATTTGAATCTATAACGGTATTTTAGCGTACTGCCTGCCATTTCTGGTTATTTTGATTTTTTTTTGAAAAAAAAATATTATCACTCACTAAAATTGTAAATTTATGGTGATATTCTTCTTCACTTATGACCAGAGCTTATATTTGATTAATTTATAAAGGATTTTTAAAGTCATTTTTTACGGGCATTTATAAAATGGCAGTTATTTAATAGTAACACTCAAGCAATTACTGTTATTTTTGGTTTTTAAATTAAAAAAAAAAACAATTTGAATTGTTAAGAATATAGACACCATGCAAAGGTCCCAGATTTTCTCTATGCAATTTGACATTTGATTCCGTGCACCGGTTCTAAACGGAATTTCTTATTGAGATAGGCGTGGTAGAGAAGATTAAGCATACTTTTCTAAAAATCATAACTACATTGTAAATTTTTATTGAATTAGACTGCGCAGTTTCTGGTAACACAACCTTCATCAGTAATCCTTTTGACAATACTGTAATTATTTGTTATGGTTTTTATTGTTTGATTGCATCTATATGAAATTTTTATTTTTTATTAAATGCAATCCTGACCAAGATATATTTATATAGGTAGTCTTACTAGAACAACAACTACAACAAACAACTACAAACAATACAAAAACAACAGGCATTTTGTTGTTGAGTACAGTACAGTAAGGTGTCAAAACCATGTAAGAAATGTCAAAACCAGGGAAGAGGAAGATAAACAGCTGGGCTACTAAGACTACCTATATAAATATATCTTGATCCTGACCGTGGCTTGAACCTGCTTTCTTTGCCACATGCAATTCGCACTACACTTTAGACAGGCGCTTTATCCGCTTGAGCTAAAGTCAGGTCGATTTTTGCTGTGGCTTAAAACCAGTTTCAATTATACGGGGTCGATTTTTACATTTAATTGTAATTGCAGAAGATAGCTAACACCACAACAATTCACAATTGTTAGAAAATCATATGCAATCTAATTTCCACTATTTCCCACATTTTGTGAGTTGGCGACAACTATGATGTATTTTTTGTACATACGGTAGTTTGGCTATTCACGTAGTTAGGGAAGAGTTGCCAGGGAGCAAATTTTTGATATGTTTTATTGGGGATTTTTGAATTTTATTCATCGTCTTCTTAGACAGTGTGCAATTAATATTATAATTAATATGCACATTATTTCTTATTCTATTTTATTTGTTCTCAGATATTTTCACAAATTGCCACATTTTTACAAAATTGTACTCTATTGTGAATGGTTAACAAAAAATAATACTCAACGACAAAAAAAAACTGGCTATGCTATGTACGCTGAATATAAATCTGTCGAAAAATTCTCATTTACAGTTTTTTAAAAATAGCGCTATTTTATATTTTTTTTATTATTCACACTATTTTCTTCGTACACTTTGCTAATTTTTCGAAATTTTATAGCAACATCATGATTTTTTTAAGTATATAAATTTATGCAAAATTACCTTTACTTTGAGTAAAATCATGTCGGTGTTTGTATCAGGATATCTTACTGGTATTTGAAAATTGCACCTTTTTAGTTTTATCCATATAAATTTTATTTATGCAAGAAATTCGAAAAATTTTATGAATGTGCATAAACTAGACATTCCAGGGAACAAATTTTTGTATGTAAATTGCAAATCCATTCAAAATGTATTGAAATATTTAGAAAATAACCTTAAATTTTAACTAATTTTTAGTGTCCGAAGGAACAGTTGGGTCAGAAAATGCATTTGGTCGGTATTCGGTAATTTAAAGCATATACACAAATTTGGGCAATGGAAAAATGATTATTCGGCTGATTAGAGCGATTTTGTGTGTCAAAATTTGGCCTCCGAAAGTTCGGCAAAGTCGAAAACAGTTGGGCAGCCGAACTTTATAGCTAAACTTCGGTTTATCCTTACATTTTATACACAAAATCGAATTAAATCGGCTCAATAAAGATGTTTTCAATACCACAATGATGATGAATTTGTCAGTATGCCGTTGCTATTTTGTTCATTATTTTTTCCGCTACGGGTTTCCTTTCAATTTAAATTTTGGTTTATGCTACGTTTCCACTGAACGTGTTTTGAAATAAAACATGTTTTGTACATACATATTTTTTCACCAAAACACATGTTTTGCTTAAAACACGTAAGTGGAAATATAGTATTAGTTTTTGAGAATTTTATTAAAATTTGGCTATTTTTTCAATTATGAGATTTTTTCCAATTTTACCCGGCTAAAAAGTTTAATATAGAGTCTAATATAATTATATCTTATTTTATAAGTTCATATACAAATTGATCAAAAAAATGGGTCATCTAAATTTGTCTATACCCGGGACAATAAATTATATCTAAGTGCATATAAATAGATCTGATTTTATATAAATTTAGTCGATAGTAGGTACTCTTTTTGTGACTTGAAGCTATGCTTAAAAGTATTTAAGTTGAAAATTCAAATTTCTAGAAGTCAACAATTTTAAAGATCATTTTTATTTTAAATGAAATGAAACGTAACGAAATGTATAAAAATATACAAGAAAAAATTGTGTGTTTCAAAAATATATGCAGTGGTGGTCTCCAAATTAGCGCAAACAGCATGAAATTTTCTTTGTCATACACTCAGGGAAAAAGCTTCATCTTATTTATGAAAAACTTCATAAATACGAAGAAAATCTTTATTGATTTTCGTAAAATGTAATACTTCATAAATATGATGAAGTTGTGTTATAAGGGAGCAATTGATGACAGAAATGTTTCATAAATATGATGTCGAAATTTATAATTTTTTATGAAATGCTTAATAAATATAAATTTCATAAATAGGATGATTTTATATACATATATTTTTTTCATATATATTTTGGTAAATAAATTAAAGTTAAAAACATCTATTCAAGTTAAAAATTTCCATTTGAAATTAAAAAATATAATATTCTATTTAAAAACTTCAATTCAAATTTCGAAATTTTATATTATAATAATTCTATTTAAAATTTAGAACAACTCAAATAATATTTAATTAATGTTTCAGAATTTTAAATCATAGATTTTGAGTTTAAAAAAAAATTAAATTGCAAATAATATTTTCTATATTTCAAATAAAAAATAAAAATTTAAATTTATGGTTTCTAAATTTCACTATTTTTCTCTAAAAAGGATTTTCACAAAATTTCTGAAACTTTTTTTGTATTAAATGATAAAGGTCTATGAACTCTTCATGATATTTATGAAAACTTCATATATATAATGAATAATTGATGACAAACTATTTAACAATTTCATCAATATGATGATAATTTTTCCCGGTGTGTATTATTATATTTTTTAAAAGTTTTCAATGTTTTTATTATAAAGAATTTTTTTTACCAACTTTGAGGGTTCCTAATGGGTAAGTGGGACCAGATTGGGATTTCCCACCCTCCATATTTTGTTGCCCCAACCCTCCCTTACAAATTACTTTCGGACATATTTACTCTATATTAACCCTAAACCTCATTTTCACAATGACCAGTTAACTACTAACTGGAACTTTATAAATTTTCAACTTTTCAATTCAGCAAAATTTTTGCTGAATTTACTAATTGTTTTGCTGATATTAACAATTTTTCTTCAACGATCCTCCAAGCAAAAATGTTGCTGACTTTACAGACTTTTTTGAGTGTACTTTAAATTTCAAAATAAGTTCAAGCGTAAAGGTTTAACACTATCACTATCTAGTAAATTTATATAAATTCGATTTTTTAATTAATTAATTAATTAATATCAAGACGTTGTTATTATTTTATCTAACGATGTAATTTGACAATTTTTTTGATATACGATAACCAAACTTAGATTTCCCCAAGACTACTTTTATTTAGAAAATAACATAAATTAAAATGCACCTTAGAAAGTAGATCTGTATAGTGTTAAATTGTTAGGCCCGATTACTGAATGTCCAGTTAAAATTTAACAAACAGTTAAATTGAAAATTTATATGGGAAACAACAACAAATGTGTCAGTTAAAGTCCCAGTTAGTAGCTAACTAGACATTGTGAAAATGAGGGTTAGGGGTTAAAAAGGGTGGCCAAAAATTACAATATTTTTGTATGAACACATGTCTCAAATTTATGAAACCCAGTTTTTTTATACGTAGTATTAAAGTTCTCGAGAAAACAAATATTTTGATACCCATATTCCCTATGCTGTGGACTCAGGGTTACCACTTATTTGAAATATTTAAAATATGGGTTATAAAAACTCTTCGGGAAAAGTCGTGTTAAAACAGAACGATTGCGAAAAGTTAAAAAAGCTCAGACACCCCCTCGATAAAATTAAATAAGCATTATTATATGTTAATTGAACTCAATCCAACAAAAAATAATTTTGAATTAACAAAAATGTTAGGACATGTACGAACATGTTTACATATATTTAATTATAATTTTGTTCTACCTCAAGACCAAAATCTAATATGATATTGTCATGTTAGATTTTATTTGTTGCTTTTCAAAAAGTTTGAACATTTTCATGATAGACAATACAATTTTTTAATAGGCTTCGCCCTAATATTCAGTTGTCTGCCAAAGAAAACGATAATTGACAAAATCAATTTTATGAGAATTTGTCTGTCTTATGCCCGTAATTTCAAGCAAAAGATACCTACCGGTGCTTAGATACCTACCCGATTTTGTTCGTGTACATGGTAGGTATCTCAGCAATTACGGGCATAAGTGTAAAAACTGGCTGATTTGGTAAACCTATGCCCATTTTTCAAAAATTTTCTACAGATCGCCAAACAAAAATGTTTAAAGAATGGCCATTCAACACGTTTTTATTACATTGTAATACGAGGTCGACCTAAGATTTGAATTCTCTACACTAATAGAAAAAAACTTGTAATAATTTTTGCTAATACTACACTTAAAAATATAAGTTAGTAGAAAAGTTAGTAAAACGTCTTGAAAATCAGGAATACATTTTTCAGCAAATTTTTTGCTAAAATTACGTTTTCAACTAAAATTTTAGTTATACTTATTCAGCACTTAACTGTGATGAACTATTGTTTTACTAATATTTTACTAATTTATTTTGCTAAAAAAAATTCTGCTTATCAATATTAATATATCAACAAGTTGTTGTTTTCGTTTTTCCATTTTTTTTTTTTTGAGAGTTTGATGTTTTAATTCCCTCCAGAATTCACATCTCTGATATTTTTAATTATTCGATACGCTGCTTGTTCTCAGTTTGTATTTTTTAAAATTCATTTTATTTAACATTTTGTTATTACTTGATCTGTATATGTTTTTTTTAATCATAGTTACACGTTTTTATGTTTTATAAATTCGTTGTGAACCGTTATATTCTTTTTTTTTTCTTTTTGTTCATTTTTAGATCTCTAACTTTAATAACTTAAGCAATTTTATATTTAAAAAAAGAAGTATTAGTGCAAGATTATAGGGCCATATGTCCATATTTTTAAATGTTATCGTTAAGCAAAGTTGAAAAATTTCAAAAAATCATTCGACAACCTAACTTTTTTTTGTTCTTTTAAATTTTTTGTTTGTGGCTTTCAATTTTTGGATTTCATTTGGTTTTACATCTATCTATCGTATCTTCCAACACTTGAGAGATAAATTCGAGAAGTTTCATTTTAGCAAAATATACTGTTTTTTGCATTCAACTAAATTTAATGTAAATATGCACAGAAAAAAATATGTGCCAAAAATATCTAATTAATCGATTGTTTGAATATCAATGGCAATTTAAACAATTTTTTTAATTGATTCAATTAAAAAATTTATTGAATTTTCTAATATATCCATACAGTGTTGACAACATGTAAACAAAATTTTTAAAAATTTGGCAAACTATTTTTTTTTTATTTTATTTAGATTAAATAATCAAACAAAGGTTTAATTATATCAATATATTATTTAATTTGTAAATAAAAAGAAAAATAAAATCGCAAATGATTAACTTTTAATAAGTTGAATAGTTTACCTATTTCAAATACACGCAAAATCGTAGTTATTTCACTAGAGTTTGCAACACTCTTTTTGTTGAGATATTCGTGTACGCACGAAAACTTATTTTAGTTCCGTGTTTTATCTGTGGTAATAAAAGTGCACATGTGGATTTAAATAAACCTTATCGAAAAAGGACAATTGAACTATTATTTTTATAATAATTAAATTTTCAATAAGTATAAGTGTCATTAAACTATCATTTTAAAGTTGTGTGTGATTTGTTTAAGAAAACAATTCAATTACAAGAAAAAGTTCAAGACAAGACAAGCAAAACAAAAATTTTGTCTTTACTTTTATTTGTTTTCTTATAATACATTTTTATATTAAAAAGTTTTAATTTTATTATAAATAAAATGTCAATTTAATTTACAAACCTACATTTCTTTTTTTATTTAATGGGCGGCATATAACAAAAATAAAAAATACGAGTTTTCAATTAAAGCTACCATTGTTTTCTTCTCAAGTTTCAATTAAAGTTTTAATCAATTTAACTAAACTTTTTAATTAAGGTTGTAAGGAAAAACAAAAACTCTTTTAATTGATATTATTATTATTGTAATTGAAAGTGTTTTAATAAACTGCCTGCAAATTTTTTTAGTTAATACTATCATTTCAGTGGTAGGTGCAAAATCAATTAAAATATTAATTGATTCAATAAAATTTTTAATTGAAACCCGTTTTTAGTTTTTTCTGTGATAGCAAACATTTTGTTAATATCACAATTTTTGTTTGCTGTTTTTTGTCTACAAATATTAGCAAACGTTTTTGCTGATTTTCAAAAAGTAATTTGCTGTTTTCAATTATTAAAAATTCAACTCAAATACAACTAAAGTTTTGTTAATTAACCAGTTTTATTATTTTCTGTTCTTATATTACTAATATTTAGCAAAAAATTTGCTAATATTAGCAGTTTTTTCTGCAACGTAATTTTTAGCTAATTTTTAGTAGCTTTTTCTGCTATTTTTACAGGTTATTCCGACGACTGTATTAAGTAGGTATTTAAGTTTCTCCCAAATCGGCTCGCAAGCGTTGGAGGGATTCCCTTGAGAGTTGTTTAATTAAAATCTGTTTCAGTAGTGTAATTCACTAATTCACTATATATCATAACGCTATTATCCACATAGGCAACAAATTTTCTCTTATAGCAACGAACATTTTAAACTTTTAAGTTCCAACCATGTCAAAATCATTTAAAGGTAGACTTATAAGAAAACACGTTCTCTTCATTGAAAAAAAATTTAACAAAAACCTACCCCAAACACAACTAAATTAAATTTAATTTAATTTAAAATCAAATCAAATCAGCACTGTAAATTTCTTATTTGTTTTTCTTATATTATAAATTTACAAAAATTAACTGCAGTTTTTGGAATTGTCATGTCATTTTTCGTGCCATTTTTAACTTTTTTGTGAAAAAAATATCCCAGTGTCAAAGGATTTTTCAGAATCTGATAGGGTTTCTAAAGTAAATGTGTTTGAGAATTATAATTTCTTAAAAACAAAATCAACAAAAATGTATAAGAATTTTAACTAAAGGTTTCCAATACAGCACTTATAGAGCTGAAAAAACAAATTTACAAATTAACGGTACCAGGCTTGTCAGATTTATTTTGCGTTTTTCGTCAAACAGAGTAATGAAAATCGCCAAAAAAAATTACCAACAATATTTTTTGGGTCATTTTTGCATAAAAAAGTCGCAAAAATCGCGAAATCACTTTTTTAATGGTCTTGTTTGAAGAAAACATCCAAAAAATGCATTTTTATTAGTTAATACTGAAAAAACAAAAATTAACGATTTTGGAGATTAATTTTTAACAATATCTAGTTAAATAAAATTTTGTTTGTTAGTTTAGCAAATTTCTAAGAGCTTTTTAATTTTGTATGCTTCATCCCATCATTTTAGTTTACAATTTTTCAGCTTGCTATTGGTTTGACCCACTGACTATTTTTGAAAAAATTGAGTTAGAAATGGCTTATATACACTCAAAAAAAAAGTTTGTAAAGTCAGCAAAAAATTTTGCTGAGTCAGCAAAATTTTAGTCAGGAGGGTGCTAGCAAAAAAATTGCTGATGTCAGCAAAATCTTTTGCTGAAAATCAGCGAGCTGATTTTTAGCAACAAAATTAGTAGATTCAGCAAAAGTTTTGCTAACACTTAGTAGATTAGAAATAAAAAAGCGTTGGTAAAAATTAATAAATTTTTTGCTGAATTTTAGTAGACTGAAAAAAACGCAAAAAAATTGTAAAAAAATGTAATTTAGTGAATATATTTGCTGAAAATCATAAAACATATTTTTGTGATTCTTTTAAAAATAATTTACAATAATTACGAAATATAAAAATTTTCATTTTCCCACATTGACGACATGAATTAATTTAATATCTGAAAATATATAGAAATAAATATATATAACATAACAAAAATTTTCTTTCAACTACTTACATCAATGGTAGTCTAAATGATGTTTTCTTTTAAAGGGTGCAACTGCCGAAGATAAGAAACGAAGATAGAAACGAAACGAAAAAAAATAAACAAAAACAAACGAAACGAAAAAACAACCCTTTTTTTTGCAATAAGAAAAAGGAACCATACAAATCTACCTATGATGTGTGTCTTTGTCTTTCGCTTTACTCTGTCTATATGTCTGTATATGTTTGTTTGCAATTTGACCACACTAGATTATTAATCTATTAACATTTATTATAGAAATACATATTAAATTTAAATATTTTCTTTTGTCTTTTATTTTATTAATAGACAATTATTTTCACAAGCCGGTGACAACGCAAAATTTAAGTTGTTTTAATCCTCAATTTTGTTTTATGTATGAAAAACAGATACAAAAAAAGTCTTCCATGGTTGATTTTTTTATATGTCTTATTAGAGTTGTACTTTTTAGTATCATTTTCCTCTTCTCTACTACATCTTGACTTGCCGCGACATCTGCTTCATTCTGCGTATATCTTTCAATCTGGTTGTCGTCCACACTATTAATGTGCTTATCAGCACATTTTTTTTTAGCAAAATTAATTAGTAAAACATTAGTATATTAGTAAAGCATTAGTATAAAACAGTTAAGTGCTAAATAAGTATAACAAAAATTTTAGCTGAAAACACGATTTTAGCAAAAAAATTTGCTTAAAAATAGTATACCTGATTTACAAGACGTTTTACTAACTTTTGTACTAACTTATTTTTTTGAGTGTAGTTAAAAAATGTATCATTGAAATTTATAAAAAAGAATTTCAAAAAAACAACACAAACTTAATGCATAATTTTATAACACAAACAAATTTGGTAAAGCAGCGTAACACAATTCAAACCCTCTTAAAAATCGACATATATGGGTCCATTCATGAGCACACATGCTTCATACATGTCCACATGCATCCATACATGATTCATATGTTTCCTTAAGCCAATCTTATATGTTTATATGAGGAATCATATATGTTCATCTGGTGCATTAACGAACATTTAGGTAATATTTACATATATAATCACACATGTCTATGCATAATCATACATGCCTATGCATTTCCATGTGTACATTAACGAAAATAGTGTTAATATTTATATATATGATCGTATATGAACTCTTATGAACACATATGAATCCTATATGGTGGTATATGGATATGTATGACTTTGAATCACTTCATATATGAGCATGAATGAGTTCATACATGTTCATACTGGGTAGTCAGTTAAAATTTTACATACCGTAAAAATTTCACAAAAATCTTCGCAATACTTACACATAAAAAAATGGTACAATACTTAAAAAGATATTTAAAAAAAAATTTTTTTTTAAACTTTTGCAATATAAAGTTTTATTCTGGTAAAATGTGTCAAGTTTTCAAATAATTTATGCGACAAGTTCTGTTTAGTTATTATATTTTCAGTTATTTAGCAAGTATTTTTTGTGTAAAATCGCCAGCCTCTACGAAATTCACCATAAAAATCGCCCGTCGCCATTTCAAAAATTAAATCGCCAAACGAGTTTGAAAATCGACACTTTTGGGAAGAAATCGCCATATTTGACAATCCTGAACGGTATTTATAGTTCTTTACCCGAGTTTGAAGTTTCTATTTGTAGTGTTTTTTTATATTATTTTTGGATAAAACGGGGCAATACTGGGCGTATCATACTTAGCGTATCATGGGTAAAATATTTATAAAATAGAGAGTAGAGTAATTTTGGTGAGCCACAACATCAAAACACCCTTTTTCAAATAACACGTTATGGATCCCACCTTTTAACACCTGCATATTAGATTGGAATGCTTAAAAAATACGTTCCCCTGGTTTCACTAAGATCTAAGGGAACACATCGGGATAATCGTTATTGCCCAAAAATTTCAATAACTTTAATAATTTGAAAATCAATATACTTTTTTTTTAAATTAGAACTTAAATTTTTTGAAAAGAAACTGACAATTTTATACACAACAAAATTAACGAATACACATAAGGTTTTTCGTGGAAAAAGTTTTTGAATTTAATAATCCTCTCTTGAAATTAATTTTTATTGAATCGTTATTAAAATTATGTGAACTAAGAGTAACAATAAGTATTCAAATCTTTAAACTACGAAATAAAAATAATATTAAGTCCGGTCAGTGCCAGACAAAATTTTATATGCTCGTAAATTATACAATGTTTTCAAAAGCATTCATTCTTCACTTCAGTATGCCAAGTCAGCAGTGTTCCTCCTTCTAAGGCGTTGGTGACCACGATTATTGAGTAGATTACCCGCTAAATTGTTTGGATGTGTTTCCAATTTTCGTAAATAGTTTTGTGTATGTCTCGCAATTTCCTCTTTAACAAAGGAAACATTCAGATTTCTGTGTAGGTTAAAATTTCTAACATACCAGGGGCACCAGTAATCATTCGCAAAATGTGGTTCTGTTTCCTCTGTATTTTTTCAATATTAGACGCAGAGGCAGTGTCCCATAACAGAATACCATAGCACCATATGGGTTTTTATAATCGAGTTGTAGAGCAATCGTTTACAGTCTAGCTTAAGTTTCGAGTTTCTTCCAATTAGCCAATTAACTTCAATGGTTTTTAATTTTATCTGTGTTAATTTTGCATCTATATGGTTTTTCCACGTGAGACGACGATCAAAATGAATTCCGAGGTACTTAACAGTTGGATGTTGGGGTACAATGTGATTATTAATTCGAATTTGGGGACAAGTTTCTCGTCTTAACGTAAAAGTTATGTGGATGCATTTCTGCTCAATCACTTTAATCTTTCACTCATTTAACCAGTCTTCTAATTGAAGAATGTGACTTTGCAAAATACGTGTTGCCTCAAGTGGATTGTTATGAGCAAAGGGCGAAGCCGAGCTAAAATTTTCGGCGGCGACGGCTAAGCAAAAATAACTCGGCGGCGGCTTAAAGCCGTCTTGTAGCCGACTGTTTTTATAAATATTTAAAAAAACTAAATTGACTTATTTATTTAAAAAAAGAGATCTAGCATAAGGCTTTTTAATTAAGATTGTAAGATTTTGATTATTTTGATAAAAATTGTTCCACGTCTTTCATGTTATCATGCACGAATAGCTGTTTTTTTATTGTAGCAGGATAGAGTCCACTTCTTTTTTCGTTAACGCAATTCCCAGCAAAAGAAAAAGCTTGTTCTGAAGATGCTGACGTGGCTGGAATCCCAAAACACAAATTAGCCAGTTTTGCAACATTAGGAAAATGATAAAAGAATAATCTGTTTTTCAAAAAAAAAAGCTGCCACAGTAACGCAAATTCCAGTTTCTTTAAAAAAATCATAAATATACTCAGTAAAACTAAACAATTTTTATTTATATTTTCGAATTGCCTTGCCGCAAAATATAGATCAAAAGATTTTATAGTAATCTACTTAGCTAAAAATAAACTATAATCTAAAAAAATGAACATTTCAGCTTAGCTATCAAAGTCGGCTAAGAATTTTAGCCGATGAAAGCCGCATGCTTCGGCGGCGGCTAATGCAAGTAAAAATTATACGGCGGCGGCTGTGCGCCGACTTACAGCCGGTCAACTTCGCCCTCTGGTTATGAGAGCTTAAAATCGCTGTATCATCTACAAATGTGGAAGTATGCGTATTTTCATTTGTAGGGATATCAGAGTTGTACAAAATATACAAAAGTGGCCCCAAAATGCTACCTTGTGGAACACCGGCTTGTATGATTTGCGGGGTGCTGACAAATTCGTTCTCTTTTATTGTAAACCTGTTATATAATTTTCGAGTAATTTATGTGTATTTGGTGGTAACATATTTTGTATTTTATGGAGTAAACCCTCGTGCTAAACCTTATCGAATGCTTGTGAGACATCAATAAAAAGTGCAGAACAATACTTTTTTTTTCCTCGTAAACTCTTCTAATTTCACCTACCAGTCTATGAATTTGCTCAATTGTGCAGTGTTTTTTTCTGACATATTTTTTAACTGTAGAATACGCCAAACTTGCTTTACAAAAATAATTTCACAAATATAACAAAAACCCGAAATTATTCAATGGTAAAGTGTCTTTTATAAAAAAACCAAACCTGGTAGTTCAATATAATATTCACCCTTATTGTGTATGTCGTATTTAAAATACGCCTACGACTGTTTTGTAATAGATTAAAGAAAATAAGTTTACGTTCTCTTTAATCTATTACAAAACAGTCGTAGGCGTATTTTAAATACGACATACACAATAAGGGTGATTATTTGAAAAAAAAAGAAAATCGGTTCCTTCAGGGGGGTTGTGGCTAAAACCCAGATATCTCCTCTTGTATCCGCGCCTGAGCGGTAGTAAGTATAAAAAAAATGTCAAAAAGGTTGTGATTTTGAGTAATTATTTAATTGATTCAATAAATTTTTAATTGAGAGCTTTTAAAAATTTCATCAAATCTTTTTGAGTAAAAATATTTGGGCAATATTTTTTGTGTGTAATGGTGGAGGGTATACTAGATTCGTCAGAGCCGATTATAAACTTTTTAATTGTTAATGTTTGTGCTACTTGGCTTGTGAAATTCTTTTGTTAAAAAGCCCTCTAAACAAAAAATGTCTTTAATTAAAATCAAAATAAAAAACCAGTTTGTTCTTGTATTTATTTTTGCTTGTTAAGGGGTTTACTAGCTTTACATTTTTATTTTTTATGTTTCATATTTAAATAGTTTGATCTATATGCTATGAAAATTTTGAAGAAAAAATCGCAGAAACAAAAAGTTGCCCTATATTTTACATGAGAAGTATTTACTTTAAATTAGAGATGGTAACGTGTGCAGAATTGCGTGATTCTCGTGAGTGTGATGAAAACTCAATTTTACTCAAGTGAACGTGAGTGAATGTACTGTTTGTTACATTTTAAAATATCTAATTTAACTGAATCGATTGGTTTAAGTTTTAGTTAAATATGTGTTTTCTGAAACAAATTACTTATAATCGATTAAATTGTAAATGTAAAAATATTGGATTTTTTCATACACACAGAAAAAAGCATTAGAAAATCGAGTAGAAACAACATTAGTGTAAATATGTTTTTACTTATTTTAAAAATTCTAAAATGACATCTATAATGTTGAAATATTATTTTAAATATGGAAAAGTTTATTTTAATTAGAATCATATTTTAAATTTATTTTCATCGGGATAAACATTAATTGCATTTATAGTAATTAAATGTGCTAAAGTCCCAAAACTTATTTAACAAATTGTGAAAAACAATCTGATGTAGGCGTGTCCCTATCCGGATTTCATTCCTGCCCAAGGAAATCTTCAGGGGACTTTGTTATTATAATTTCTAGAGATATTTGTTATGTTAAATCACAAACTCAATGAGAATTTCTTGTCCTCGTCTAGGAACGAGATTCAAAATTTAAAATATCAAAGAAAAAACAAAAACAACAACAAAATATTGTCACAATTGGCTTTGTCATCTTCCAAATACTACTCTGTTTTTTTGACAGACCTAGCAATGTAGTGACGTTTATTCAAGTAAATCAACAATAGAAAATCATATGTTTTCTATTAGTGTCAGTTACATTTAAATTTGCACAAGCACCTGCATATTTGTTATTTTAAATTTATTTTCATCGGGATAAACATTAATTGCATTTATAGTAATTAAATGTGCTAAAGATATTAATTTAAATAATTGATTTACCTATGAGTTTTCCTCTGTGTAAGTAAAATAACTGTAATTACAATTAAAATTACATCAACCGCTTTACTACATGACATAACTGACATGTAGTAACGGCATAACTTTTCTTACAATTGAGGTATCCCGTCTTAATGAACTTCTGATAAGTTGCAGAGAATACAATTTTAAGAGACCCGTGGTTTTTTAGGCTTTACTAAGTGGGGTCAAAAATTATACGTTTTTTTAGGTTTATTTCGTCCTATTTAAAGTAACTACTGACAAATTTGGTATCAAATGAAAGGTTTTTTGAAGACTGCTTTACAAAATATCTTTAAAGACTTTCAAGCATTTTTGTTATTCAAAAAAATGTGTTTTAAGTAACATTAGATCTAGCGTTTTATTAAGGAATTGTAGTTGTATTAAGCTAAAAAAATGCATAGTAATGCCTATTTAATTTAATCGAGAGGTTGTCGTAGTTTTTTCCGATATTCGAAATAGTTCGGTTTTTATGCGACTTTTCCCGAAGATCCCCTTTTCCCTATATTTGATATAATTAAAAAATGTGGCAACTCTGGTGTCATTATATAGGTAATATGGTTTTCTTGAGTACTTTAAAACATAAATATAGTTATAGTAAATTAAAGACAAGTTTTCAAACAAAAACAAATTAGTTTTTAGCCCAAATTTTTAACCCTTAAACGCGAGATTTGTCAGCTGAAAAAAATAAATAAGTGCCCCTTTTTTGTGCTCCTTTATAACATATTCAAAGTTCTTTAAAATCTGCGGGTTCGGGTGGGTATACGTCCCTTGTTAGTCAACAACTGATGTTTATTTTCGTACTTCAAATACTTCAGCTTAAAATTAGAGGCCATTTAAACGGAGCAATTTTTTGCATGCAACGTTGCCTGCAATTATTGTTTGTAGGCAAACGGGGGTAGAGAAGCAAACGGGGGTAGCAAAAATTGCACGGTTTTCGTTTTTCAAGATATTTTTTGACATTTCTTTTTCTATCGTTCGTATTCTTGTTAATTTGCTTTATTCGTATTCGGCTTCTCAAGTGTTGTGTATCGAAAATATTTCGTAAAATAAAAAATAAATAATGTGGAATAGAGAACTATTTATATATTATTTTAAATTATATTATTTTATATTATATATATTATTAAATTATATTATTTTTAATTATTACCAATAAATTAAATTTCAACGAATAAACAATTAAAGAAGATTGGCAAAATAAACGTCAAAAAAATTGCGTGCAAAAACTCCTCGTTTAAATGTTCATGATTTTTAGAATCAACTTTAAAAGAGAATTCAAAAATTGCCTGCAATTAATTTCTTCGTTTTAAATGGCCTCTTAGACTCTGTTAAAAGAATCACCTTTTACATAAAATATACAATTTATCAAGTCATTTGGTATGGAGAACTGTATGACGTATTGATCAACAAAATAAAACTATATTCAGTTTAAAATTGGCAGTGATATACGTCACGTGATATTCTTTCTCATTTTCCGAGTCTTTTAGTTTCACTTACTTAAACAACAACACATTTCTTTGTTTTGAAACCGTTTTTATTTACTGTCGAAAAAAAATTATGAAAAATTAAATGTTTTTAAACAAAAAAACACTTGTGCTAAAACCAATAAATAAACTAATGTAAATGTAGATCATAGTTAATTTAATTTATTGAAAAGGTTGTCCAAATCATTAATACGTTCTTATTTTAAAACCAGAATCATTTTAGGCTGTGAAATTCAAGTGTTCAATTCAATTGTTAATGTTCTATTAATTGTAATTTAATAAATTGGTAAGCATGTTTAATGTTTAAATGTATATTTTTTTGTATCGTTTTTAAATATAAAAAATTATTTAGTTTCTAGCAACAACCTTGAAATTTTTGTAAACTGAAATTTGTTTTCACAATTTCCCTATTTGTTGTTATCAATTTAGCATTATCTTTTAAGATTTTTGCTGGAACTTTGTAACATAACACAGGTCAACAGCAAAAAAAGGCTTGACTAACCACTATATAGATTTGATGCATCATGGCTGCCTAAGTACAAAAATGGTAAAATTTTTCAATTCTATGGATAATTTTTTTTTTAAAAATTTTTTAAGTAAAATTGACAATATTTTGAGACATTTCTCCACTTATGTTGTCATAACTCAAAAACAACTAGTCCGATTTTGTCAAATTAAATTTACAAAAATTAAGGTTTACAATATCTTTAAAGAACGTGTACAAATTTTTTTAATGCGATCAATAGTTTCAAAGTTATGAAACAAATTGTTAGCAACAAAAAATGCTAAAAAAAAAAAAAATTTGAAAAACAAAAATCTGGAAAAAATCGAAAACTGCAAAAAATATTACATTTTTTTTTTTTTTAGTAAAGCTACATATCATGCGAATTAAACTAGATATGGATCATAAAAATCGATGCATGCTTTACATTTTTATTTACAATTAATTGAAGGTATCGCATATTTACAAGCACTGTAGAAAATTGTACCTACTATATAATGAAAATGCAGAACATAAAAACTCAGGTGCATTTTACGACACGCATTTTGGCAAAACCCCTTTGGGAAAAACCTCTATGACATTTTTATGATTCTAATAATTAAAAAAAAATAAGTAATAAACAAAAGATTGTTTAATTTTTACGATTGCGGTAGGATAGTAATAAAACGCTCATAAATGTGCGTGTACGCTGAAGTGCTCTTATTTTCCGTTAGCTACCTGTAACGGATGATTTTTTTTTTTCATAAAAGTCCTTAATGTTTTTTAGGATTCTTGGGAATAATAAAAACTTTGCAGCACACACAAACTGTATCCACACAAAGGGTTATCCCAAATTATAGTATCAGTATTTATAAGATCTCCTTGACCCTTTTTATTTCATTCAAGAAGTGTTTGCGATAACGCAAACATCATTTAATACCTACACAAAATTAGAGTCATACAGCTTAGAAGTTAAAAACAATTTTCAAATATTAATAAAAATGAGCCAGAAAGCCAGAACATTTTTATGTAAAAACGATCCAGATATATTTTGGTTTGTGTGCGGCCAATATATCACCGGGAAAAAACGGAAGTGCTTCTTAACTTCATTGCAAAAGTCATATCAAGATTGCTATAATATCTATCCGCACAATTTGAACCAGCATTGGACACCGAGTACTATATGCATTCCATGTCGATTGAATTTATCTATGAAGTCTTCTAACGTAAAGTAAGTATAAATTAATATATTTGGAATATTTTATAATTACAATATTTTATAATTTCTCGCCGAGACCATGGAATCAAGATCAGCTTAATGATGTAATTAGAGACCTTGGATTGTCGAAAAGATCTTCTGAATTACTTGCGTCCCGGATGAAAGAAACAGGTCTCATAACTAAAGAAACTAAAGTTTCGTATTACCGTACTCGAGAAAAAGACTTACTTCATTATTTTGCTGAAGAGGATGACTTTGTGTACTGCACAGATATTTCTGGTTTGATGACTGCCATGGGCTTACAGAGATATGATTCAAACGAATGGCGTTTATTTATCGACTCATCAAAACGCAGCTTGAAGTGTGTCCTTTTGCATAATGGAAATAAATTTCACTCCTTGCCGATCGCACATTCAACCAAAGTAAAAGAAGAATACTCTGTAATTGCATTGGTCATGAAGAAGATAAAGTATGATGAACATAAGTGGGTAATTTGTGTTGATCTTAAGATGGCAAATTTCCTCTTAGGCCAACAAAGCGGCTTTACAAAATATCCTTGTTTTATTTGTTTATGGGACAGCAGAGCTAAAACAGAACATTGGAAGAGAAAACAATGGCCTTCTAGGGAAACACTAGTTCCAGGTACGCCAAATGTTATAAATGTGGCTCTAGTGCCCCGAGATCGCATCATATTACCCCCTCTTCACATTAAACTTGGTCTGATGAAACAATATGTTAAAGCACTTAACAAAGATAGTGAATGTTTCCAGTATATTTCAAGGAAGTTTCCCAATCTAAGTATGGAAAAGCTGAAAGCAGGCATATTTGATGGCCCACAAATTCGCAAATTGGTGAACGATACTGAATTTGGCAGTTCAATGTCAGAAATTGAGAAGAAGGCATGGGATTCGTTTGTATGGGTTATTCAAAATTTCTTAGGAAATAACAAGGGTGATGATTACGTTGCGCACGTTGAAGAGATGTTAACTCACTTCCAGAATCTTGGATGCAACATGAGCATCAAAGTACACTACCTGCACAGTCACTTAGATCGTTTTCCTGAAAATCTAGGAGACTTGAGTGAAGAACAGGGCGAACGATTCCACCAAGATATCCGGACAATGGAGGATATCCACCAAGATATCCGGACAATGGGTCGCTGGGATGCACACATGATGGCTGATTTTTGCTGGAGTATTCAGAGTAACACTTCGTTATTCAACAATAGTAGAAAATCGACTAAAAGAAAATTTCAGAGTTTGTAGTTTATAATACATATTTATTTATTTATTGTCTTGTTTTATTTATTATAATAAATGTGAATAATAAAATATAAATTTTCTACTATTTAATTTATTTATTTATTTACATTTAAGCTCATCCAACACAAATGTCTTTCCGAAGAATAGAATCAGTATATTCTAGGTAGGGTTTTGACAAAAAATACACGAATGTTACTATGTAATGCATTTTTTGATGTGAAAATTTGTACATAGCATGGGGAAAATGTTTTCAAAATTCAATCAATCGAAAGAAGAACATTAACTACTCAATTTTATGTATATCAGACAAAAAACTAAAATTTGGTGAAAATGAGCGAATTCACTTAATTGTGAATAAATTCGAAAAAAATCAATCGATTTTTATGATCGATATCTCATTTTGTTCCTATTACATGTGGCTTTGCGATAAATCAATAAATCTGAACGATTTTTGCCGTTTTCGATTTTTTATGATTTTTTTTAAAACAAAAAAATTTGCTATTTTCACGTAAAAAAAAATATTTTTTCCCTCAATTTTTTATTATAACTCCGAAACTACTGAGCCGATTGAAACGCAATATATTAACGGATTAAAGGCTATGTAAATTTCAGTTTTTCTAAATTTATTTGAATAATATCGGACTAATTTTTTTTTAGTTATCATTAATTATGTGGAGAAACGTCTAAAAAAATTTATAATTTTACTTAAAAATTTTAAAAAAAAAAACCTCTCCATAGAATATCAAAATTGAACCATATTTGTACTACTGGGACCACAATACATCAAAATTGTATAGTGGTTTTCAAAGCCCCTAAAATTTTTTCAAAATTGTTGCCTTGTGTAATCGATTGAAAATAAATGAAATTAAATTTTAACGTGAAGCCTAATTTACACTACACTCTGAAAACCGTTTCCGTTACTACATGTCAGTCATTCGTTTAGTCAACGATAGTAGTAATTTTTGACTGTTATTGTAGTCAAACTGATTTTAACAACATATGCAGAGAATATATTAAACAATGCCAATTAAATTTAAAAATTAACGTTAATTTCCTTCGAAACTATCAACAATACTTTTAGAATAAAATTTCTAAGAAAATTAACATTAAAACAAAAATAATAACATATTTTTATAGTTTTGAGTGCATATTTTAAAATTTAAAGGCGTCTAAACACACACTTTTTTAGTGCATGAAGTTCCTGTCCCCCTGCTCATTACATTCTTCTACAATGGAAAATTCTAATTTTTGAGTGTTTACCCAACAAGTTCGTGATTGAGTTTAATTTAAGTTTTAAAATTGTAAAGAAAATTGCTATGCAAATATTACAATATATATTGTTAACGATCTTACAATACATATTGCTCATTTACTAAAAGACTGACATAACTCAAAAAGTACGCTTTTGCAGAAAACGCGTTGAAAGTTTTCAATACATATCTGTCTCGTTTCACCCTTTCTCTATTTATTTGGTCCCGATTGTTATAAACGGGGTTTTAATGCATTTTTCTCTTATTGAGAGTTGAGTGCGAATTGACTAATTATCTAGAGACCCGTGAGTAGCACATTTTCTCTATAAAGTATATACTCTTTGCACCCACTTCCCAGAAAAAATAAAATATATTCTCCTCTAACTCTAAAAGTATACCTGATATTAATATGAAATTTTTACATAATATGAAGCATGATCAAAAATCGTATTTTTTTGACTTATGCCAGTCTTTTAGTAAATGAGCGATATATCCTATTGTATTGATAATAATAAAAAAAACTCTATTCATGTTAACTATTTATTATTTAATATAAAGTATTTAATGTTGTTTAGCATTCATTTGATTTGAATTAAATTAAATTAAATTTTAATAGGAATCACAACAACACAAAGCATGGGCTATACAAAAATTGCATATAGAATATTGCCAGGTCTTAAATGGCTTAAGGGCTACACCGGCCAAGATGCAATATCCGATTTAATAGCTGGTGTAACAGTAGGTCTTACAGTATTACCTCAAGGCTTGGCATATGCTACCTTAGCCGGTCTAGATCCACAAGTAAGTAATATTACACAGCGCTACAAAATCGAAAACAAGAGTACCATTGATCCTTAATATTGAATGGAGTACACAGTTTTTCATTTATGGGCCAGATTTTTCGCGAATATGTATTAAAGTTTTGCATGTTTTAACTCAGGTTTTTATACATAAAATTTTAAAAATGAAATATTTTAGCTTAGTTCTTATGGTAAATACTGGGGTTGTCACTGGTATAAAAATTATTCGATTAATCGAACGTGCAAAAAGAAAATTCAAACGAACAATTTAAAAAACATGATTTTCGAATAACGAATAATTCGAACAAATTTTGACAATTAATCGAATAAAACGAATCATTAAAAAAAATACTGCTTTTAATAAAATATTTTCGAACATTTACCAATTTTGAGAAAATTTATAAAAAAAATGTTAATGGACGAAATTAAATCGAAACTCTATTGAAGAAATAACAGAAATTTTAAAAATGTTATTAATCATTTTTCAAGATATGGACTCTTCAATAATGGGTAAAGATATATAATGTAGAAAAATATTGTTAAATATTGAATACATCTATTAAATTCCTAACTGTTTTATTAAAAATACTCATTTGTTATTCCTTTTTAAACATTTTCTTTTTTCTGGAATAATTACTTTGCTAAACCACTTTTTTGTTGTATATACTTATAACGGTTCCTAAATTGCTTTTGAAATAATATAATTGTAGTCTTTTGTAAATATGATTTTTTCTTTAGTAATAAATGAATTGTTAAAGCCGACAGACCGGTGATCGTAGCGAAAAATCGTGTTTTATTTAGAAGATTTTTAACATGGTGCCGAAACCCGGGACATCCGGCTATTAATTGTGTTTTACTTTAAACGAAAAAATAATTAAACAGTGCATTTATTACAAAAAAAAAATATTTAAATAGAAAAAGGTTATCGAAAAAACATACAAATGGACGCAGTGTATAGAGCTTCGTGTCGTACACAAGTGACAAAATTATGTAATACGATTTTGGATTACTTAAGAACTTTTGAAAGTATAGCGTTTCGTGAAGTAAGTGATCCAAATAGTGCGGAGTCTCAGCTCGTTATTTATCTTCAAAGATTACGCAATGCTCATGCAAATTTGAGAAAAGCGGACGAGGCTATGAAGACTCTTATAAAATCGGATGATTTAGCGAAAGAGTGTGAAACGGTTATTGAATATGATGACAAAGCCATCACTATAACAGCGCAATTGGAACATATTTTACGTACACATTTTAAACAAACTAGCGAAATAACTCCAAATAGTGAGGAAGAGCGTAACGTTACTACCGTCCAAGAAGAAAATATTTGTAGCGGAGTAAGACTCAAACCATTCCAACTAAAAAAGTTTGATGGTAAATTTGAAAACTGGCTGCCGTTTTGGGAATTATTTAAAAGGGCTGTTCACGAAAACAAACAGTTATCAGTAGCGGCCAAGTTTAACTTTTTGAGCGAGTCTCTGATTGGAAGAGCAGAAGCAACTATTGCAGGGTTTACACCCACGGAGAAGTGTTATAAAGAGGCTATTGATTTGTTGTTGGAAGAATATGGGAACTCGGGAAAAATTGTGGAAAAATTTGTACAAAAACTGATGACTCTAAAACCAGTTCAGTCTCATAGTGATACTCGTGGTCTACGCCAACTTTATAACGAAGTAATTTCCACTATGAGGACTTTGTCTTCATTTCAAATTTCGTCATCACAATACGACATAATGGTAAAATCAATTTTGTTGAAAAGTATACCAACAACAATGCGCGTAGAATTCCATAGAAAATTGGCTAAAGGTAATACAAGCACAATATTAAATTCAAGTGTAGATTCTGCAATTGAAAGGATGAAAGGTAATGATCAAGAACAATTAGGGTTTTTGCTCAACTTTATTAAAAGCGAATTAGAAGCGTTGGAAATGGCTCAATTGTCTGAGAGTGACAAACAAATCTCTGAAAGAAGAGAATCAAAACCAAAAAATTATACTGCTGCTACTCTACACGTAAATACTAACACAAATCAGTATTGTATTTTTTGCAAAAGAAATAATCACTCAGCAGCGACATGTAGAAGTAATTTGAGTATTGAGTTTAAAAAATCCCTGTTAAGGAAAGAAGGGAGATGTTACAGATGTACAAACAAAAATCACAACTCCAAGTTTTGCAAAACTACAAACCTCAGATGTGGAGAATGTAGTGGGAGACACGTAACATCTATGTGTGAGCGGGAACAAAGGGGAAGTAAATTGAGTGATATACCACAAAAGAGCGAAAATAAAATATCAACAACAAAAGTAATGAGGACAACTGAAAGCTCCAACGAAGCCAGCAGCGCAGCAGCCACAACTTTAAATATTATTGATGAAAAAGAAGAAGGAATATATTTGCAAACAGCGAGGGCAATAATTAGCAACATTGATGATGATGATCAAGTTATTTCAAGAATAATAATGGACAATGGTAGTCAACGAACGTATATAACAGAAAAATTAAAAAATAAATTAAAACTAAAAACAAACGGGGTGATAAAATTAAATATCGTGGCCTTTGGAGGTAAAGAAAATAAAAACGTAAGCGAATATGATAAAGTTGAAGTAGCATTACGAAGTCAATATGACAAAACCATAATAACAATAAATGGCATTGTAGTGCCATCGATTTGTGTTGATAATCTCCCGTGTCCAAAAACAATAAATAATTTGTCTCATCATATAAAATTAGAACTCGCGGATAATTCAATTGTTAATAATAAAAATTCAATGAGCGGTATAAATTTACTTATCGGGCAAGATTTTTATTGGAAATTTAATACAACTAATACCGAACGAATCAATGATACTTTATTGGCCGTAAAAACATTTTTTGGTTGGACAATTGAAGGTCGTAATGAAAATAATATTATAACGCAACATACGCTAAACGTCACTGAAAGTGAAATTAAAAATGAATCGTTTGATTTGTCAAAATTTTGGAATTTAGAATCTATTGGTATAAAAGAAAATACTGCTCGCGATGATGATTTGTATGAAAAAACAATACGTGAAATAAAATTTATAAACGGTCGTTATGTAGTTAAATTGCCGTGGAAAAATATTGACGAACCTTTAAACAATAATAAAAACGTCGCGGAAAAACGGTTATATAATTTAACGAACAAATTATTAAAAAATAATGAAAAGCTTTTAGAATATGATAATGAACTTCGGGGTTTACTTAAATGCGGTATAGCGGAAGAAGTAGACCAAACCAAAAATAACCAACCCATCTATTATATGCCACATAAGCCAGTATATCGTGAAGAAAAAACTACTTCTAAATTACGTATTGTTTTCGATGCTTCATCCAGCGAAACGGGATTAACATCTTTGAATGAGCATTTAAGCCCTTGTTGATAATGCGGTTGCAGATTTGTTAACTACACTTTTAAGATTTCGGTCAAACAAAATAGCAATGATTGCAGATATAGAAAAAGCTTTTCTGCAAATTTTAATATCTGAACAAGATCGCGACTCGCATCGTTTTTTATGGTATAAAACTACACCACAAGCAAATAAAAAGCTTCCTGAAATTACTGAATTCCGTATGACATGGGTAATATTTGGAGCAACATGCAGTCCATTCTTACTCTCCGCAACAATACAAAACCACTTGGAAAAATACAAACCCACATTTGGTTCAATTTGCAGTAAACTACAGCAGTCATTTTACGTTGACGACTTGATTATGAGCGTTAATAATCACGAAGAGGCTAAATGTATTTTTCAAGCGGCAAAAGAAATAATGAAAGCAGCAAATTTTAATCTACGAAAATGGAACACAAATGATGCGGAAGTGGCAGAAATATTTGGTGAGCGTACGGATATAATTGAGCAAAAAGTTTTGGGTATGAATTGGTGTACATCTAGCGATTTTGTAAGCGTTGACGTAGCAAACAATTTATGTTATTTGCAAGATTTAAGACCAACAAAACGAAATGTTATGAAAGCGATGGCAAAATTGTACGATCCAATGGGGTTCTTAGGGCCATTTACCGTAAGAATAAAATTAATATTACAATCCATATGGAAACAAAATATTGAATGGGATAAACTGTTAAGCGGTGATATACATGATGATTTTCAAACCTGGCAAGATGAATTGAGTGTTTTAAGCGATTTTGGTATACCCAGGTGTCTCTCACTCTCCAGTAACTCAGTAAAAGAGCTTCATATTTTTGCTGATGCTAGTCCAAAAGCTTTTGGTGCAGTTGCTTACATTCGACAAACAGCAGAAAATGGTAAAACAACTACAACTTTAATATGTTCAAAAAACAGAGTAAGTCCAATAAAACAAGAAAATAAAGAAATTACTCTCCCCAAATTGGAATTGACGGCAGCGTTAATAGCTTCGAGACTAAAACAATTTTTGAGCAATGCTTTGGATTTTGAAATACATTCTACTACTTTATGGACAGACTCTTCAATAACATTAAGTTGGATAAATGGTCAAGGTAAACAATGTAAACCATATGTTAAGGCAAGAGTGAACGAAATAAATAGTTTAACGAATATTTACGATTGGAGGCATTGTGATGGTAAAAGTAACCCAGCCGATTTACTCACGAGAGGGATTAAAGCAAATGAATTGGTTAACTCACAGTTGTGGAAATTTGGACCCCTATGGTTAGTAGAAAACGAATCAAATTGGCCGGAAAAATTGTCATTGAAAATTCATCAAATCTATTGATCAGCGTTGAAGAAAATACTATAGTCGATGAATATACTCCTGTTATTGAAATTGAGCGTTTTAGTAAATTTAACAGACTTCTTCGTACTACAGCGTATGTGTTTCGGTTTATACAACGAATTAAAATATCTTCAAACACGAATCGCCAATTAAAAAACAACCCCGATGAACTCACTGCCACTGAACTGCAGCAAGCTGAAACGTATTTAATAAAAACTGAACAAATGCAGTACTATATGAATGAAATAAAAGCTTTGGATAAAAATCAAAAATTACCAGCTGATTCCAAATTGTCGTCGTTAAATCCCAGCATCTCAAATGGTTTACTTAAAGCGAATTGCAGGCTACCAGAAGGCGAATTTTGCAGCGACATACGAAATCCAATTATATTGCCAAAAAACTCACACTTAAGTCAGCTAATAGTATTGGAAGCTCATCGTAAATCTCATCATAGTGGTATTTCGGCAGTATTAGCAAATATTCGAAAAAAGTATTGGATTATACAAGCACGACAACTAATTAAGCGAATTGTTCAACGTTGTGTTGTATGTCTGCGGTTCCATGGAAAAAGCGCAATAGAACCCTGGACTGTGTTGCCGGTGAAAAGAGTAGTTACCAGTCGACCTTTTGAAACAACAGGTGTTGATTTTGCTGGCCCACTATATGTGACGTCTGAAGATGGGGACAAAAAAGTATATATTATGCTATTCACTTGTGCAGCTATACGAGCAGTTCATTTAGAACTTGTTGGTGATATGAGTGCAAAAAGTTGCATGAATGCTTTACGAAAATTCGTAGCAAGAAGAGGTGTACCAGCAACAATCATTTCGGATAACGCAAAAACATTTAAACGAGTTGATTTAGAGCTTAGGAAACTTGAGGAGATTCTTAAATCTAGCGATGTACAAAATATGGCAGCCAATCAACATATTTCATGGAAATTCATCCCAGAACGAGCGGCTTGGTGGGGTGGATTTTGGGAGCGTCTTGTTAGAAGCGTTAAAAACTGTTTAAAAGCCACAATTGGAAAGTCAAAATTATGTGAAGATGACCTGGCAACCCTATTAGCAGAAGTTGAAAGCGTTGTTAATGATAGACCAATCACTTATATTACCAGCGACCATAACGATTTGGAGCCTTTGTCTCCATCAAATTTTTTAACTAATTGTAAATGTATCTTATCTCCCACAGATATAAAGGGCGATAAATCAACTATAGCACAATCATGGTCTTTAAGACAGTCGATGATTAAAAACTATATGAAGCGTTGGCGTACTGAATACTTGTGTCAGCTAAGATCAATACACCATAACAAAACGGATTTAGCAAAAAGCGTCAAAGTGGGGGACGTTGTTCTACTACACGAAGATAATAAGCCGAGGTTGTTGTGGCGACTAGCGATGGTTCATCAAACGTACCAAGGGAGAGATGGTCGAGTACGATCGTGTGATATCCGACTTCAAAATCAACAAATATTGAAAAGACCTATCCAGCTACTGTATCCCTTAGAGATATCAGCTGCGGGGGCGGAGGATGTAGAAAAATATTGTTAAATATTGAATACATCTATTAAATTCCTAACTGTTTTATTAAAAATACTCATTTGTTATTCCTTTTTAAACATTTTCTTTTTTCTGGAATAATTACTTTGCTAAACCACTTTTTTGTTGTATATACTTATAACGGTTCCTAAATTGCTTTTGAAATAATATAATTGTAGTCTTTTGTAAATATGATTTTTTCTTTAGTAATAAATGAATTGTTAAAGCCGACAGACCGGTGATCGTAGTGAAAAATCGTGTTTTATTTAGAAGATTTTTAACATATAATTTCAATTTCAAGCAAATAAAATGAAGGAATTCACAGATAAAGTGATAACATTAAAATATAGCATACTTTTTGAAGTTTAAACTATTAGAAACTGTATAAAATATTACTAATTACAACGATAGCACGTTAGTACTTAAACTGTGAATTCTATTTATGTAATTTCGACGGAAACTAAAATAAGATCTTAACAGCTCGATATACTAAAACTATCGCCGATATACTTAACTTTTTAGCGATTTTTAAAAGTGTAATTTTGTCATCACGAGATATTGCAAAATTACGTATGATTGAGAAATCTTTTAGAGTTACTATAGTCTAAAATTATTGCATTTGAGAATTGTCAATGTTGCAGTATGGAAGAACGCGAAATGTGTTTAAAATTTATGTGACAGCATAGCGAAAAAGGACGACCTATGAGTTCATCGTTTAGCATAATATGTAAATAGATTAAAAAGTTATGTGTACCAAAATTCAGTCAAAAAAGTTTAAATTTGCGAAAGTTATTTTTACAAACACTCTTATTACAGTGAATTTCTACAAAATAATTTCAAATTTTATTTTAAAATTCAGACAAATATGTGAACATTTTTAAAATAAAATTGAAAAATATTTTGTAGACATTCACTGTAATGAAAGTGTTTGTTAAAATAACTTTCGCAAACATAAACTTTTTTGGCTGAATATACACATCATTTTTTAATCTATTTACATATTATACTAAAAGATGTACTCATAGGTCGTCCTTTTTCGTTACGCTGTCAATTTTAGGCACATTTCGCTTGTTTCCCATTAACCGCAATTTTTTTTTTTTTTTTCTTCACGCAATAATTGTTGAGATTTTTTTTTTTGTTTATGCACAAAAATGCTTTGATCGACTGCGAAATGGGATGATAAATTGTGGAAAAATGGTAAACTATAGTTAAAACTGAGAAAAAATGCGAATTTTCTTTTTAATGCTGCACATTTATTAACCAAATTTGGTACCGGAATGTTACTGAAGATCTTTTATGTATTTATCATAAAAAACTAAGATAAAATATTTGATTTTTTAAATTTTATGTATAAAAAAAACTGCGTTGAAACATGCAAAACTTTAATGCAAATTTGCGAAAAATCTGGCCCATAAGTTAAAAATATTTAAGAACAATGGTCGGTACTCTTGTTTTATTTTAATGAATTTAACTTTCATCGAAATTAATTTAAAATAATATATATTTTCAGTATGGTTTATATTCAGCATTTGTAGGTGGTATTATTTATGCCTTTTTGGGCAGTTGTCGACAGGTGACAATTGGTCCTACTGCTCTATTGGCCCTAATGACCAGTCGCCATACAGGGTTTGGTTTAAATTCTGGTCCCACATATGCTATATTGTTGTGTTTAATATCGGGTATTGTTGAATTACTGATGGCCTTATTACGATTGGGTAAGTTTAACATCTACAAAATATTTAAAGAATTTTTTATGTAACGATTTTGAATACATATTTTAGGTGCTTTGGTGGATTTAATTTCACTGCCAGTAACTGTTGGTTTTACTTCAGCTACAGCCGTTATTATTGGAACATCACAAATTAAGGTAACATACATAATGCGAAACAAATTATTTTTATTATGGTCATAACCCCAATAATGGGGTTTATGACCGTTAGTAAGCCTCCCAACGCTTATACTATGATATTAACTCATTTTTCACCAAGCATAGATTTCATGTGAGTTTTACAACAAAACTTGATGGTTTTGATAGTTCCCAGTAAGCATATTCTGTAATTTTTATAGTTTAATTGCGCCCACTAGTGGTGGTAAGGGTGTCCCAAGAAGAACGCAATTTTTAAATCTGGCAACATTCGAAGTGTCATTGTTTGACATTTGAACAATTGGTATTGTTTGCTAGTAGAAGGTACGAGGTTAGTAAAAATGGAGCGCTACACGAATGAACAACGCATTCTCATTGTGAAATTGTTTTACCAACATGACAACATGAAAATGCTGATTTTGCCGATAAAATCATCTTCAGTGACGAGGCCCATTTTCATCTTGATGGCTTCGTCAATAGGAAGAATTGTCGCATTTGGGGTGAGGAAAATCCTCGAGTTATTCACGAGAAGCAAATGCATCCTCAACGTGTCACTGTGTGGTGTGGTTTTTGGGCTGGAGGAATCATTGGACCTTTTTTTTATGAAAATGAGGCAGGTCAAGCGCAAACAGTCAATGGTGTTCGGTATCGTGAAATGATAACCAGTTTTTTCTTGCCTAGAATTGAAGAAATGAATGTGGAGGGCATGTGGTTCCAACAAGATGGCGCCACATTTCATACAGCCAGAGAAACAATTCAATTGCTGCATCAGTCATTTCCCGGTCGTGTTATTTCGCGTTTTGGAGATAAGAATTGGCCGCCTAGATCGTGCGATTTAACACCATTAGATTTTTTTTTTTGGGTTTTTTGAAGTCGATGGTTTACGCGAATAAGCCGACGACGACTCAAGCCTTGAAAGAGGAAATTGGACGCTGCATTAATGAAATACCGCAGCATTCATGCAAAACGGTCATTGAAAATTTCATTAAAAGATCGCGTGCATGCCAGCAAAGCCGCGGCGGCCATCTGCACGATATATTGTTCCATACATAACCTCATTCTGTCTACTTTACGATATAATAAAGTTTCACGATTTTTTTTTAAATATCTGTGTTTTATTTAAAATTTAAAAATTGCGCTCTTCTTGGGACACCCTTTATAATCAATTAATATTCAAACTTTGTCATTTTGAACACTTGGAGAATTTGAATATTTTTTATGGAGAATTTTAAAAAAATTTAGAACTACCCAGTGTGGAAACATTAATGTCATTAATTTTCTACTACCAATGCCAGCTTACTGTCTGCCTTACTTTAAAACAGAGTTCGAAAATTTATGTACCACTAACATAACGTTGCTATCAAAAAAACCAAAACAACGATCTCTATTGTTTCGTTCGTATTTATAAACACAACACAATTGCTCAAATCGTTGTTTGTAATATAACAAACGGAACAAAACGAAAATGTTTCTTTCGTCAAACATTATTATTTCGTAGTGGTTATTTTTTAGTGTTCATTCAACTTAAACATTAAAACGCGTTTTTAACGTTGTGGTTGCCAAAATAAAGAAATGATTTTTCTGCATGTTATCAATGTTTTTTTGCATTAGTTTTATGAAATTTCACTGGAACTCCTCCTTTGAATCTTTTTATTAAACTAATACAAGTATTCATAAAATTCAATGAAAATTTTTTTCACTTGTAATATGACATAAACACTAAGAACGGTTTACGAATAGTTTTGTTCCATGCCATAAACACAACAAAATGAAACTGTTTGAAATATTGGCCAAACAGAACAAAATCGTTTAGTTCGGTCTCTTATCGAAAACTAGTTTGTGAAAGTGTTTGTGTTCTGTTTACAAATCAAAATGAAAATAAAGAAATGTTCTGTTTATGTTTACTGTGCACAACAAAACGATTGTGTTGAGTTTCAGCAAAAAAGCAAAACAGAACGATAGATAAACTTTTGATTGTGTTTAAATTCGAACTCTGCTTTAAAACATATATTTAAAAACAAACTAATAACTAGTTAATTTTCTAATTATTTCAATGCAAAGAAAAATGCCTTATCCATAAGTAGTTATTTTTATCATTATTTTAAATATAAAGCAATGATCTCAAAATTTTTTTTAAAATCTATTTTTACACTCCTTATTTATCCCCCTCTAGTAAGTACATACAGTGGGTGACAATACATTGGAAACTTTTAAAAATGTTTTTTTTTTCGTCTACTGACCAAATAGCGAAATATTGGGTGCAAAACTTTACAATTTTTTTATTAATTTGATAATTTTTATATATTATTTTTTGATATAAGACATAATATTGGTACAAATTATATAAACTTCAGAAAAAAAAACAAAAAATATTAAAAGTGTTAATTTTTATAATGTTCGCAGAAGCAAAACATTGGAAACTCAAAATTTACTGTTCAATGTTTTGTTGAAAAGTTATATAACGTCATCATATTGAGTTAGTAAAATTATTGATTGTATCCATATAAACTTTTTGCCACTTAAAGTAATTAGCCGATATGTAATCTAGAATATTTGTTATATTTCTTTTCTATATTTTACGATATTGAAATATCAATGCATTATATTTTAGGATTGAAATGTTAGGATTAAACAGGCCATTTCAAAATACAAATTTTATTAGGTAATATCTACTAGTTTATTGTTTAAGTATTGTTTTTTCGGCCATCTGATTGAGTTCCTTTAAATATCAATTCATTTTCCACTGAATGTGTCATTTAGAATATTTTTGTATCCTATTCCAATTAAAGTATCTTTTACTTTATAAATTTCACCCATTCAATTTCATTTATTCATATGGACACCGCCGGACCTAAGTGATTTAATTGGTTATTTGTCTTAGATTACTCCTGTTTTTATAATTTAATTGTGTCCAAAACACATCGATTGAGAAAACACAATTTTGAATTTGTTTCAATCAGTTTTTATGCTCTTCGAAAGTATTATATAGATATCAGTGATCCCGTACCAGCACGTTAAAATTCATAACCAGCCTTATTTGTACGTTAACTTACAGTTTGATGATTTTTTTTCTAATTTCAGATTGTTAATTACCTCAAAAGGCATTATTTACAAACATTTTAAAACTATATTACTATTAACATTTTTAAGCTTTGAGTCTTTTACGAGACCTACTGCCCAAACGTAAGTCTATGGCCGAAGTTTTTCACAATATTTCACTAGCATTGTTTAAGTAATGGATAAATTCATAGAATTTTAGAAGCTAGTTTGTTATTAAAAATACAGCAATTGCAATATTTTTATTTGGATTTTAAATCGGTGCAAACATTTTTTCTTGCAAGTCTTTATAGAAATATAATGCCGAAAAAGAAAATTTTTTCTACGAAAAAGTTGCCTGACAATCGTCAAAATCAGAAATTATAAAATAACTGACAACATTTCATACATAATCTATCATATTCGCTCTAAATTTTGTATTTAAAATCAATTCTGGCACTAATCTCTAAAGTTTCAAATGTTTTTGCTATTTTATTGAATATTTGTATAGTCAACATTTTTGGACTTAATTCTAAATTATCAAACTTCAAAGACAGAAAAATCTGAATTTTGTAAAAGTTTCCAATGTATTGTCACCCACTGTATATAACTACTTATTTTTAATTATTTTCTAAGCTGGAAAATAATGAAATGTTGTGCCGATATATATCAGATGGTAGAGCGGTTGACTGACAGCTTCGAATCCCGTGAGGGCAGATTTAAAAAAAAATTTTTTCAATGAAAAAAATATTTTTTTTATTAAATAAAATTTTATTTTGAAAAATTTTTTTTAGACACATTATTTATGTCCATACTAGTAAGCATATATTTTTAAATTTTTCGTAAGGTGTTTAGTAATGATGTGTCACTATTTTTACACGACGTCCTCATATAAAAGTAATGATATTTGTAATGACAATTGTAAGTACTTGCCATTACCAAATATGTACTTATGTAACCAATTATATGGTAACACTGGGTAATTCCAAATTTTTAGAGTAATACAAAACTCAATTTATCTAAAAATCGGCCAACATTTTTTATTTATAAAATAAGTTCAGATGTTTTATTTATAGATCGAGAAAGTTTTATAGTGTATCTCGTACTAGTTATGGAGAAAATATTCTTTGAATATTGCCCGTCATACTTATTTGCAGACACCCGATTTTAAACATTTTAAAACGAACTTTTCTAGTTTTTTCCACAAAAAACAAACATTTGTGTTCAAATAATTTTTTTTTGCATTTATAGTAATTAAATGTGCTAAAATCCCAAAACTTATTTAACAAATTGTGAAAAGCAATCTGATGTAGGCGTGTCCCTATCCGGATTTCATTCCTGCCTAAGGAAATCTTCAGGGGACTTTGTTATTAGAATTTCTAGAGATATTTGTTATGTTAAATCACAAACTCAATGAGAATTTCTTGTCCTCGTCTAGGAGCGAGATTCAAAATTTAAAATATCAAAGAAAAAACACAAACAACAACAAAAAATTCTCACAATTGGCTTTGTCATCTTCCAAATACTACTCTGTTTTTTTGACAGACCTAGCAATGTAGTGACGTTTATTCAAGTAAATCAACAATAGAAAATCATATGTTTTCTATTAGTGTCAGTTACATTTAAATTTGCACAAGCACCTGCATATTTGTTATTTAAATTTATTTTCATCGGGATAAACATTAATTGCATTTATAGTAATTAAATGTGCTAAAGTCCCAAAACTTATTTAACAAATTGTGAAAAGCAATCTGATGTAGGCGTGTCCCTATCCGGATTTCATTCTTGCCTAAGGAAATCTTCAGGGGACTTTGTTATTAGAATTTCTAGAGATATTTGTTATGTTAAATCACAAACTCAATGAGAATTTCTTGTCCTCGTCTAGGAGCGAGATTCAAAATTTAAAATATCAAAGAAAAAACAAAAACAACAACAAAATATTGTCACAATTGGCTTTGTCATCTTCCAAATACTACTCTGTTTTTTTGACAGACCTAGCAATGTAGTGACGTTTATTCAAGTAAATCAACAATAGAAAATCATATGTTTTCTATTAGTGTCAGTTACATTTAAATTTGCACAAGCACCTGCATATTTGTTATTTAAATTTATTTTCATCGGGATAAAAGTTTAGAAAGTTATTTATATTTTAGAAAAGTTGAAACACTAAATAGCAATGTTGAAAAAAGTACAAAATAATCTTTTAGCAACTCTTGTATTAAGCTGAAAAAGTTTATAATATTTCTACAAATAAAGTCGGAAAGAATTTCGCTAGTGTTAATGAAAAAACTTGCACAAAAACATGAATACACTGAGGGCTACATCCTTCCACGACGTACATTGCGGCAAATTTGTATGGTTTGTGGTATCATTAATACCGATAAAAAATTTTACGCTTATAACGAACACATTAAAATAACAAAATTTGTTTATGAAAAATGTGCTGCAATTTTTAAAAAACATTTTGCTTGAAACTTCTATACCATAGATTACATCGATCTTAAACTCTTTGACTTTAGCTGTCAGTGCACGTAACTCATGAGAACGTGTTAGACATACGTGGTATAGCTATACAAAAAATATTTGAATGTGTGTGAAAAAATTTAATTTTTGTTAAAAGAAGAAGAATAGTTTGAAATCTATGTAATCTATGATCTATGCTAACCACATTCAAAATGTTTTGAAAACTTTTTCAAATTTTTTTCCAGGGTCTTTTGGGGTTACGTGGAGGATCTGGTTCTGGTTTTATAAATACCATGGAATCAGTTTTTATGAACTTAGATAAAGTACGTGTAGGAGACTTTACACTTGGAATAATTGCCATTATAATATTATTATTGTTGCGGGTAAAGTATTTAATTCATTTAACAAATTAATTTAATATGTATATAAAAATATTTATTTTATTCTTTAAGAAATTAAAAGATTTAAAACTATCAAACGGTCAAACATTTCTAAAAAGTTTTATCTGGATTGTGGCTACGGGACGTAATGCACTAATTGTACTAATATCCAGTACCATTGCTTATTACACATGTGAAAATAATGATACCTGTCCATTTATTTTGACGGGCAAAGTTAAATCGGGTCTACCAGATTTTCAAATACCGAAATTTGAGACTACGGTTTTAAGTGCAAATGGTACAGAAGTAAAACAAAACTATAAAGATATGTTACAGGAATTGGGACCATCCATGATTATATTGCCCATAATTGCAGTTTTGGGTAATGTGGCTATATCGAAGGCATTTGGTGGAGCTGGTCTTTCACCAACCCGAGAACTTTTGGGTTTGTCATTGAGTAACATATTTGGTTCGTTCTTTTCATCGATACCTGTAACGGGATCCTTTTCTCGTAGTGCTGTAAATCATGCTAGTGGTGTAAGGACACCTATTGGTGGTTTCTATACAAGTGCTTTGGTATTATTAGCTTTAGGCCTATTGGCTCCATATTTTCAATATATACCCAAAGCATCTTTAAGTGCTGTTATAATATCAGCTGTTATATTTATGATTGAATTTGAGGTTAGTTTTACAATTTTTATGAACGAAATTTTTAATTGAATAATAAATTAACTTTTCTCCCAGGTTATCAAACCGTTATGGCGTTGTAGTCGCCGTGAACTGTTACCCGGAGCCATAACTTTTGTAATAAGTTTGGCAGTAGGTGTAGAAATAGGTTTACTATTAGGAGTGGGAGCTGATGTAGCATTTTTGGTATATAGAATAGCTCGTCCCGTGCTTACAGTAAACAAATTAAAGGTGAATAACACATGACATTCAATCTTGTTCTTCATTCATTGAATTTTCTTTTAAAGACTGTCCATGGCATTTCATATCTTCTGATACGACCCAAGCATAGTTCCTTGTATTTCCCAGCTATTGAATGGGTACGTTCTGGTATATCAAAAGCTTTAAATACCCATGGTTCATCTCCGGTTATTTTGGATTGTTCAAATGTTCATGGTAAGTTAAGTTTAAATGTTAAAACGTTTAAATTGTCTGTATTAACTTGTATTTTTATACACTTATTTTAGACTTTGATTTTACTGCTGCTCGTGGCATTGGTTCTTTAAATAAGGAATTATCCAATATACAGGTACCATTATTTTTATTAAAAGCTTCTAAAGAAATTGTTGTAATTTTAAAAGAATCAAATAATGCCGATATATCAACATTGGATGATCCTGATGATTTGGAAACGTTATTGGAGCAAAGTAAGTACCTACATAGAATAGAAGTTCACACATGGTCTAGAAATGGAAAGCGACAAAAAAAAAGTACTCCACGTAAACTGAGTATAGAGAGTTTTAAAAACTTTCGACACACCTTTCAGTTAATGATCTTTCAAATTGCATTTAACTTGGTATTTATATTCTCCTAGTTAATATGTAGTTTTCGTGTTTTTATTTTTTCAAAATTCGCTATATTTCGCGTTAAGTCGCTGCTCTAAGTTGGGGAGCTTTTCACAAATGTTTATGAAATCTACAATGTTTGAATGATCATATTTGTTGAACGCGTAAACAGAAAATTAAAAACTTGGTGTCATTTTAAAGATGAAATCCAATTATTTAAACAGTGTTCGCATTAATTTATTATTTACGCGAAAAGGATAACGACATTGGAAAAATGCCCTTACTTCGGGAATTTCTCAAAAAACACATAATTAATTTTTCTGCAATTTATTTTGTAATTAACTCAAAGTATCACTTACAACGTATACAAATTTGAAGTTGGGAATCAGAGGGGTTAATTGCAAAATAAATCTTAGAAAAATTAATTATTTGTTTTTTGAGATATTCGCAAATTAAGGGCATTTTTTCAATATTGTTATTCTTTTCGCGTTAAAAATAAATGTTTGTGCAACACTGTTTAAAGAAGAGGATTCTATAATTAAAATGACAACCAGCTTTTAATTTTCTGTTGACACGTTCAAAAGTTATGATAATCCAAACATTGTATATTTCTTACAAATTTGTTGAAAACCTCCAACTTTGAGCAGCGACTAAGCGCAAACTATAACGAATTTTGAAAAATAAAAAAACATGTAAACTCTATATAAAGTAGTTAAATGTTTATACCAAGTTTTGCTAAAATCAGAAGAGGTACGGTTGAAAATGTCGATTTTTGTGCTCATTATTTTTAAAATGTCCCTATAGCGCAGGAGTGCCCAAAAAATCCTTATGGAAGAGCAAACACCAATACATTTAAAGAAAAACTAATTTTTATTCAATATTTTTTGTTGTAAAAACCAATACATACAAAGAAAAAAGAAAAAAATATTTCAATGTTTACCAGCAAAGCATACGAAAGTGTTGTTGCTTTGCGTTTGCGTGTATACAGTGAAGAACGACAAAAAAACTAATAAGACAAAGTTGTTTGTGTATTTCGTATTGCTAGTGCTGAGCGCTCTATATGTGTATTAAAACACACAGCCTATAGCTAAGTGTTTTTACAAAAACAAATGAGCACCAAGCGCATAGGCCTTGGGCACTCCTGCTATAGCGTTTCAAAACACTATACAGCCACACTATATAAAAAAAATCTTAGAACAAATTTAAAAGTTATGACAATACAGGCCAACAAAATTTTTTAAAAGCCAGGATCCTGATGATAGAAACTCTCTATCACATAAGGATTTCCAGATATCTCAACATAAAGTTAAAAAACCAAAGTTTTTGAACTATTCGGGATGTTATAATATCGCGTATTAAGATATTTTTCACAAAATTTGTTACGCCATCTGAAAGACTTGCTTATTACATTAAAACTGCAGGTATAACCTTTATATCTTATTTATTTTTTTAAGGAATCGCCCGTTGCATTAATATCGAAAATACTATTTATATCAATGAATTTCAACGGACGATTCCTCAGAGAAGAAATTATTTATTGGAAATTTTAAAAATTTTGAAGGCAACATTTAGTAATTTTAGATGACATAACAAATTTTGTGAATAAAGCTTAATTCGCGATGTTATAATGTTGATATTAGCATTGTCCTTCATTAAATGTTGGTAGACAAAAAATATTTAAATTGAAGATCTCACCCCTATAAATATGAGAATAGGAAAAACACTAAAAAATGCAAAGTTTTGAACCAATCAAAAGAAATTTAGGGTTGGCTCAAAGCAACTAAAATCTTAAAAAATTACGACTTTTTACATATATTTTTTTTTCTTCACATTTTAAATAAATTCAACGGTTTATTTTTTTTATCTAAAATGCCCAAAATCATAAAAAACGGCCAATTTATAATAAAGAAATATCTTAATCCATTTTTTACCAACGTGCCTTTAAAGACTCGTAAATTTTTAAGAGTCTAAAACGTCTGTAGGAAGGCGATATAACGAACCAATAAAAAGCAAGTTTGGGCGCATTTATGACCAATTTAAAACTAATTTTGCGATTTCTCAAATTAAAAAGATATATGCATTCCAATATGGATTTTACGCCAAAATGCATTCTTTAAAAACCGCCAAACATTTGCTATGTTGATTTCAAAAATAAATACTTTGACGGACGGAATAAATACAATTTATATATCGTCAATTAAAATGCAAAAGGGCGTAACTAACAAAGTTCGCAAACACGGTTTTATTGATCATTATGATTCATTTGGTTAAACTACACGCCTACACGTAATTTTGGACTTCTACGAGAAAAAATAGCGGTTTTATAAATAAAGTTCGAATCTTATATGTTTTTGTTTTCGCGCATTTTTTTGGTTGCCCTGTAAAATATTTAAGTAGGTTTGAGTGATTATGAAGTACTGCATCGATTCTCTTGTAAAAAAGTAAATATGTTAGGTCCTTTTGTATTTTAGGCGACGTCTTATGTATAAGAAATTGATAATAAAATGTTCCTTCAACTTTTTCAAATATTACGTTTTCCGTCAAAATGCCCATTTTGAACAAACGTCAAAATAATTTTCTCCCTTGATTTAAAAAACAACAGAAAAATAATGTATACATTAACCAGCTAGTTCATCTTTCGGACAACAAATTGGCATTAAAATCTTCGCGGGATGCCTTTTAGTTTTTTCAAAATTGTTTTTTCCGTCGAAATGCCTCTTTTCAACAACCGCCAAAAAATTTTCTCGTTCTATACTCAGTTGTTAAAAAAAAAAAAAAAACACTTGCGGGAGCAATAATTATAATTTATGCATGTATCACCCATAACGTTTTCCGGAAAACAAATTTACAATAAAATCTTAGAAAAGTGGTTCTTACTTTTACCAAAATGGCCTTTTCCGTCAAAATGCCCATTTTCAACCACCGCCAAAAAACTAGCTCCGTTCATTAAACAAGTGGGAGCATTAAAGTCCGATGTGCCGAATTTGGTATAAAAAAGATTAAATTCGGCTGTGCCGAATTTTTGGATACCCTCCATCTCTCAAAATATGACTGATTGATTAATGTATTTAGGATGCTTCAGAAGAAAAAAATGTTTAATTAAAGTTTACTAAAATAAATCTGAAATTGTACATGCTTATAACAGTGGGTCGTCAAAGGTGAAATGGTTATTCTGATTACCTAAAGAAGAACGTGTCGTGAAAAATAGATATATTTTTAAAGTTCCTTATGATGTTAAAAAAACTGTTGTAAAATTCGCCTGTTGTTTTGTATAAAAAAGAATCGTCTCTTTGCCTATATAATAATGAAAGTAATAAGGATTTTTAAAATATATTTTTGGATCGTTACAATAGATGCAAAGAATACAACGCATCGAAACAGTTTCGAATAATTAGAATTTTAGATAAATTTAAGTGAACAAAAATACGCTTGCGGAGATATATATAATGAAATAATTATTAAATACCCGTTTACATTCTGCATGCTTATAACAGTGGGTATTCAAAGGTTATTCTGATTACCTAAAGAAGAACGTGTAGTGAAAAATATATATATTTTATAGTTCCTTATGATGTTAAAAAAACTGTTGTAAAATTCGCCTGTGTTTTGTCTCTTTGCCTATATAATAATGAAAGAAAGTTACTAAAATATATGTTTGGATCGTTAGAAGAGATGCAATGAATACAAACGCTTAAAAACAGTTTCGAATAATCAGAATTTTAGATAAATTTAAGGGAACAAAAATACGCTTGCGGAGACATACATAATGAAATAATTATTAAATACCCGTTACACATGTGTTTATACTATACATCACATAAGTAAAACGGAAAATGTGATGATATTAAGATTGTCAAAAATTATAAAAGAAAATCTTTCGAGTGTTTAGGGTGTTTTCGAGACACAAAAAATTAAAGAAACTGGTATTGCAAATTATTGTTTTTCAGCTAAGTTGCTTTTGAACACTCAGGGAACTTCTGCTTTAAAAATATGTAGTTGTTTGGGTTGTAATACAGTTTCATTATTTTTAATGTAAATGTAAGTCATTTGTAGAACAAATGAAATTTTTAACTTACCTTGCAGTTCATTTAAAAAAACAACTCACATCAATTGACTGTTTTATGATTTTACATTCATTTTTTACAGTTGTTTTTTGTTATTTAAAAAAAAAAAAAAAAAAAAAATTTGGTTTATTTTTTACTACCATGTGGTTAATTTTTACTACAATTGTTAGTCATTTTTTGAACATTAAAAAACAAATGACAATGTTAGTTGAATTTAATGATATGTAAGTCGTCCTTTTCTTAAATGAAATTTCATTTGTTTTTGACTACAATTGCTGTCGTCTTTACCAACATAATTTCCTAAGTGTAATTCTCGTTTACGACTCCTAGAAAAAGAACCCTAAGAAATTTTCCCAAAATTCGATTGGTTTTTACACATCAATACTTTAATTTAGATTATTTTTTATGTATCAAATAAAAATTAGGGTTTTTAAGGAAAAAAATGCATATAATCAAAAGATTTTAAGATGAAGTATGCACCTTATATGTCTTAAATAAAAAAGTTCTGAAAGTGAATGTCCTTTAAATTTAATGGGGTTTTTAATAAATGTAATTAGAGTGTAAGAGTTTCCTTGCAAATTTATTAAAGGTTGAGAATGAAAATAAGTAAAAATAGTGTACGAAAAAAAGTTATGAATTTACATTGTTGGATTCGGGGATTTTGTTCCTGGATATTTTTTTGATCTGATAACGATTAATGTGTCTGGCAACTCCGGTTAATGCAGTCAAATAAATAAAGAATTTTAACTAAACTATTTTGTTCTACCTTTTTTCTAATTGGTGATTTTTTGATTTGTTGGGGTTAACAAAAAAAGGTATATGGCAAGCCTGGTATATGGAAAACAAAAGCATACTTTATAAATTAGCTTAACAATTTTTCGAGGGCTTCTCGCATTTGCACTTATAACCAGTGTTGCCAGGTTTGCAAAGCATAAAAACGACAAACTTTCTAGAAAAAATCGTCAAAATCGTCATCATATTTTGAAAAATCGTCAAAATAAAATATATTTGTTAGAAGAGGGATAAAGTTTTAATAAAAAATAAAATACAATAATGTTATTCACATTTCAAATGTTAACGTGTTATCGTTGTAATATAACACGATTTTTGACACTTCTCTTTGGTTTAAACTTCGAAAATCATTATATTTTACAACGATATTCATATTTATAAAATGTTGAAACAGTTTGCCCCAGTAGGCTAGTTGGTAGCGTGCTGGCTTATCAGTGCGGGGGTCGTGGGTTCGATTCCCACCAGAGGCACTGATCTGTTTTCGCTACAACGCGCCGAAGGCCATAGTAGCTAGTGCTTGGTTAGGGTAATAGTATATAACTTGTAATTATATGATTATTAACAGAGTACGTATATGAAACCACGAACTGTTCATTTTTGGTTTTTCTTGTATCAACGCAGAAGAAAGATAAAACAAAAAATGTTTTCATTCCATGTGTTTCCATTTGAAAATAAACCTTGCATCTCATTTTCATGCGTATGATATGATTATTTTATTTACTTGTTTCTCTTTTATAGAATGAAAAATGAAGCGTAAATAATTTGGTGAGGTTTTAACATTGAAAAAAAAAAAATGTTTTCTCTTCTTGAAAAAGAACGGTGAAAAAAAAATATAAATGTGTTTTACAATGAGTGTAATGATATATGATACTTATTTGTTCTTTTTCACAATTCTGCAAAATTAATAAAATGGATAAAGACTTTGAAAATTGTATTGTTAATTGGAATTTAAAAATATACAGTGACCAACAATACACGTTCAATATTATTGATAATTATTTTTTTGTCAATAAATTATTTCAAAATAAAATATTGTACCCTATATTGGTAGTTTATCAGAGGAATACATACGTTAAATAGTATTGATAGTTTAGGGTTATTTACAAACAAAATGAATTGGTGTTCCTTATATTGGAAGTTAATCAATTGAATTGAAAAATTAAAAATTATTTTTAATTTGCTATTTCATTAATGACACGTTTCCAATGTAAAAAATTTATTAATTAATAAAATAACAAAAATATAATGTTGAAAGATCAAATAAATACAACTTTAAATCAAACAAATTTTACCACTTGAACTGTTAATCACTTATATCTGCATAATTTATTAAATTCTTTTACAACATTTGAAAATTCTTTAACAATAAGTCTGTTCGATTACTTTTCCTGTAAAGTTCAGTAAAAACTACTCAGTAACAAAATTACAAATAGTAAATAGAAAATTTGTAGGAATTATTAAAAAGTTAATTGAAATTATCGACCAAAAATAATTTAAATGTTTTTTAACTTCTTCCATAGTTAGTTATTTAATAATTTTCACTTTCAATCCATAAACAATTAAAATTTAATTTTTGTTTTTGTTTACTAAATATACAAGCATATTTTTTTATTTTTTAGTCATATGTTTTTTTCATTTTACAAATTCTTTCTGGCAAAAATGTATCCAGTAAAAACTTGTAAGTACTTTGGCATCAAACTGTCACTTTACTCTCTCTTTTTACCAGTTTTTACTGCGTATTTGTCTAAACGAACACCTTCCAGTAAAAACTTGTACAAACTTTTGTGTTATCGAACAAACTTAATGTTATATTTTTTAATTATTAAATTTTGGCACTTTATTTATATTATTAGGCCTGTTTGTTAAGCACCGGATTTATTTTGGGATTTATTTTGTTTCATTTAAAGTTGTATATATATCATCTTTCAACATGAAATATATTCGGGCTAGAGATCTGTTTGTTTCGCAAAAAAAGTCCATGCCTTGTGTTTTAACATGAAAATTTTTTTATTTTTATTTAAATCTAACTCCAATTAAATTTTATAAAAATTTAAAGAAATGTTCTAAACATATAAACACAGAAACTAAATTAAGCTAAACCCGTAATGAATTTATAAAAAAATAAATGCGGTTTGGATTAAGTTTTATTCAATTCTAGGATTTGCATTTTTGCAAAATTGTATTTCACATCATATTAGCATATAAAAGCTAGCTATCGATCAAAAAACAATGTTTTTGCTTTCAATTTTTAACGAAATAATATAAATTTAATAATCGAGCCGGCGATTTTATGAGAATGATAAATAAGTAGATCTTGCTGACATATTAAATTATTGTCAAAAAATCGTCATTTTGGAAGCAAAAGTCGTCAAATAGTCATTTAGTTATTTTGGGTATTAAATATCATCAAAATGACGACAAATCGTCAAACCTGGCAACTCTGCATGCGATTGCTGCTAATTCATACGTACATACATATATGTATATATATATTCCCGTCGTTCCTATAAGGAGCATAGGGCCGTACATACATACTGTATACAAAACAAAACAAAAAACAACAACAATATTTTGTGAGTTTTTTTTTTGTTTTTAAGTGTTGATCATGACCATGGATGGTAACCGATTCTATGTGGTTATTGGTCGTAGTAACGCTATTTTCTTTTATTTCGGTAACGGTATTTTAGGGGTAACGATACTTCAGTTATTTCGGTAATGGGATTTTAGCGTTAACGGTATTTTAGCGTTAACGGTATTTTATTTATTTCGCTAACGGTATTTTAGCGGTAACGATATTTTAGATATTTCGGAAACTTTATTTTAGGGAAAAAGATTTTTCAATTATTTTGGTAACGGCATTTTAAGGATAACGTTATTTTAGTTATTCAGGTAATGTTAATGCACACCACAATTTTTAACCGCATTATGCCCGAGTTTAAATGACTGTCTAGTTTATGATCACACTTTGGGAAAATATATCTATTTACAGAAGTTTTTTTGTTCAGATCTTGTTAGATTATTTCGGTAACGGTATTTTAAGGTAACGGTATTTTACGGATAACGGTATTTCAAGAATATCGGTAACGGTATTTAAGCGATAACGATAGTCAGTTGAAAGGTGTTAGAATCGGGGACGGTAATTCAGCGATATTGACAGCCATCCCTGCTTGCGTATATTCTTGTGTATAAGCATTGAATGTACGTATGTATGTATGTATGTATGTATGTATGATGAAATAAAAAAAAAAATTTTTAGAGGTCTTCCCACATTTTCACTCATAACTTTTGAACGCGTTAACCGATTTTGATCATTTTCACTAGAAAACTGCTCATGATATCAACAAACAATTTGACTGAAAATTAGCAGTACCTCTTCTGTATTGGAGGAGTATTTTGTGTTTCCACAGACAGACGGACGGACAGACGGACAGACGGACAGACGGACATGGCTATATCGACTTCTCTATCCATGCTGATCAAGAATATATATAGTTTATGGGGTCCCAGAATTTTTTTAAAGAATTACAAACATTTGACAAAGTGAATATACCCTCCTGCACTATGGGATGGAGGGTATAAAAAATAACCAGTTTTACGGCCGGAATAATTATAATTAATACATGAATCAGCTAGTACGTGTTCCGAACAACAAATTCTCATTAAAATCTTGGAAAGCTGCCTAATACTTTTTCCAATATGGCGTTTCCTCCAAAACGCCCTATTTCAATAACTGCCAAAAAATTGCTCCGATAATTTAAAAAATAATGACAGTGGTTTGTGTAGTAATCAGTAGTTGTTGTTTTTAACTGCAGTCAAAGTTGGTTTTCTATGAAAAATTACAAAACAACTATTTTGACAGTTAAAACTGAACTGAAGAAAACGACTGTATTTTTTAACAGTTGTTTGATGAAGTTATTTTAGTAAACAACTACCAAAACAGGAATTTTGCAGTAAACAGTTAATTTTTGTCAGTTATTTCAAAATGGAATATTGTATCGAGTTTTTAGAAATTCTCGTTTAGTTTATATTTATTTCTATTGATATGCTCATAGTTTGCAAATAATATTAAGAAAATTTCATTGTGTCTCCAATGCATTAAAACGTCATAATAACTAGAGGACCCTTTTGGGATTTTAACTAGGCATTTTAAGTAGGATGTATGAAACACAAATTTTTATTGTAATTGACAGAAAATAAGATTTTTTATTAAAAAATATTTTGTTTTTTTAAAAATACCGAAAAAATAACTGTTAAAAACAGTAGCTTTTACCAACTTTTACAGTTGTTTGTGTAGTGAACTATTGTAAGTTGTTTTTACGACATTGTTAGTTGTTTGTTTGCTACATTCGTTAGTTGTTTTTCAACCTTTAAAACGAATACATTTTTAGTTATTTTAATGGTAATTCCTTTGTCGCCCTTGTAACTGAAATTAAATTAGATTCTACTGTAAAACTTTTTTGAGTGTATCTCGACAGCTATTTTAATTTTTAAATTTATTATTGGTTGTCCGATTTTTATGATTTTGGTCATTATAGATATGTAATAAACCAAAGAATTTGTTTAAAATGTAAACCGGGTAAGGCAGGCTGAGAAATGGTACGCGATCAGTTCCACTAAATTTAAAAAAAGTAAAAACTCGTAACTTTTCAAGATTTCGGTCGCTTTGAGCCCCCTCAAAATTTCTTTTCATTGGCCCAAAATTTTGTTGCTCTTAGTTTTTTTGTTATTCGCATATTTCTAAGGGGTGAGCCAGTCATATATAATGCTTTCAAGCCCCATATATATATTAGGATGTATTTTAGGATGTCCCTTAAAATAAAAATTTGTTGATTTTCGCTGATTATACCCCCCAGTTTTATTGCAAATGGTTCCGAATGGAATTTTTTTTTTGTGGAATACGTTAACCCGTGCCCAATTTTGGCCAAAAAACAACCATTTTTAAAAAAATTTGTATTTTTATTAAAAATTCCCAAAATTCAAAACTTTGAAAAACAAACTATTTTGTTAAATAACACAATACAACATTTTTCAACACATGATTTCGGGACTCAATTCTGGGAATTGCACGGGAAAGTAGCCCCACAAATAAGAACTTCTGCATCATTCGTTTTGTCAAGTTGGCTACAGTAATAACACTGTGCAACAAATTACGTGACTTTTCCATTTTGCAATCAGACATTTAGAGGTTAATAGTGTTAAATATTCACCTCAAGTACTTTTTTCAACAAATTTTTTTTTCACCTCAAACTTTTTTCACCTCGAAATTTTTTTCACCTCAAATTTTTTTCACCTCGAAATTTTTTTTCACCTCGATTTGTGTTTACTATAAGAAATGTTGGACATTTTGTAACCAGAGACATAGTGAATAGTATTGAATAATTTACCTCAAATACTTTTTTCACCAAAATTATTTTTCACCTAAATCGTTTTACACCTTGACATTTTTTACCTCAAAATTTGTCATCAAATTGTCTTGTTTGTTTTAAATTTGTATCAACTGATAACTGTTATTGTTTCTGTTGGTTGCAAATTTAAGAGAAATTATAATTTAGTTAAGAGAAATTTTAGGTGTAAATGTTAAACAGCGATTAGCTGGAATACATGAAAAAACAATGATAACTAGGGACTTAACAAATTTTTGTGCTTTTATTATGTCAATGGTTATAAAAAAATAAATGAGAGAAAAAATTATCGAGGTGACAAAACATCTCTGAGATTAAAAACATTTTGAAATGTGAAAACATTTATTGTAGTAAAAAAAATTTCGAGGTGAAGAATAATTTTGGTGAAGTATTCGAGGTGAAATGTTCAATACTATTCACCTCTATGTCTCTGGTTACAAAATGTCCAACTTTTCTTATAGTAAACAAAAATTGAGGTGAAAAAAAATTTGTTGAAAAAAGTACTTGAGGTGAATATTCAACACTATTCACCTTTATATGTCTGGTTAAAAAATGGACAAGTCACGTAATTTAGTAAAATTCGCACATTTGTATGAAACATTTTGAGGCAGCCTTATATTTTCACTCATAACTTTTGAAGCGCTGGACCGATTTAGCTCATTTTGAACACCACACTTCTAAAGAAGCTACCAAACAGTCTGTGTGAAAATGAGCACAGACTCGCTTTCGTCGTTATTGCATTTTATGTTTACCCATTTCAACATTTTATTTTCATCCATAGTAAAAAAAGAGCAAAAATATGCTAAAAAAGAGTCAACTTCAAGGGCCTATAAAAACAAAACAAGAGCAAAGATTTCAAAACCCTTTGGGGGTTTTAGTCTACTAATGGTCTACTTTCATTTTCCGTTGGATTGCTACGGGATGTTTTTTTCTTGTTGCACAGCGTAATTTAATGGCCATACGAATTTTTTGCTCAAGGCGGATTTTTAGCACTTTTCCTATATTTTAACACGGTAATATCTCGGTATACCGTACGGAATATCTCTTTTGTGTCTGAAGCAAAAGAAAAAAGTGCATCCGGTGCCTTAAAAATCGCAAAAATCCCCTTTTTCCTCCCATTTTTCACACTTTTTGCTCAATTATTAGCTGTAATATGAATCGGAATATTTGTGGATTTGTAATCCAGTTATTGAGCAAAAAAGGAGAAATATGTGGAAAAGTTGGCATTTTTGCGATTCTTAAGGCACTGGATGCACTTTTTTCGGGTAGGATTGTTCCGCATTTTTTTGCTCCTGTTCAATATCTACAACTTTGCTTCAGACAAAAAAGAGATATTCCGTACCGAGATATAACCGGCATACCGAGATATAACCGTGTTACAATATAGAAAAAGTGCTAAAAATCCGCCTTGAGGACAACTTGACAAAACAAATGATGCAGAAGTTCTTATTTTTGGGGCTACTTTCACGTGCAATTCTCAGAATTGAGTGCCAAAATCATGTGTTGTACTGTGTAATTTTTTCTGTGCAGTGAACGGTTTGGAAGCGAGATAGTGTTAAAATTTCTTAATAATTAAAAAAATAAATATTGTGAAATGATCACAGTTTTTAAAAATCTTAAAAACATATTTATGTTAACTAGAAACAGTTGATAGAAAACGCAAAGTAAGATTAAAGCTTAAGCTTTTAAAAAAATATTTTATTTGCTTCCAAGGACTTACAGGATTCCAATAGGATACCTCTGAAGGACATCATCTTAACTTGAAAACGTATGGACAGATTTTCACGAAATTTGGCATAACGATTATATTTATTAGTAGTGGCAAAGCCTCAAAGTTTGATCAATATATATTGTAGTTATAGATCGTTTTCGCTTAATTTCGCTTTTTTAGAAAAACGAAAATCGCCATATCTTCTTAAGTAAAAGTACAAAAACTGTAATTTTTGGACTGTAGTTATATCTTGGTGCGGGGAATAATTTATGCCATAACTTATTAATTTTTATGCATATTTTTTAGAGATTCGCTCTAAACTTATTTTGGCCCATAATAAAAAAAAAAAAATTGGTAGAAGAACATATTGTTTATTTTGCTATACATATCATTGCAAAAAAGCTTAGGCCGGTTTGAGGGTTAAAATGTGATTTTACTGTTCTAGGATTTGTAATTTTTATTGCATTTATTAGTTTAATTAATCTAAATTTCTATTTTACCAGCTCCCGCTTATGAACCATATCTTCAAGTAATGGTTCCACTAGTAAATAATCACATGACAACCACAGAACAACTGGACCATGACAAAAAGAATTAATGCTTAATTCCAGCAATAAAAGGCTTAATTAAACATAATTTTTATACGTCTTGACTTATAAATGCTGTTTTAAGTATTTTATTACAATTAACTAACTATTATGTATTAGACAATTTAAATCTAATTGTATTACAAAAATATATTTAAGAAATTGTTTAAACAAAGACCCCAATCATAGAAACCCAAGATGATTTTAAATTCGTGTTTATTTGTTTGTTTTTTTTTTTTTAATTATTATTTTCTGTTTGTTTGTTTTGCACTTAAAAATCTATAAAATATTATTATTACTAAAATTTTATGTAAAAACGTAATTTTTAATTAAAATAAAAATTATTCGAACTAATTAAACATGATATGAAACTACAACGTATTTAATAATTAAAATAATTTATTATAAATTATATCAAAACAATTAAAAATAATAAATCAAATAAATACAAATTGCGAAAAATATTTAAAAAAAAATATATTGAATTCTTTTTCTTATTTTTAAAAATTAAATTAAACATAGAAACAACAAAATTTGAAAATACTTTCTACAAATCCGTTATCTCATGTTGAGATTCTAAGGCACCATTGGTACAATTAGCTGCAGAACCTGCTATTGCACCACCACCAGCACCACCACCAGCACCACCACCAGCACCACCATATGCTTCGTAACCTGACGAAGACGAAGATGATTGCTGGCGTCCCTCATTTGTTATGCGTGTCAAAAGTTCAGCTTGTATACGTTTCAAAACTTCTACTACATCGTGTAGCACACCAGTTTGCGCTGCCCTTTGCATGGCTTCATTAGCATCAACCAGAGCTTCATTGAAGTCATTATGTTCCATACGTGCTTTTGCTCTGGCATAATAGCCTTCATAACTATTGGGTTTTTGTTGTATCGCCTGGGTTGCTAAATCTATTGATTCATCAAGTTCCTGTAAAGAGAAATAATAAATTAGATTTTACAATAACACTATTCGACAAATTTAAAATTTTTAAAATCGTACGGTTAGTTAGTAAAAGTTTTGTCTCAATACCGTACAATCGAACTTAAAATGTTAAAAGTTAAGCATTCATTTCAGTATAATAATTTGTTTTAATGTTCTAGGAAGTTTTTGGGTTTCTGCAAAGAATTGGAAATTTCACATTTTTAAGTTTAAGCCCTCTAATTTTTGCCGCAGCTTGCAGATTTGTGTTTTTTTTTTTTTTTTTTTTTTGAGGTGACACCTAAAAACTAGACAATTTGACAAAAAATATTTTGTATTAAAGTTGCAAAACTTTTGAATATTTACTGAAATGTTTGTTGAACAAATTGAAACTTTGACCACAATTTTCATATTTTCTTTTTATATGAAAAAAGTAGGGTTTATTTAAAAAAAAAAAAAAAAATATGTATCCAATGTAAGACTCTAGTCAGCAAATTAAATTTTTAAATTTTGAACCAAATATTAATTTTGTTCACTACTTTTGTTCAACTTATCTTTGATCCTTCATTGCATAAAATTTTTGTTTGTTTTATGCAGCCAATCATATAATTTTTAAAATTTCGATTGGTTTTGCTATTTCAAGAAATACTCTCGCTGGTTTTGCAATTTTAATACAAAATATTTTTAAGTTGAAGAATCTAATTTGCGTGTTATTAAAAAAAAATTAATTCACCCAGTAAGAAACTGCTAACCACTGGCTAATCGAGGAATTGTAAATATATTACTGGCAGAACGCTTTACCAGCGTTTATAAAAAGCGGTTTCTAGTATTTGTTTAACAATAAGTTCAGTGGTCCACAAAAAAAAAAAACATTGGCAAAGAATTGGCAAAGACCGCTGGGCCAACGTTGGCAAAAAGTGTTTTCCCAGTGCTATCCACTATGAAATTACCAACGGCTCAAAAGTCTAACAACTGGTAAAGCATTTATTTTATAAAAATTATGATGCTTTGTTTAAAAAAGGTTTGTAGTCGGAAGGTTCCGAGTTCGATCCCGGTTCCAGGCATATAATTTTTTATACTTTTTAATATTTTTTTATATTAAATTCTTTTTTTTTTTGTTTCTGGAAAAGCTTTTTTAGGACCAACTTGTTTGTTTTTGTTTTCCCAACATTGGTAAGTTGATTGCAACAAAGCTTATACCAGTGCTGACATATATATGAGCAGCCAATTTATACCCAGCAGTTATCATTCACTTACGTTTTAAGCTATCAAGTATTATATGTTCAACATAAACGCAAAGTTGTCTACACTGAATGTAAATACCATACGTCAATCTGGTAACGTTGTGAAATAGAGGCGGAGGAGATTTAATATATAAACAAAAATCTAAAAATAGAATATTTGTGTTTGTTAGTGTTGATCAGTTCTGAGTATAATATACAATAACAGAAAAGCTAATAGGAAAGAAAACTGCAATTTAGCTGCATTACATTCGAGGCCATACTTGGGTGTGATCGCTAAACGGTCATGACTTGGTATTGTTACGTTTGTAATGTAAGAAGATCGCAGGTTTGATTCTTACAGCTGCAGGTTGTTGAAAAATTTATCATATAGAGACAATCTGACAATTATAAGATACAAATAATAATACAATTTAATGGAAAATAACTGATGACACCTGTCCATAATAAAAAGGCAGAAACTAGTCTAGTCTGTTTTAAAAATTAATAGTGTTTATAATTTTTAGAGAAAACCGTTTATTCTTCTTCTTAACCTCAAGCTTTCTAAATTTAATTTGTCAAATGCATGTTAATTAAAAATTAATTGCGACTGTCTATGTGACGTTAAAATAACACTGTACTAAAATATAACTAAAATTTTGTAAAGTTAACATATTTTAACTAAATTTAGCAGTTTTTTTCTACAAGGTAATTTTTAACTAATTTTTAGTAGCTTTTTCTGCTATTTTTTAGTGTAACGTTGATCGCTCATAATTTTTAAACTATAAGTCCCGATTACTGAATGTCCAGTTAAAATTTAACAAATAGTTAAATTGAAAATTTATATGGAAAACAACAATAAACAAAAGTCAATTAAAGTCTCAGTTAGTTACTCAAAAGTCTGTAAAGTCAGAAACATTTCTGCTGGGAGTTTAATTGCAGAAAATATCAGGAAAAAATTTGTTAAATTCAGCAAAATTTTTGCTAAATTTACTATTTTTCTTGCTGATATTCGCAATTTTTCTGCAAGGATCCTTCCAGCAGACTGACTGCTGACTTTACAGACTTTTTTGAGTCTAGCTAACGGGAAATTAAGAAAATTAGGCTAAGAGGTTTTACTAAAGTTTGAATATATTTTTTGTTAAGTTTGTTAAAAATAATCAAAGTGTGTATAAATTTTTAAAAACGAAGAATAATTTTTAAAATCGGAGAGCTTGTGTGAAAGTTAAATAAAAGATCAATTCATATGGGGTTTCGCGCCAGAAAATGTTATATTAAACTTTCACAAACATAACCACCAAAAATCATAATATTTACACAAATTCGCTATAATTTTTCTCAAATTGTTGTACAGACCTCTACATACTTAAAAGGAGCTTTGTCAGGGTGGATTGTTTGGGCAGCATGATTTAAAGCTCTTCAATATTGTATACCTCGCGCGATTTTTATGATCGCTACACTTTTTAAATCTGAATGCATGCAAAGGCTTAAAAAATATGTAATAACCCTATTCAGAATATCTTTTATAACTTCCAAGATATTCAACATTGAAACATATTTTTTCCTAACCTGATCCGGTTTTTTTTTTGAAAATGGGGTCTAATTTAATAAAAAATAATTTTTTTATGCATAAGTTTGGTTAAAAAACATATTTTGAATGACGTAATAGCATTCTTGAATAAAATTTAGGACTGCTTAAATTTAATATTTTGAATCTTTAAAGACTAATATCTTGTAAAATATAAGAGATCTCAAAAAATTTCATAATTTACTTACAGATCCGATCAACCAATAATAAGTATCGAATATATATGCATTGTGCCCTACTGTGCATTTAGCCGAGTTTTGATACTGTTGACACCAATGCGTTTATTTTTATTATAATGGAGCTTAACATTTCCATAATGGATGGGAGCACCTAAAACAATTTGAGAGAAATTATACCGAATGTTTTTAATAATTAGGTTTTTTTTACTTTACACATTTGGAAAACGCGTTTGATTTGACTTTTAAACAAACTTTGTAAAACGCTAATCTAACATTTTCTGGCCCAAAACCCCATATGCAAAATTTAGTGCCAAGTTTTCAACATCCTAACAATTTATAACTAAAAAGTGTTCTAAATATGTAATTAAAGGGTGATTTTTCAGCTACTTTCTTTTTGGCAACACTGTTTTTGGCAGCTCAGCTGATTTCGTGTAACATGTTACTGTTAAACATGTTCAGTTTGGTATATAATTTAACTATGAATCGACTTACAAACGAACAACGCTTGCAGATATTGAATTTTATTATCAAAATTCATGCTCAGTTAAGAAAGTGTATCGTGCACTTTTTCCAATTTATGGTCAGTTTGGGCGACCTTCTGAGGCGGCTATTCGGAATCTTGTGACTAAATTTCGTATTTGGTGTGAAGAGCAGCCAGAAGCATTGCAGGAACTGCCAATGCATCCCGAAAAATGCACTGTTTGGTGTGGATTATGGGCCGGTGGCATCATTGGACCGTACTTACTGTGAATGGCAAGCGCTACCGTGCGATGATAACAAATTTTTTTTTGCCCAAAATGGAAGAGCTGTACTTGGGTTACATGTGGTATCAACAATACGGTGCCACATGCCACACAGCACGCGAAACAATTTCCCAATTGAGAGGCGAGTTCGGTGAACAGTTTATTTCACGTTTGTGGCCGGTCAATTGGACGCCTAGATCGTGCGATATAACGCCTTTAGCCAATTTTTTGTGGGGCTATGTTAAGGTTCATGTCTATAGGGACAATCCCGCAACGGTTGACGCACTGGAAGCCAATATTGAAGAATTACTTCGTGAGATACATGCCGATATGTTGGAGAGAGTATGACAAAATTGAACCCAGCGTATAAACCATTTGAGGCGTAGCCGCGTTAAACATTTACATGAAATCATCTTTAAACATTGAATTATATAGATCGTTCTATCGACTCAAATAAAGATCTCATACATTTCTCTAAATTTTATGTGTTTTTTTTTTAAACCAAATCCGAAAGCTCTTAAAAAATCACCCTTTATAAAGAAAAAAATAAATTAAAAATATGTTAAGGTATGGTTTTTAATGATTTTAGATTTGGATCAATTTGACAAAACAAACAACAAATGGGCTGTACTTTTAAACGAAATAGAAAGAAACAATCTTGATAGGACTTTGATGCCTTTATTTAACAAATCACAATTAATGAGAAATGTTACATGACTTCAGTAACCATTAACAATCCAGGAATTAAGTAAAAGAAACTATGAGTTTGGTTTAAAGCAAGGATGGCAACCGAAACAGAAACGGCTAGGGGTTTCGTATCGAAATAATTTTGTTCTTTATTTCGGATGCGGTTATTGGAAAAAGCTAACGGTAATTCAATCGGCTACTATTTTTGGAATCTAAAGGTGAAAGTTACTTAAATGAAATAAAAGTCCTTCAGTCTTGTAGCCAAAGATTTGTTAGAATCTATATTAACAAAAATGATTTTGGTATGTTTCAAGACTTTAAAGTTTCTAAATCTAAGTGCCGATCGCATTAACCCCTTAAAAAAACTTATATTAATTTTAAACTATTTTAATTTCATACTTACATTAAGTTTTCTCTTGCATCTAGATAGATTTAGCAATAAATTCGTCCGTAGTTGAGCAAATATGGCGCTTCTCTCCAGCAGTGTCTCTAAATTGGAAATCTTTCTTAAAGCATATTGATAACGATGAGCGGCTTCGTGAAAGCGATTTTTACGATACAAAACATTTCCATCTTCCAATAGTTTATTAAGTAAAACTACTAATATTTCCGGTTTACCCATAGCCATACTCCAGGTGGTGGGTCCTAATTTTGCACCCTTTCTCAGAAATACCTGTACAACTTGTATATTACGGCAAGCTATGGCTCTATCCAAAGGACGCATGCCATTTACATCAACATGTTCAATATTGGAGCCTTGCTCCAGTAAATATTGCACCAAATTGGCTGAGCCCTGATAGGCAGCTAAATCTAAAGCAGTTCGACCATTATTATCAGCATGATTTTTATTGCATCCTTTATCAATGAGAATCTTGGCAGCTGTTTGGCGTCCTCTTAAACAAGCCCAGGAGAGAGCAGTAAATCCCTCATGATCTTGAGTTTCTAAACTGGCACCACGTTCTATCAGAAGTTCCATTATTTCCAAATGTCCCTCCTCGGCAGCTATCATTAGAGAAGTTTTTCTTGCCGAGGACACGGGTTCATCTAAATCCGCACCACTTTGTAAAAGTCTCTCGGCTACAGCCCAATGACCTTCCTTGACACATAAACCCAAAGCAGTGAAACCTTGTTTATTGTGTAAATCTATATTGGCTCCCCGAGTTAAAAGTATTTCTACGGTATTTAAACAACCATTACGGGCAGCTGAGGTTAGAGCTAAATCTCCAGAAGTCGGTTCTATAACATTGATATCAATATCTTCCATATCCAACAGATCTTCCAATATAGTAATATGATCTTGAGAAGCAGCGGCTATAAGAGCTTGATGTAACGCTGCTGGTAGGGTAACGTCATTTGTATTAGGCCTGGGAGTCCAATCACAGGCTAATAAATATTTAACAACATTTAATCTACCCATACGGGCAGCCTGGACTAGAGCACATCTTTGAGTGGTATCAGTTTGACCCAAACTACTACCAGCCGCTACCAAGAGGCGTACCACGTCACAATGACCTTTCATGGCAGCTAAAATCAGTGGAGTACACCCTTGACTATTGGTAAGGCCTACATCAGCACCGAATTCCAATAATAAACTAACCATGGGTACTATGCCCTCATGAGCAGCTATACATAAGATGGTGGCATCACCCATAAACTCGGTACGATAGTGAGGAGAAGCTCCTGCTAGTAGAATTAAACGAGATACCTTTAAATTAGGACTATAGACATTGCGTAATGAACCTAAAGCAGCAGATATATTTTCAGCTACTGCTGATACCCAAAATGATTGCATATCTCTCGGTGATTGGGGACCCTGATTATTACGATAGATGTGAGCCTTTAACATATGATGACCCAGCTCTAAAGTTTGTTCTGCATCTAAGGGAGGTTGTAGACGAGACAAACGGAATGCAATAGCGGCATGTCCCAAACGAAAATCACATAGGAATTTAGGAGATTCACCTTCATCTCGACGTATCAACCATTCCCGAAAAGAGGAATGGAAAAACATGTAGGTGTTATCTATACGTTTGATTAGGAAACCATCCAGTAATTTAAATCTTTGTAAAAATTCATCCCAAGGCATAACTTCATCTGTTTTCAAGGAACATATAGTATAATAGATCTCATTCAAAGTTAAAGGATACAAAGCAGCCAAGCATACATTGAGTATGGGAGAAGCCTTTTCAAAACTACATGAGGTTGGAAATCTTAAATTAAAATGCAGCAACAATATTTGAGCCAATGATACTGGCAAAACTTTATAACTGGTAGATTTGATGACTAACTGGCCTTTCTCGATTAGATCCAATATTAGTTTGGCATACAACATAGACCCCTTGGTTAGAGTTTGCAGATGACCTATAAATTTCAGTTGGCCGGTATTATGATCTTTGATTACAGCTACATTTTTCTGAATTTCCGTGCTATTATTGACACGGAAGGTTATGTAGTCCAACATATCTTTTTGTAGGAGATCATTTGAAGCCCAACTATCTAAAGTCATTTTGGTATAGGACAACCCCTTAACAAACTCCAACATTTGGGTACGCACCGTGGCTACCACTTTCAACCAGGAGGGAAAATATTGAGTCATTTTGGCAAGAAAGGTGGCTATAGTATGACCATGATCAGGACGATGATATTCTGCTTCACACAACGCATCGACCAATATCACACAAGTTTTAGTGGGTATTTTACCGGATCTCTTTAAGATGGTAAGAGGTTCGAGGATAGCCATTCTCATAACTCTTTCAGCATCGGCTATACACTCTTTAACACTTAAGATATCTTGCAAATGTGGTTCATTCAGAAGATAATCTCGGTAAGCGGCCAATTGTGGAGCCTGACACAGCTGTGCCGCTAGAGAATGTACAAAATCGGGTACTAAACATGTTAAATTAGCATCGGCTTGGCAAAAATGATAGCCTACAACATATGAGGCCAAAGCTCTCATACGATCACTAGCTGTATTAATTTGATAGTAAATACCATCCGGATCACTTTCAGTGCCATTTTTACGACGTCCAAAACAGGAATATTCCACCAGCTGTAAAATGAAAGCAGTTTTACCCGTACCTGGGTTGCCATTAATCAATACGCCTGGTGTTTCGGTAGCAGTTAAAGTATTCGATAGTTCTCTGATCAACCACTGACGACCAATAAATGGGGGATCAGGTTCTTGTAAAGGCACCTCAAAGAACAGAGGCTTTAAGGCTAATTGAATGACAGGTTGTACAGATGATGATGACGACTTATAAATAGCATTTCGTTTATTATTCACACCCAGTTGGGCTGAACGAGCTGATCTTCTAGCTACAGATTTGCGGGCTTTAACGGGAAATACTTCATAGCCATTATTATCGGTAAGTGAACATGCTTTAAGTTTACCACTTAGGCTGTAGGTGTCATCTTTAGTGGCTACGGAAAGTTGACTTCCGCCAAAATGATCGACAGATAAACCAGAACTACCAGTGGCTAAAGTTTGTTCCGGGCTTATATTCTGTGATGAACTACTGCTGGTTGTAATGTTGGCATTGCCATTTTGATCATGATCTAATAATAAACCCAAACGGGCTCTCAGTTGATCCTTTTGTTTCTCAGCGGCCGAGCTGCTACAATGGTCGTTATCCAAATGATCACTGCCTGCAAGAGAGAGAGGAAATAAAGAAAACAAAATGAGCTTATTTTGATTAGATAAACTTTAAAGTTTGTGTCAAAAAGCTAACAAAAGAACATGCTGGTAAATAAGGTCTATAGAAAAAAATATCGAATTTTTGATAAAATTCGGCTATTTAAAATCCCATAATTTCCTCTCTTAAAATCTGAATACTATTTTATAATAAACAAACAAATCATGCACAAACAAAACAAGGCATAACAAAACATTAATATAAATTCCATGAATTAAAACATTTATCTGAATAAAAATAAATGAATCAAATGCTCAACTCGTATTTAACAAAAAGAAGCAATAAGTGTCCTGCCTGTAAATTGATTTAAGCCACCATCTGTTGAATTCGAATTAACACTCCATAACGATTTGATTTTACCCAAAACCAATGATGATAAATGACCTGCATAGACTGAAGTACCAGCCAAACTTAAACGATTCAAACGATTTTCACTACCCGTTGTCGACTCTGATGATGAGGTTAATTTGTTACTGACATTTTTACGTCTTCGTCGTGTTACAAGCTGAATCCGAACAGGTTGATGTATTCAATGCATTCATTTCTTTGCCTACAAAGTGAGAATGGAGGAGTTGGAAAATATTTTGTAAATGAAAAGGTGAACGTGAGTGTGAATATAGGAGTGCTGGATAGATATGATTGAAAAACTAAAAATCTAAATCTGGTGTAATTATTTAAAGTTCATTAATGAAGTGCAATTACCATAGACACTTAAGGTTAATTTTAAAAAATAGTTTGGTTAGATTTATGGCGTTTTCTTTTCTGTCAAAAATGTCACATTTTTTTGTGCTTTGCCCTCAAATTTCATTTTTTGTGTTCTTTTCTAAAATAAGGTGAACACCCTGAGAGGGTGCAATTTTAGCGCCCTCAAATTATTTACAAGGTTGTTTTTGCCCTGTTTTTTCGATTTATCAATCTCATGTGTATATATTATTAAGTTGTTTGCGAGAAAACTCTCACCATGGTAGCCGAAGGGTAATGTGCTGGCTTCTGATGCATAAGGTCCTAGGTTCAAAATGTCATTGAACCACTATTTTTTTTATTACAATTTAGGAGTTTTATTCATTTTGTATTTACTAATTTTTGACCTAAAATTCGTTAGAAAAACAAAATTATAATAAAAATATAAGTTATGAAAATTTTTTCGACCTTTGAAATGAATGACTTTATTAAATAATTAAGCTCTAGGTCACGTTTGTATTTATAAAATATCCTTTATTATTTTATAAATCTCCAATATTTCGTCATTCTTTGAATGACATCTTCAGGGAGTATGAACAACAACAAACAATATTAAAAACAAAATTTTCTGCCGCTACCGTCCACTCTGGTCAACACAGTTTTAAATGTTGTGTTGACCAGAGTGGATGGTAGCGGCAGAAAAATTTTGTTTTTAATATTGTTTGTTGTTGTTCATATTCCCTGAAGATGTCATTCAAAGAATGACGAAATATTGGATATATATAAAATAATAAAGGATATTTTATAAATACAAACGTGACTTAGAGCTCAATTATTTAATAAAGTCATATAATAAAAATTATAAAAAAAATATGAAGCTAACTTAATTTAAAAAAAATAGTCATTAAAAAAAAATTCCTTCATGTTCTCTGAGATTCGAACCGGGACTGCCATAACAATATTGTATAAACACACATGTTTAAAGAAAGCAATATGTGATTAAATTGTGTTCTATTCTGTTTGTAAAAATGAAGCATTTTATTGGGACGAGGGTGAAATGTTTGAAATGTTTGCACTTTAAAATGCAACACTTTTTTCCAGAAAAGAAAACACCATAAGTTAGTTGTGACTAGTGTAAAGTCGGTTCTCCTCTAGCAGGATGACTAAATTGGACAGAAACTTTAGGTTTTCAAATAATGCCCTAATGCCCAAACGGAATAAGATATCTTAAAGTGTTATATACCATGTGAAAGCGCAATAGGTTGGGTATCTCCAAATCACGAAAACCACCGATTCAATAACTTTAATTGCTGAAATTCCGCCAACAACGAACATTGCTAATTCAATTAGAAAATTATAGCTCTTTAATCGAATTATTTTTCAATTAAATAATAACTCATTTGATTAAAAATTGATCAATATCGTAAATCTTCCGAAAAATCAAAAAAAAAATTTTTGTTCCCATACCAAATGTTTTTTTATAAAAGGATTGTTGCCATACCAAATATTTTTATATCTTGAAATTTATAACTTTATACCGGCATGAAGTTCTCATTTCGTTGGCAGATTTTTTTATACTTATGTGAACAAATTCACAAAGAAATTAGGGTTTTCTTTCTATTGAAGCTTAGAGACTATGGCAGCATTTTTTTTTTGATTTTTTTTCTTTGTAGAAATTAGCGATTTTGTTGAAATCAGAGTATTTTTTTTTTGTTTGAAATAATTTTTAATTTATATTTGCATTTTCTTTCTGTTTAAAATTTTTTTTATTAAACGAAATTAAACTTTAAAAATTACATTATTAATTTTATGATGTTTTAGAATAAATACATTTTCTGCTTTAAACAAATGAAACTAAATAAACCTAATAAGAATTAATATCTAATATAATTGAAATTAATTTAAAATATTTATTACTAATGCCACTAAACATAGAACCATTGAATGCCTTGCTCGAATAAGGGCATATAATCCATTTTCAGAACTTTACAGGAGAAGAGGAGAACGTTTGAAACTCATTTAAAGTCCATTTTTTTTGTTTTTGATCACAGTGCGAAACAAGTCTATTTGTATTCGTGTAGAAAATTTAATTCGTGCAAATGGTTGAATTTTGCATTTTAATTTGTTAAAATTGCTCCAATTTCGCAATATTTTTTTATTAAATTTTAGATATTTCAATGATCTATTTGTGATTTCAAAAGGTGTTAGTTAAACTATTTTAATTACTCATGTGACATGTATAAAAAAACATTTCAATGTTTAAAATTAGTAAATTTTTCGAACCGCAAAATTGAACTTTTCGAAAAATTCGCGGTCAAAACGCATGGAAATTTTTAGCAATATTTCTTTACAGGAGGATGTATTTTATGGCTTAAATGTCGTATTAGGCAAAAAAGCGCGTTTTCAAAAAGTTGTCGCTTATACCCTTGTTCGAAGGAGTCATTCAATTTAGGAACGCTATGCTACCTATTGTCAACTTTCGATTGATTTTAACAACTGACGCCATCTAAACCATAAACTTTAGTCGCCAGTGTACCTTTTCCTCAGTTTTCAAGCTGTTTTTGTAATAACCGTTACAAAAATTAAATTTTAAAAGAATTAGTAAATATTTAACCTTTCTCTACTCTTGTACACTACAGTGTGCACATTTAAAAAAACTAAATCAAAAATATGATAATGAAAAAAAAATTTTTTTTTGTTTAAATGTGTTCATTAGGAATAAATCATTATATCGCTCATTTACTGCAATAACGTCATAACTCTAAAATTTTGATTTTGCAGAAAACGAGTTTAAAGTTTTCAATTTACTCCTCCTTTGAAGAAAAAAATAACGACATAATTTCTCTCAAGAGGTGAGTATACAAGATATCAATACTACTTTTTTACACAATGTCATATGTATGAATTCTGCGTCATTAACTCAAAATCATGTTTTTTGAATTGTCACGTTCTTGCAGCAAATGAGAGATATGCACAAACTGTTCATCAGGGCAATATAGTAGCGATTTTTGTTAACAAACTCCTATTTTTTTAATCAACCTTTATCTCCGTAAAAATGGGCGTTTGATATACATATCTCCTAAACTAGTAAAACTAGAATCTCAAAATTTGGCACATATATTCATGTAATGACAAGAACAAACAAGAACAAAGCATTTATGGTTATTTGAATGTTTTTGTGGAAAAAATGGGCTGAAAAGTTTAAAAAATTCGATTTTTGAACCCATTTTTTTAGTGGGTAGGACCAAAAATAAGAATCTGAAGTCAAAATAGAAATATATCTACAAACAAAAAGTCGGCAGTGAAAGGGTTTAAAGCCACATTTACACTAAACAGCAAAACACGTGTTTTACCCAAATACGTATTTAAGCTCTTTATTCTATTCCAACAGTTTTTTATTCTTTTCCACCCGTTTTGGCAAAACATGTGTTTTGCAATGTAGTTTGAATGCCGTATAAGGTCAATGTAAATCACATTTTAATACGAATAATTCTTAAGAAAAACTCCATTAGAGTTTTCATCACCATATAATTTTTAATATATCCCAATCATGCATTTTTGGCTTAATTTACCCCACTCGTCTTCATAAAGAAATATACACCATTAAGATTACTCAAGATGGTGATTTGCACACAATGCAAATTTTGCACAGTTTGCATCTTCAATACTGCTCAAAGCTGAGCAGTATTACAAGGTGGTCACCGCGGGCAAATGACCATCGTGAATACCACCCTCAATATAAATAAAAATATAAGCAGCGATTAAAAGAAAGTTTATGTTGTTCTTAAAATGGTTTAAATCCAGAGTGACAACGTAACGGTTCCGTAGATTTTCCCATATGAACAATTTGCAAAGATATCAAATTTAATACTCGATATATTAGATATGATACGATGTATCGAAAAACGGGGTTTGGAAACAGAAAGACGATGTTTACATTACATATAATCCATTCATAACTTAATTTTTAAAAAAATTGTCGTTGCGTCAAATCAATAAGATGACGAGAAGTAATGAAATTAGAAGCATTGTATAAAATGTTAATGAATGTATTCAGTTCTGGATGTAAAGTACGATAAATAAGTAGGTACTGTAAATCATAGATAACATAGATAACATAGATCTCAACCTCTTTGACTTTAGCTGTCAGTGCATGTAACTCATGAGAATGTGTTGGACATACATGGTATACCTTTACAATAAATATTGGAATGTGTATGTAAAAATGTGTTTGTTGTTCAAAGAGTTTGAGATCTATGTAATCTATGCTGTAAATATCATCAAAGCTACCCAGGAAGAAAAATACAATCTGCACAGTGTTGGCAGAACGTGGGAATAACAATATTGACAGTATTGTCCTCTTGTCCGATTGATAACAGTGGCCAACCGTTGGTTTGAGCGAACTTGCCACCGTTGGCATAATGTTGGTAATTAAAAAAAGTGTGTGCTTTTAAAATAGCTTGAATTAAATTAATTTTGAGGCATATGTATAATAAATCACATTAAAAAAACAGTTCGTTCGTAGTCTTATATATCATATTTAAATGTGTGAAATATAATAAAATATTTAAAACAAAATGCTTCTAATTAGTTGTACACTTAGGGAACTTCTGCTATTTGCAGTTGTTTGAGTTGTAATACAGTAATCTTTATTTTTAAGTGAAAAAAGCAGTCATTTGTTGAAGAAATTTAAATTTTGTCTACATATGTAGTTCATTTAAAAAAAACAAACCACATCAAATTACTGTATTATTATTTTACATTCATTTTATACATTAGTTTTTTATTATTAAAAGAAATAACACAAATAAAAGTTTGTTTATTTTGTACTGCATATGTGGTTCATTTTTACTACAATTGCGGTTAATTTTTTGAACATTAAAAAACAAATGACAATGTTAAATGAATTTAATGAAATATAAGTCGTCCTTTCTCTAAGTGAAATTTCATTTGTGTTTAACTGCATTTGTAGTGGTCTTTACCTACATAGTATTCTAGATGTACTATTGGTAAAAACAATATTGGCAAAGAATTTTGCGGGTTGTATTGGCAAAACACATTCTTTGCAAACAAAATAGTGTTTTCCTAGTGTAATATTAATTTTACCATTGGTAATGTTTAACACAGTGGGTTTTAAAAAAGTAACAGTGGTTTGCCAGTACAATTTTTTTTTGGTATGGTTGGCATTTTCTACCTGGGTAGTTATAATTAAATGTGCTCTTCGTTTTCTTTCTTTCCTACCGCAAAAAAAAAAAAAACGACGACATAACAGATTTGCATATGTTAAGCAGAAATTTCTACACATGTACAAAATACGTACGTACGTACATTGTACGAGTTTGTAAAATGGGAAACAAGAAATAATACATCACATTTGAACCTTACCTTCTGATAATATCGAGGCTGTATCAATGGGACAGCCACCATTTGAAGCGGTTCGACGATGACCGGCAACAACACCAGTGACACCGGCCGTTAAAGCGTTGCGCAGATTTTTATGATTGAAAAAACGACGGCGTGTCGGTGGTGTGGCAAATGATGAAGCATGAATTTCGCCATAGTTATTAGATGACGACGCTGAAGAAGTTGTAGTATTGGTATGATGACTGTGATGGTGGTGGTGACCAGTATTATTAATATTATTATGATTATTATGGCCATTGTTCGATGATATGATGGACGATGATGATGTACCGTTGTTATTATGAATATCCGCTGTAACGGTATATTGCTGTAGTGAAGCTTTTGTTGTTGTTGGTACTGATGCTGAGGTGGTTGTTGTATGGTTGTTGTTCGTTGCTGCCACACCAGCCAATGATGATGAAGCTTTAGGCAATTTACCAATACTGGCATAACGATGATATTCAGGTGATATGGACTCCTGACGGTTGTGCTGTTTATGAAAAGACAAAATGAAAAAAAAAGAAAAGAATCTAATAAAATGTTTGGCTTAAAAAAAAAAAACTATACGAAATAAATTGGTTAAAATTTATTTTTTATAACTTATTGGTAATGGTGGTTACGAGGCTAGTGTTGTCAAAACCAGATGAGAAATTCAAAGGAGTTATTCAAAATAGCGACTGAATTAAGAAGGCCTCAAGGAAATATTTGAACAACTCACAAATATAAAGTGATTCTATTTTAGGTGGAAAAAAACCTAATTTTTTACTGGATGTCTAGAATTAATTTCAATAAACTTGTTACAATACTATTTTAAGATTGATTCCAAGAACTTGGAAACCCATATTTACCTAATAGGAAAAAAGCGTTAAACTTAAAACACAAAAAAAAAAACAGTTTGGCATCACTGTTGATAGTGACCAAAACAAAATATTACTGTTTATTTTATCAACGATGAAAGTCTTTTTATTTAAAAACTATATTATTTTTCTTGTTCATTTGATGCATTAAACATCAAAAAGCCGCTTCAAATGAAATGCAAAAAAAAAAACTGTGGCAAATCATCCATAAATATTGGTCAGGTTCCAAAGTTCAAGTTTATACAGTTTTAGTATTGTCTGCTCTTCTATGAACAATAAACCCCCAACATAACACCAAGCCGCCTTAGTTAGTAAAAGGAAATAAAAAGAAAAAATCATAAAAAAGTAACGGCTTAAAACCATCCATCTCATATTGATTAGTCATATGTTACGAGTAAATGGCAAACTCCGCAAAAAATTGTAAATATATTTGAAAAAGAAACGAATTAAAATGTAACGAATCATTGTTCATAATCACTTGAAAAACATCAGCTTAAAAAACTTATTTTCATGCAGGCGTCTTATGACAAATGTGTAATTCGCTAGCTTGTCTGGTGTATTTGAAACAGGGGCGTTGTTTGAGGGAGTTAGAAAAGAGCGATAATCCGCTATTTAATATTTTGCAAACGTGTTTGATTGGATGCATTGACATATTTGTTTATAGCGATAGAAAATCCGTTAACCCATTATTGACACAATGTTCCTTTTTCGATCTAGTACTTTAAAACTGCTATATTTTTTACTGGATGAAGACAATTAAGTGGTTTAAAAGTCCTAAAATAATTCGACATCTTGATTACAACCGTGAATACAAATTTTCAAAAAATTGTTATTCAGTGCTGCCAAATAATTATTTTTGATTTTTTTAATGGGACCTCTTCCAAAAATTATTTAAAAATATAAAAAAAAGCCATTATTAACTACACTCAAAAAAATAAGTTAGTAGAAAAGTTAGTAAAACGTCTTGTAAATCAGGTATACTATTTTTTAGCAAAATTTTTTGCTAAAATCGTGTTTTCAGCTAAAATTTTTGTTATACTTATTCAGCACTTAACTGTTTTATACTAATGCTTTACTAATATACTAATATTTTACTAATTAATTTTGCTAACAAAAAATTGTGCTGATAAGCACATGAATAGTGTGGACGACAACCATATTGAAAGATATAAGCAGAATGAAGTAGATGTCGCGGCATGTCAAGATGTAGTAGAGAAGAGAAAAATGATACTTAAAAGTACAACTCTAATAAGACATATAAAAAAATCAACCATGGAAGTTTTTGTATCTCTTTTTCATACATAAAACAAAATTGAGGATTAAAACAACTTAAATTTTGCGTTGTCACCGGCTTGTGAAAATAATTGTCTATTAATTAAATAAAAGACAAAATAAAATATTTATTTATTTAAACTAAATGATCTAGTGTGGTCAAATTGCAAACAAACATATACAGACATGCAGACAGAGTAAAGCGACAGACAAAGACACACATCTTAGGTAGACGTTTATGGTTCCTTTTTCTTATTGCAAAAAAGGGTTGTTTTTTCGTTTCGTTTCTATAATTATCTTCGGCAGTTGTGTCCTCTAAAAGATAGCATCATTTAGACAACCATTGATGTAAGTAATTGAAAGAAAATTTTTATGTTATGTATATTTATTTCTATATATTTTCAGATATTAAATTAATTCATGTCGTCAAGTGGGAAAATGAAAATTTTTATATTTCGTTATTATAGTAAATTATTTTTAAAAGAATCACAAAAATATGTTTTATGATTTTCAGCAAATAAATTAACTAAATTACAATTTTTCTACAAATTTTTTGTGTTTTTTTCAGTCTACTAAAATTCAGCAAAAAATTTATTAATTTTTAGCAAGGCTTTTTTATTTCTAATCTACTAAGTGTTAGCAAAACTTTTGCTGAATCTACTAATTTTGTTGCTAAAAATCAGCTCGCTGATTTTCAACAAGATTTTGCTGACATTAGCAACTTTTTTGCAAGCATCCTCCTGACTAAAATTTTGCTGACTAAGCAAAATTTTTTGCTGACTTTACAAACTTTTTTTTTTGAGTGTAGTAGTTAACCCTTTGACGACGAATGGTTGATATATGTATGTTCCATTTTAACTTTTTGCCATTTTAGGAAATCCCGCAGGAAGATTTTAACAAAACTTGTTGTGTTCGACAATAGACAGATTTGGCTTTTCAGCGATACCTATATATTGTAGCCTAATAGTCTCAGAGTCTTACACGGTCAACTCAAAGTAAAAAAATTAGTTTTTTGTTTTTTTATGATTTTTTTTACGTTTTTGTTTTTAGTTTTTATAATGCTAAAAATAAAACGTTGCCGCAAAAACGACTGTTGTGGGTGGACGTGCTTAACAAATTAGGTGCCGAATTTGGAATTGATTGGACCGAAGCGAACCCTAATGTACAGCAGTGGAACAATAACCGTATAAATCTTATAAACTCCCTGAAGTCTAAATACTATGAAAATGTATTGCTAAAAATAGCTAATACAAGCAGAATTTACAGAAAAGTTGACAGAGTAAACGGAAGTAAATATATATCAGATGAACGTAACCAAGAAAACATAACATGGATTTTTAAAGCACGAAGCGATTTGATAAAATTAAATGGGAACAGATTTCAAGTAAATGCGTCAAATATATGTACATTATGTAATTCTAGAGAAATTGAAAACATAGAACACTTTCTAGGTCGTTGTAAAGCTCTAAGTGAATTTAGAATTATGTATTTAAAAAAGGCTTGTTTTAATGACAGGGAAATTTTAGAAATATTAAATGGAATAAAAGTTAATTGGCATTATTTGGCAAATTATATAAAAACTTGTGTGGAATATAGAAATTTTCTTATAATTGAATTTAATAACTAAACACTTTGGCCCATAATCATAGTCATCGAAAAAGTATACTTTAAGTATCATTTTTGAAAAGTATACTTTACAGCTACTATAGACGAGAAAAAGCATACTTTTTCCGCAAAAGTCAGTTCTAAATTTAAAACATGCTGAAGTTGTTTTTAACAAAATTAACATCACTTTAACTCTCTCTCTTTCTCTCTTCATCTCTCTTGAAAAAAGTGACAAAATCAAAACAAAACAAAAAGATTAAATAAATTGAAATAAATTAAGTGAATTTTTTAAATTGTTTTACAAATTGTGAAAAAGGTGGTGTTAATAAAAAAAAAAAATGTGTTCTATTGAGGACATAGAAAATTGGAACCATTATTGTAAAAATGTTAGATCTACATTACTTTTCTAAATTTTCCATTGAACCAATTTCCATTGTGCAATTTCAAATAACTTTTTATTTTTTGTTTACTTTTTTTGTCGTGTTTATCTATCATCTGTGCAGAGATGCCACTTGTTAAGTATTCACACCAGTTTGTATAAAAAGTTTTCAACATTTTACCAATCACCCACTAAAAGCCCATTCAACTTAAAGCTGATGTTAATATTCACTATAGTTAATAAACATTTAGTAACAGGTTAAAATATTTAACTTGCTTCTAAATAGAACCAACTTTAGTGACTGACTATGATTATGGGCCTTTTTTATCTCGAATTGTTATTTGTATACATATGTTAAACGGCTGACGACAATGGTCAGAGTCGTAAATATTTATAAATTTATTTTTATTTTGTAATTATATGTATTGCTGAAAATAAAAATAAAACTACTACTGCTACTACTAATGTTAAAAATACAGTTTATACAAAAATTGTTTTTATTTTTGTATTAGGCATAACTTAAAGAACAATATAAAATTGAAACTTAGACAAAATCTTAACCCATTAAGAAGTGTCAGCCCATTAATGATTTAGTTTTAGTACTATATTTCTGCAATAGGGGGAGCAGTAAATGGATCTGAAAAACTAAACCATTTTTAAAATCGTGAGGACATTTCAGTAATCACACTTGTATGTAAATACGCGTTTCCATTTTTTGCAGCCGGGGGGCCCCGGCGCCTCTAATTTTTAATTTCGGTTTTTTCTTATTTTTATTACAGAGGGCGTCATGTATTTTTTTTTTTAATTTCCTTGTGCCCGCTAAATTGCGCTTTAGCCAAAATATATTTTTCTGCTAAAAATTAGTTCGTCGACTGTAAATAATTTTTTTAAATCTGACAGATCGGACCATGAACTTTTCAAATGCTCAAAGGCTGTTCCAAAATTTATTCCGTTTTCACTCAAAGCGTAAATAATGGCTTTTCTTTATTAACCATCAAACCGACCCAAGCTTTTTTGCAATGAATTTCTTTTTTTTACCAAAATAGTTTTCTTTGCCTATTTTAGGCAATATGGACCAAAATAGGTTTAGAGCGAATCTCAGAAATTAACTCATGAAAATTAATAACTTTAGGCATAAATTATTCATTTTACTAAGATATAACTACAGTCCAAAAATTCCGAAGAAGCAAAAGTCAAAACATAACTTATATTTTTGCGCGAAAAAATAAAAGTTGAAAAAATATAAATCCAAATTTTAAAAAGCAGAGCATTTTATGAAAGACTTCTCCACAACGATCAATATGGTATAATTGAATCAGTTTTCCGACATTTGCTTCTATAGTCTTTTGTGCTTAAAAATTAAAAAATAACTGTTTTTTACGGCTCCTGAATTAAACACAGCAAATTTCAGCAAAATAAATTAACTGAAGTAAAAATTGTATACTAAGTTTTTTAGTTTTTTCAATCTACTAAGCTCCAGCAAAAAATTTTGTTGATTTAAATAAGTCGATTTTCATTTACATTGAACTAAGTGTCATCAAAACATTTTGCTGAATTTACTAATTTTTTTGGTAAAAATCAGCTCACTGATTTTCAGCAAAACACATTTGCAGATATTAGTAATTTTTCTGCAAGGATCCTCCCAGCAAAAATTTTGTTGACTCAACTAACTTTTTTGTTAAGATGCCATCCGATGGATGGAGAAATATATTGAAAATAAAAATAAAATAATTTTATTAAAACTAAGACCTCGAGCTTAACTATTTATTTAATTGGATTTTTTGTTAACTTTACGGACTTTTTTTGTTTTGAGTAGTGAATTATTAATAATTAGGTAATAATAATAATTCGGTAGGCATGGCCAGCAAATAATTGCAATTTGCAATTTAATGGTTCAAAATGCGAGTTAGTGTAAAAATTTTAAATTTTTTGAAATTGTTTGGACACACTGAATAAAAATAAAAATAATATTAATATTAATATTTTTTTTTTTTTTTGTAAAAGAGAAGCAACACTCAGGAAATTCTTCCTATTAATTAATGTGTTGCTTTATTTGGAAAGGGGATAGTGGAGAGATGAAAGGTGGTGAAAGATAAAGGGCTTCAAACATGGCAACACTGTAATTGCGCGAGTAGATAAGTCTTAATACAGTTGTTGCTCGCCACCTGATGTAGAGTTGGCGAATTTATTGAAGCTTTTTGTTTCATAGCCCTGATTCATTATTTTACTTCGGTGGGGTTAAGTGCTATGGGAACACCGAAGGTGGGCGCAGCGATACATATAAGTGATAGAAATCTCATACATATTATTTTTCTAAATTGATGTTGTCGTCACCGGGAATCGAACCCGGGACCAACTGTGTAACAGTCCAACGCGCTAACCATTACACCACAGCGCCCACAAATTAATAATTTCGGTCAGTTTATATGCAATTGATATTATATAACTACAGAAAAAATAATGTTCTAGTAGTAAAATTATGATAGTTCTATTGAATTTTCAACTTATTTGTTTTCTGTGTGTAGTCTGTGACCAAACGATGCAGTTAGCAAGAAATTCGTTTGTCACAATGAATCAGAAATTTTCTCTTGAAATTTTCTGATCGCTATTTGTGTTTGGAATACTATATAATCTTGGGCAAAACCCTTACTTTTAACAACTAAAAATATTTTTAAACTCTGGCATTGTATGCATTTTTGAAATAATTGATTACTAAGGGGGAACATTTCCGTAATTATCATATAAATATTTAATATTATACCCACCCAGCATTTTTTGAAAATTTTAATCATATTCGAGTCTTTTATGATACTTCTGCGCGACTAAAAAGCTGGAATATGCTCTCATTTTCTGATCATAAATGATACATTTGTCGGTAGAAAATGGTACCCTAGCCGCGACTCTTCTTGATGACTCATTTATGATACTGTTTTTTTGTTAGTTTTGGGTAATTTTATAGTCTTTTTCGAATCGTTTTATGGTCATTTATGAGTCTTCTTCGAATAAGCTACGAGTCTTTTTTGAGTCACTTATCATTATGTTAAGGAGTCTTTTTAGAGCCACTTATCAGTCTGTTTGGGAGTCTTTTTTGAGTCCCTTATCAGTCTGATTCGGAGTCTTTTTCTAGTCATTTGAAAATATACAGTGACTCACAGCTTATTTCGTGTGTTAAACTTTAGAGAACATATTTGTTTATATTTTTAACATTAACTTAAATATTTATTCAAAATGGGCATTTTTTAAAGATTTGATTTTTTTTTAAGTTTTTTCTTGTAAATATAATAAAAAATAATATATCTTTAAAAAAATACCCATTTGGACTTAATATTTAAGTTAATGTTAAAAATATTAACAAATATGTTCTTAACAGTTTAACACACGAAATAAGCTGTGAATCACTTTTTATTTTCTTAAAAGAAATAAAAGAATAATATTCAATTTAAATTAAGATTTATTTTTAATAAAAAACTAATACATAAAGTAAGTATTTTTTTTAAATTAACACAAATATAAGACTACACCTAACATAACACAAAAACTATTGTCATTTCGACAGGAAACAAAAACTTAAAAATAAAATTTGTACATTTTCATTTGTGCAATGGTGACTGCTTTAAATGATGTTCGGGTTGAAAACGATTTCTGAAAGTGTCGTTGGTTCTTACAGAACCCTCGATTTCGACAGGAAAAATTAGACGATGTTTTACGATTTGTCCTTTTTGTGTACAGCGAGAACAGCAATAGTAGCCACTATGACCCTTAGTTCCTAAAATAAAGGACTTTGCTGGAGCATCCATTCTTCACAATTAATTTAAAGGATGCTTACACTTCAATGAAACTTTTATAACTAGACAAATATCCAACTTGTTGACATTTACTCAAGAATACGCAAAAATTATCCCGTTATTCTTAAGAAAAAAAAACAACAAACAAGCAGTGTTTAATCATCTCTCTGCTCCAAATACGATAGCAAAACAAACAAAACTAATCACATTTAAAACACCTGCATTATCTATTTGCGATCAAGCAGTTTTCAATCTTCTAGATGAGCAAATTGTGGTCTTATATAACGAAAAAAACAATTACATTTTAAACACCTAGAAGATTGATTTGCGAGTACTATATAATTTGTTGTTGCGTTTGAAAACAAGCACTTTTTACTCATAAGCGCGAAACATTTTCGAGTCCCTTTTTAACCGTGTAAGTGATTAATCAGTTATTGATCACCAAAAGTACTCGAAAAAGACTCGTTTTGGTGATTTATCAAAAAACAATCTTCCAATTGCTAGGCGGGTAGTGATTAGAGTTACACTTAGAATATTATATAGGCAAAGACCACTGCAAATGTAGTAAAAAAACAAATGAAACTTCATTTGATAGAAGGACGACTTACATTTAATTTAATTCAACTAACATTGTCATTTGTTTTTTACTGTCGATAAAATGAAGCACAAATGTAGTAAAAAATATCAAAAAAAAAACTGATAAAGAATGTAAACTCATAGAACAGCAATTTGATGTAGTTTGTTTTTTTAAATGAACTACAAATGTAGTCAAAACTGAAAATTATTATACAAATTACTGTTTTTTTACTTAAAAATATTACAACTCAAAACAACTACAAATATTTACAGCAGAAGTTCTCTTAGTGTATATTGTATGCATGCTTGATTAGACGTATTTTTTAGAGATGGGCACACTCACTCATGCTCACGAGAGAAAAATTACACGTTTACTCACTCGAATCACGAAATAATATTTTACCGGAAAAAAATTAAATATAAAATTAAAGAAAATTGAGAATGTTAAACTAAAATGACTCTAAGTATGTAATTTTGCCATTTATTTTGTTTTAAAAACCCAAAACTATTAAATCGACGAAAAATTAAAGGAAATGTTTGTTAAAATTAAAAACATTTTTTTTGGCAACATTCTATTTAGCGCACTTAAATTTTTTTTTTAATTAAATAATTTCATGTTTTTAAGCCTCATTTTGACAATGTCCAGTATGCTACCAAGTGGAACTTAAACTGACACATTTGTTGTTGTTTTCCATATAAATTTTCAATTTAACTGTTTGTTAAATTTTAACTGTAAATTCAGTAATCGGGCCTAAGTCATTGTAATTAAATTTTAAATTTGTATTGTTTAATAATTAGTACAAAATTTTATTTTTTTTTTGCATAATTAGTACAAACTTTTAATTATTTGTACTAGAAAATACGTGTACCACCGAAACCTGTATCTCTTAATCCCAGTTTGCAAATAAAATTTAAGAGAACACTTAAAAGGGCTTGAGCAGCGTGGGTCCTCTTTAGACTAGTCTTTAGTTGGTAACATATAAAATAATATTTATATTAAAAATATGCAAAGTAAGTAAAAATATGCAATAAAAATATGCATGTAAAGCAAAATATCCAAAAAGCAAAATATATAAAAATATGCAATAAAAATATGCATGTAAAGCAAAATATCCAAAAATATGAATTTATAGCAAAATATGCACTAACAAATCGATACAAATAAATATATACCCTGTTCTCAGACTTAAGGGAAAAACATGCATCTTTTCCGTGCTAAAAACTTTAGCTAAATAACTGTTTTAAACGATAACAACAGAAAAAAAATTGTTCAACTGAATTAGAACCCGTTTAACAGAATTTTGTATCAACTTTTTTATAAGTGCACAACGATTTAGATTGTCTTTTTAACCCTTTGAGGTCCATACATTTTAAGGAGAAGTAGTTTTGAATTTTTAACGACTTTTGTGATACCTGACCTAATAAAAGCAATGTCTCCCTAAACACCCTCCTTACCCCTCATTTCGGACTGGGAAAATATCTGCCATTTGACGACCACACCGTTTCGGATGAAGGGAATTTTATATATTTTTTTTTTTTTAATTTCGTGATAATAATATTGATGTTGACTAGAAACCGTTGATACTAAACACAAAGTAAGATTGAATCATAAACTTGAAAAAAAGCTTAAATTTTGTCCCAAGAACATACAGGATTCCAAAAGTATACCTGTAAAGGACATCGACTTAACCTGAAAACGTATGGACTGATTTTTATGAAATTTGGCAGAAAGATTTTAGTATTAGCAAAGCCTTTAAATTTAATCAATTTATCTTGAAGTTTATCTTGAATGTCGCCATGTCTTCTTAAGTAAAAGCACAAAAAGAGTAATTTTTGGACTATAGTTATCTCTTGGTAAGAGAAATAATTTAAACCTAAAGTTATTAATTTTTATGGATTAGTTTTTGTAATTCACTATTTATTCACTATTAAACCTATTTTGGACCATATCGCCCAAAATAGACAACGAACAAAATTTTGGGAGAATTATTCTTAAAATAAAATTTTTCGTTTTTTTTACCACATCTTACGGAATATAAAAAATAAAATATTTGCCAATTTTTTGCTATTTCGAATTTTTGTTAGTTAAAATTAATAATTGTTTGTTATACCTAGTATTAATGTTTGCAACAGAAATAAATGGGATTTAATTAAAAAAACTTTGCTCTAACGTTACTAAAAACATAAAAGTTCAGGAATGCTTAAAATGATATTTGAAAAATGTACAAAATTTATTTGGAATATCCCATTTATCGGGTGAGATAAGCTTATTTCTTTAAGATAAGAATTTAAAAATAAATAGAAATTTAATTAGAATATTGTTCTACCTCAAGTCCAGAAATCTAATATGATATTGTCATATTAGATTTTTGGACTTGAAAAGCAACAAATAAAATCTAATATGACTATAACATATTCGATTTGTGGACTTGAGGTAGAACAATATTCTAACTAAATATATGAAAATATAGAAAGTCCGAAAAAACAATTTTTGTATTTTTAATACAAAAATTAAAACATTTTTAAATATTTAGATATAAGTTTCAGCGATCATCCATTCTACACGCAGTAAAAAGACAATTTTGAATATGATTGCAGGTATATATGTTTACAGTGATTAAAATTATCAAACCTAAACAAAGATATATTTGCAATTTTAAAATTATTAGATATTATGTTTGGGACATTCAAACATATAGATTCCACGATAGATCGGTCAAAATCTGACCTTGGGTCTTCCGATTAAAATTATATTTTGCACGCACAAATACTATGTACCCAGTTATAGATTGTCATTGTCATTTTCTCGAAATTCGAAAAGCCATGGTTTTATTCGCGATTTTTTTTGAAAAATACAAAATATGCAAAAAGTGTTAAGTTGGCACATTCGTTTCGTGTCTTTAGTATATATCGGTTAATTATCATTTAAAATGCATTGGAATGGTATCCTTCTCTACTTTTATGATGCAAATTAAAATTTTTTTTCCAGTGTCAAAAAGAAATGCATTTTTTGTGCAATTTATTTTTAAAACACATTTTTCTAAAATTTGGCCACCTTCGATATTTGCAAATTATGTAATTTTCTTCAAAAACTTTCACTTTCACTTTTTTGGGTTCCGATTATTAACTATTTTTAGCGATTTTTGGAAAAAGATCTTATACAAGAAAATAACAAATTTTTGTTTTTTCTATGGAAACATGATGCAAGCTTTTTTCAATAATTCATCAATAATAGATAAACCCCGTGCCCCAAAAAACGAAAGTGTTGTTTTATAGTTAAAATCCGATATTTTGCAAAATCTGCAACTTTTTTTCAAATCGAGAGTGGCCAAATTTGAAAAAAGTGCATTTAAAAAAAGAAAATAAGAAATTGCATTTCTATTTGACGCTGAAAAAACAAATTATTTCACAAAAACAAAATCCGAGTGCACCATTCCAATGCAATTTAATTTTCGATGATGCGATGAATATTAACAAAAAATACGAGTATTCAAACTTACACACTTTTTGCATATTTCTCATTTTTTAATATAACTAAATCGCGCATAAAACTGTGAATTTTTCGAAATTTGAAAAACTAAAATGCTAAATTCTAAATGCTAAATTTAATTGAAACCGTAAGACCCAAGGTCATCAAATTCTCTTTTTTGGCAGGTCTTTGGTAGAATGACCGATATATATTTGCAGCCAAACATATATATGTTTGCCGGTAGACGTTTTTCACTACGTCCAAACATATATATGTTTACAGGCAAACATAATTATATTTGCAGGCAAACAAACATGTTATATTAGGAACATAGGAAATGTTTTCCAAACAAAAGTATATTACCAGCATTGATATTTCCAGCAGGGCATTTTTTTTCAGCGTGTATCTGTCTCATGGATTAGCGGTCTCCAAACCAGTGATACGAGTAGCACTAGTGATTCGTGACAATATTTTTAAGGGCACGCAAAAATTTGGAAAAAAAACATTTTACTCTCGTGGATGCAGAATTCTTGAATATGATGAGGTGGTACGTAAGCCGAAAAGGTTGAGGAACATTGAAGAATTAAGAAAAAGGTTATTGCCGCATACATTTTCTCTCAGGCACTATTGTGAGAATATCTGCTTTTTATAGTCATGTTTGCAGGGATGTATCTTATTAATTGTTTTCAAAACGCCACCGCAAAAATATTATTCCTAAAATAATATTTTCACTCATTACAAATGGGGTATGTACCTAATGAATAAGGCATTTCGTATACATATTTTGGCGCGCTTATATAACAATGATGTTAGTAATGTTAGTCTAGTACATTATTATATATCAAAGCGGTTAGAACACATGTAATTAAGCTAAGTAAATTTTTGTACAAACTCTAAAAAGATAGATTAACCCCTAGATTTTAAATCTTAATACATGCGAAAACTTTCGCATTGAGCTAAATGACAACATCTATTGTAATTATAATTGGACAGAATAATAATCAAAATGAAGGAAACTTAATTAAAGAAACCTTTAAATCAGTATTTAGTTCAGATGTTTATAATTGGATTGGGCAAAGTCAGTTGGAATTACGAGCCAATATGCATGATCGTAAGTAACAATATGGTATTAATGTTCCTATTTTCAATTATTAATACTCTTGACAATTTAAATTTTCAGTTAAAACAAATCAAGAATGGTTAGATAAATTCAGTGAATGTAAATTTATAGTTGTATTTTATTTAAGCTCATCCCAATCTGATGGTCCAGATGAAGATGTTAAAGATATAAGAGATATAAAACGTTCATTTTTTAATCCATTATTTAAAATTAGAGAACTAAATGATAAGCTTAAATGGTTGGTAGTGCCATCGTGTCATGGAAATCTCAATTATTTTAACGGAACTGCAAATATGTTAATTGAGAATGGCTTATTTAATAAGTATTTATATCTTAGGAATTATTTCATTTCCTACTGTACGATAGATAATCCTACACGCAAGAGGGAAAATGTATGTGGACCCTTATTTATACAAGTTTTATGCAGGGAACTCAAAAATAATGCACACAAAGAAACTTTGGTATGTATTTTTGAAAATGTTAATGATGAGTTTGAAAAATATGCTAGAAATAAAGGATATAAGGAGTTTCCATGTCCAGTTTATGAGAAAAATTTCGAAGACTATACATTTTGTTAAATTAATTTCTCACTTATTACATATCGCACACCTAGTTCAAAAGTGACTCAACTCAAAAATTTTAATTTTATGGAAATCGGGAAAAAATATTTACAACTTTATACCAATTGAAACATAAAGAAAGCAATAACTGTTTTTCAGCAACAGTTTACAACAACAAAATACACTGATATTTTTTGTATAGATAAACAAGTGTATTGTGAATAGTTTAAGCATATAAAACCGAAAAATTTAAATTTTGAGTTGAGTCACTTTTGAACTAGGTGTGCGATATCATCATCAAATGTTAATAAATTATTAAGTATATTGAAATTGAATTTTTTTTGTTGCTAAAAGCAGATTTTGATTGAAATCTATTCATGGTACACATTTTGAATGGTTTGCGAATTGATTAAAAATTATGCTTTACTTTTTATTTAATAATAATAAAATACCATAAAAAAGGAAAATATGCTCTTAAAATTGAAAAAAAAAATGCTCTTAAACAATACATTTTTCATTTAAAAACGTATTATTGGGTACAGTTGGAATAACTGCTGTGTATTTTATTTCAATTGCTAACAAAAAAGGAGATAAAAGATTACATTTACCTAAATTGCTACAGTCGTAGAAAAGGAAATTTAAATTTGCAAAAATTGATTAATTTCCGCAATCGGTTTGCAAACCCCGGAAATATGAGATATGCTCTAAAAATATGCTTTTCTTCTAAAAAGTGCAAACATATACTCAAAAATAAGACTTTTTATAAAAAAAAAATGCACTTAAGATAAAACTATGCAAAAATATGCTATTTAGAGCAAAATACGCAAAAATATGCTCTAACAGTTCGATAACAGAATTCGTCAATTGTTCTGAAAAGGATAAATATCTCATTAATTTTTCAATACGATGCACAGAAAAAACATGATACAGCATATTTCTGATTGCCCTGATGATCACAAATGAAACTGTTTTTCACTAAACTTCTTCGCAAACCATGCAGGATGTTTGTACCGATTCTGGACAATAAATGAGAATTTTAATTGTTTGCAAAATTCATGAAAATATTGGCTTTTCGACCTCAATGGTACAATTTTTTTTTACATATTTCATATTTTTCATGCACTGATAGAATTTACCTTCATAGTATTAATGAATCTATTTTATTAGAACGCATTCATTGATTTAATGAATAATTTCATTAACTGATGAAAATTTTAACTAGTATTATGAAAAAAAAAAAAAAATTAGTGTAATATTGTGATTTTATTACCTATATGTATAGTATATTTTGGATTAAAAAAATCTCTGAAGTTAATATTACAAATAGCATAAATTTTTTTTTAAACAGAATTAACCAAAACTTAAAAATAAATTGATTTGCGGCGGTCTCAAATTATTTAGTATATAATGACTACAATGACTAAAAAATTCTTAAACAATTTTCGGAAGTCGACATAAGTGCTTTTGTAAAAAGTCAACAGATTTTTTAATTTTTATTTTTTTTTAATTGAAAGAAACAAATTGTTTTTGGCTAATATCTCAACCTCTTTAAAAAGTTTATTATAAAGAAATAAGTTTTTGTTTGTAAAAAAATTAATGAAAATATTTCATACAAACTTGGACTTTTATTCACTAAACACGTGAAACTTTCATAACTTTTATTCTAGAATTAATGAAAACAATTTCATATACTCTATGAAATTTTAATTGGGTACAATGAAACTATTCATTAAAATTGATTCAATGCAATATTTCTTTGATTCAATGCAATATTTCAATGAAAAAATTCATTGTACTAATGAAGGAATTCATTAATACTACGCACGAATTTCTATCAGTGTGGAAAAAGTTCTAACAATCTAAAAGTTAAATGACAAAACCATTTGAGGAGATGATGTACTTCCGCTGTTTAATCTCTGATATCTTTGTTTTTTGGTCTCAAATAGTAACAACATTATCATCCCCGTTTCAAACTGTTATTCGTTTTTAGAAACTGATAGAAAAAACCCAAAAAAATGCACATCAATATTGTAAATAATTTAAGCTATTATTGCCAATAACATCAAACACAGGAAAGTAAATACAATAAAAAGTGGATTTACTGTTTCATAAAGCACTAAATGGAATCAACTGCGTAATCAAGCACTAAATAAGTCGAATACATAGATTACATAGAATACATAGATCTCAGACTCTTATTCTTTTAACAACATACATATGTGTTCATATACCGTCATGAGTTACGTGTACTGACAGCTAAATTCGAAGAGTTTGAGATCTATAATAAACCATTTTTTAATATTATTGACTAACAGTTAATCTAAATTTCTATCTGTCTTCTATTCTTAAACGACTCTGTGTTCATACAATGATAGAAATTTGTGCGTAGTATGAATTAATTAATTCATTAACACAATCAATTTTTTCATAAAAAAGTCTCCAAAGAAATGTTTTATTGAATCAATGAAACATGTTGCATTATATGAATTTTAATGAATGGTTTCGTTGACCCAAGGAAAATTTCATAAAGTATATGAAATGTTTTCATTAATTCTTAATAAACGTTATGAAAGTTTCATGTGTTTAATGAGTAAAATTCATAGTTTGTATGAAATATTTTCATTACTTTTTATTACAAAACAAAAATGTATTTCTTTATAATTCACTTTTTAACGAGGTTGAGACATTAGGCAAATATAAGGCTATTGTTTTTTTTTTAAATCAAAAATATACTATATAGGAAAAAAACCACAAAATTACAATAAACAAGTTTTTATTGCATATTCCAAGTTAAAATTTTTATTCAAAAAAATTCCAAAAATTTTCATTGATTTAACGATTTTTTTTTATAAAATTATGATAAAATCAGAAAAAAATTAATGAAAAAATAACAATATTAATGAATTTTCATTCAGTTAATGAAATTATTCATTAAATCAATGAATTCGTTTTAATGAAATCGATTCATTAATACAATGAAGGAAAATTCTATCAGTATACTACTAATTGTATGCAGCTCTGTGTTTTGACATAGTTTCAGTTGGTAACGCAAAAAAACATACACACAAAGTTACATAAAAATTAACGTTAGGAAGCAACCGCAAAAAAAAATTGACGCTGTATATAAAATTTTTGCTAACTCCTGTACTTTCCTTGTTACACTTATGCAGGATCGCTAACGGCGAAAGAAAAGATTAAAAATATGGATTAACTTTAGATTAACTGTCTAATAGATTCACAATGAATTAAAAATATGAAAAATGAATAATCTTAAAAATTTTTTAAAAAACAATTGTCAATTATCTAAAATTAAAACTAGTTTATAACTCCGCAGACAAGCCAAAAGGCTTCGCGGAAAGTAATTTATGTAAAATGTTAATTAAATTGTCAAATAAAATTTGAAAAAAAAAAAAAAAATTATTTCCCAGTATATATTTAATCTCCTACTTACGCCGCTACTGAGTTTATGTCAATTACGATTTTAGTAAATAATTTTATGAGTTTTTACAGTTTTTATTATCCTCAGAAATAAAAATCCGATAACTTTTGTTTATCCAGTTTTGCTTACTGTCTCTCACAGCGAAACGCCCATCATTTTGTGTCGTTAGTTTTGTTCACAAGACATCACGCCTCTTCTATGTCTCGAGAACAGAATATGCGAACATACAACACAAAACAAAAACTTAAATTGCAGACTTTTTATTGTCGTAACATGGAATACATGGTGCACATGCGTTGGTTAGTAGCATTATAAACTAAGACAGAGACAGGACGTTAAATTAAAGACAATATGGAAGAAATTGTATTAAGCAGGGCTTTCTTAAATCGTGGATGCGTTGGTCCAGATCTACATGAGTTTTCATAAGAAAATAAAATCAAAAAGCACATTCAAAAAAGTTTGACAGTAGAATCTACTGAAAATGGCAGTTAAAACAACTGTAAATTCAGTTAAAAAGGCGACTAAGACAATTGCCGTTAAAATAACTAAAATAAAAAAAATGAAAAACAACTAACAAAATGTAGTAAAAACAATGAACAATTTGTTACTTCAAAAAATTTAGAAACCACTGTAAAAATTGGTAAAAACTACTGTTTTTTTACAGCTATCTGGTATTTAAAAAATATTTTTTTATAAAAACATTTTTTCCTTAAATTACAATAAAAAATTATATTAAAATGCAAAGTCAGAATTTCAAACTGTACTCCAGTTATAACGTTTTTATCAGGGTTGGCATCCAATAACTTTTCATTATAACGGCAGTTCGCTGCTACAGTTACATCAAGTCCGAAATGATAATTTTAAAAAAGAGATTCCATTGAAAACATGTCGCACACCCAGTTCAAAAGTGACTCAACTTATGTAGATATAACAAAATTTAATTCATAAAATTGTAAAATAAACCCTGTCATATCAGAAGACACATGCCACTATTGCGAATTGAAGTTTTAAAATTTTCATATCTGTATTGATGTGCCCGTGGAAGGCAACTGGCATTATAATGAAAAGGTAATGTTTGCCAATCATGGTTTTTATGCATTGGATATGAAATTAAATTTTCTATTATTATGCACTAAAATAATGTGTTTTAGGCGCCTATAATATGCATGAAAAATCGTAAAATATGCACTAAAAACATAAAAAATATGCACTTTTTATTTTTTTTTATTAAAACCAAAAACATGACAAATAAAAAATAAAGTTCTAATATATTCTCTTCAAAGTAAATAGAGATTAAATACATTTCAGACCTGATAACTTATCTCAACGTAACCAAAGTTTAGGGTTTAACCATAGTTATGAATGTCAAATTTATATGGAAATTTCTTTGGTTAAAGTTAAATTCTGGTTATTTTTAGAAAAGCTACTTGCCCTTAATTTAATAAAATTTCAAACGTAAAATTTAATCTATTTGTTCTCAAAAAGTTTTTGAACATAAAAAATTACCGCTCAACGTCAACGGTTGTGCACTAATCACAACCGATGCTAATACTTTTATGTCACAATGTCACTTTGTGTCACAATGTGCTGAGGTAAACACCAACAAAATTAAACAATATTTTTTTTGAATAACAGTATCGAGTTTATGAAGAATTTGTTTGCCAACTTCGATGCATTAATTTTTTCATCTGGATTTAATTCCTCTAATTTAGCAATTGCATTAATAAAAAATGCATACTTCTAAAAAATAAGAATCAAATAACTTTTAATATATATAGTGAATTCAAATTTCGTCAAATATGAAATATAATTGGTAGTAATTTTTTACGAAAAACTAATAAAAATCCAATAAAAAATATGAATTTTAAGTAAAAAAAGTAAATATATTCATTTAAAGCAAAATAAGTGAAAATAATCAATAAAAATATGCAAAAATATAAACTAACATATCGATGAAATTTTTATGTAAATATCTGATTTGCAAAGATATTTTGTTTACACTGTACTCAGACTTAAGGAAAAAAACAGGCACGCAGAAAAAACTGGGGGAATATTATCGAAGTGCTTAGTAGTTATACAACTATATAAGTTTTAAGTTAGTTTTACTTAAAACTTCAAAATTCTAGTAAAATATTTACAAATTTTTGTAAAATATATACAAGCCTAGCAAAAGTTTTTTACAAAAATGCATATATTTTACAAGACATTTGTAAAACTAACTTGAAACTTATGTAGTTGTATAATTACTAAGCACTTCGATAATATTCCCCCAGTTTTTTTCTGCGTGTACATTTGCATAAACTTCCGACGCCTGATAAAAACAAATATAAACGAGAATTTTTAAAAAATCGACATAATCTTCTATTTTAAAATAACTAACAAAAATTAACTGTTTACTGCTAAATTAGTGTTTTTGTAGTTATTTTTTTATTTACTGCTTCAAACAACTGTTACCAAAATATAGTTTTTTTTTTCAGTTGTTTTTTTTTTAAATAAAAGTCATGATAATTGTTTTGTATTATTTCATAGAAAAACAACTGTAATTGCAGTTAAAAACAACTGCTACTTATTACGACACAAATAACTGTCTTGTAGTATGCGTCTTCATACTAGTTAAATACAACACTGAGTTTGTGCATTTTTTTTTTCGTAAAAACTACGCTATTGTGAATTTACGTAGCACTGAGGTTAGTTATGGCGCCGATGTTTAACGTTTAAGACAGGCTGTCGTAGAAAAAATACTGATGTTTAAAAGAAGAAAAATCAATTTTCATATATGAGTTTAATTTTTCTTTTTATTGTTGCTGTTGTATTAAACGCCCATTCATAAAAAAGTTAAGACACACAAGTGGTTTTACTTGTCGTATAAAATGCTACATACTCGTATGTTGCTTTCCAAGCCAACTGCCCCGCTACTGGAAAAAGTATATCTTAGCAATGCCAAACTACCAATATTTGCTCTACTTCAAAAGACTAAGAAAAAATGGAATAACTTTTTAAATTTTTCCAAAAAATGGGCGAATAGGCGTGGTGAAATATTGACAAATCTTGCTAACATTTTTAGTATATTTTTTATTGTTATTTAACTGAATTTGGCAATGCTAGAAATTTTAGTATATAATTTAAAATTTTGTTTCTTTTTAAAATTCAAAACTAGTTGCGAACTTATAGGGAGTTTAGACTGAGAAGTTTATCTTGTAAAAAGTAGATTAACTGCTTAATTTCAATGGAAACATATGCTGTTAATCCACTTTTTACTATATTAACTTCTCAGTATAAACTCTCTATTATAGTTATGCAAAACTCAATTTACCTAAAAATCGGCCAAAAATTTATAAAATAATGGTTGGATGTATTTTCATTGATCTGGAAAGTTTTAACATGCGACTCATACTAGTTTTGGAGCAAATATTCGTTGAATATTGTCCTTCATATATATTTCAATATTTAAGCTAGTTCGATTGAAAACCAAATTTTGTAAAGTAATTTTTTGTGTGCATGGCACGGTTTGGAAGCAAGAAAGCGTTAAAATTTAAATTTCGTAAAATTTCAAAAAATAAATAAATAATTTGGCAAAGGACATCGTCTTAACTTGAAAACGTATGGACCGTTTTTTTTTTTTTAAATTTGGCAGAAAGATTTCATAAAGTATTATTAGCAAAGCCTTTACCAATATATGTTGAAGTTAAGTCTCGTTTTCGCTCAATTTCGCGTTTTTAGAAAAACGAAAAACTACAAATCTTCTTTACTAAAACCACGAAAAGGATAATTTTTGAACTGTAGTTGGTAAGAGGAATAATTTATACCTTAAGTTATTTATTTTTATAATTTAGTTTTTGAGATTCGCTCTTAACCTATTTTGGATCATATCGCCTAAAATAGGTAACGAAAAAGAACATATTATTAATTTTCCGTTACCAATATATGTTGAAGTTAAGTCTCGTTTTCGCTCAATTTCGCGTTTTTAGAAAAACGAAAAACTACAAATCTTCTTTACTAAAACCACGAAAAGGATAATTTTTGAACTGTAGTTGGTAAGAGGAATAATTTATACCTTAAGTTATTTATTTTTATAATTTAGTTTTTGAGATTCGCTCTTAACCTATTTTGGATCATATCGCCTAAAATAGGTAACGAAAAAGAACATGGTATAAATTTCATTGCAAAAAAACATTAGGCCGGTTTGAGGGTTAAAACGACTTTATTTATTGTTTATTTGTCAAAACTCAACTCTGATAATGATGACCGTTCATCGTTCATACAATTAATTTATTTTAAATTTGTGTCACTCTTTGACGAATTTTATACATTTTTTTGTAATTTTTTCGAATCAAATCAATGCACACGGGTAAAATAAGGTTATATTCCAAAGCAAAACTTTGGTAATGGGTGCGATAAAGTAATGCATTACCTTGTAATGTAAACTCCTTATCAGTATCATTATTTTCCAACAAAAAGTAATGAGTTACCGATAATGGGGTACATAATGCATTGCTGTGTAATGTACACTCCTTATCTTCAGCATTATTTCGAAACATAAAGTAATGAGCTACCAACAATTGCTTACTCATAGATGATCTTGATACAATGATGCATCATTATCTTTTACATTATTGAGAAGCATAAAATAACGACTTACCGATCATCAATTACATAATACATGAATTATAAACGTAAAGTAATATTTAAAATACTTTTTTGGAAATCTATATTTAGATATTACTTTGTGATTTTTTGTATGTACTCGTATAAGGGTAAGGTATATATTTTTAACATCACAAACGAAAACTCGAAGCACAACAATTCATTTACATTTTAAGCAACTTATTATTATATGTGACTATAACTCAGTGGGTAGAGTTCTCGCCTAACAACCAAATGACCCCTAGTTCGAATCCCAGCGAGACCACGTTATTTATTTAATTAAAAAATATGTTTGTAATAATATTTTTTTTTTATGAAATTCTATTTATAGACCCATTTCTCTTTCGAACCCGGTAACAATAAAATTAACTAGTTACTCAAAACCCTATTAGGTAATCAGTCCACACATTAATTTTAGGCTCATCGCCTGTAAAATTCATCAGTGAACTAAGGTGTATTGTAATGAGTGAAGCCCTATGGCGATACATCGCTTTACCCATTATTTGGTAATGTGTGGTTTTTTCATAGAAATGGTTGAAATTTGGTATGCAAATAAATGACAAATAAATGAAAGAGATCAATGCCTTTTCTTTAATATATTAGCAAAAATCGGTTGCGAGTCAAAACAAGTTTAAAAATGAAGTGCCTTTTTATTTTGACCTAACCTACAAAAAGAAAGTACACCACTGGATTCTGCGACAAAAAAAGTTGACGTGCCTCGGGGTTTCGGTGTGCCATTTTGATGTATGCCATTTTGATGTAATCGTATATGCACTAACAAATTGAAAAATATGCATTTATTATTGATTTTATTTAACGTTTTCAACATTTTTAAGACAATTTAAGTAACTTTTGTTTTAAAAAGTGGTTAAAAATTTGAAAATAAGAAAGCTATTAATTGTTTCTTTTTTGTCTTTGTGATAAAAAATTTATTATCTAATATATATATATATATGTATATATATATATATATACATGAACTTCCGAGCGCTAGTTTTACAATATTTAACCACACCTACTTCGCTCTTTTTTTGGAAAAATTGAAAAAGTTGTTCCATATTTTCTTAGTCTCATATAGAAGAACAAAGACATTACCATAAAAGTGGTTTTATATTATATTTTTATCTACCACTTCCACTCTTACGCCCACTCTTACGCCCACTTTTTTTCAATTTTATATATCTTTAGGTGGTTGTTATATACATTTTAATTTTTCAACGGTTTCTCTACATTTTGTATACAATAACCCTTTACCACGGCCAAAGTTGCCATACAAGTTTTTATTGATCAGGCCCATTTTTCCTAAAACATGTGCAATTTGCATAGCTCACGTTAGTTGTTTGTGTAAACAAATTTTGAGTTTCTTATGGATTTCGTTCACTCCTAATTTTAATGCACCCATTTAAAGATTAACTGTTTTTAAATATATAAATGCATGGCCCACTACGAATTTTCGCAATATAAATTGTTACTCTTCAACAGATGTCGCTTTTTTTTATTTTTTTTTGAAAGAGAAGCAACCCTCAGGAAATTCTTCCTATTAATTAGTGTGTTGCTCAGGAAATTCTTCCTATTAATTAATGTGTTGCTTTCTTCGGAAAGGGGATAGAGGAGAGATGAAAGATGCGGAAAGATGAAGGGCTTCAAGAATGCCAACACTGTAATTGTGCGAGATGATAAGTCTTAGAACAGTTGTTGTTCGCCATCTGGTGGAGAAGCTGTTTGGTTCATAGCCCTGATTAATTATTTTATTTCGGTGGGGTTAAGTGCTATGGGAACACCGAAGGTGGGCGCTGCGATACATATGTATGAGGGATAGAAAACTCACACATAATATTTTTTCTAAATTGATGTTGCCGTCACGGGAATCGAACCCGGGACCATCTGTGTAACAGTCCAACGCGCTAACCATTACACCACAACACCGCAATTTATAAAATTTATAGAGTCCAGTTTCGATGATCCCTAATCAATTTTTTATCTTTCATCAGATTTCGCTCAAATTTTAAAAAGATCGCCCTCCAACGTTCGACTTATATTTTTTTTATGCTTTAAGAATTTTCACTTCTGGGCTAATAATTAAGATAAGGAATCGGAAAAAAATCTGTATCCTTTTTAAGTCTTACAAAAACACAAAAATTTTCTTTTCAATATGTTTTGTTTTTAAAGTATTTGAGTCCCGGGCATTTATAAGAAGTTACGGTAACGTACGAGTAGTCGATCAAAATTTAATTTGCTTGAAATCAGGCAAAATTTTAAAATTTTGTTTCACTGGTGGCAACACTCAGCCTCGTAAGAATAGTTTTTTTTTCACATCAATGTTGCTTGAGATAGGAAAAATTATAGAAAAAGATTGGAAATTGGTAAAAAATAGACATGTTGTAAAAGATTATACAATATTTTTCTAGTGTCTTTTTTTCTTTTTTTTTTTAGAAGAAAAAAGGTTAATGGAAAAGGAAATTATATTAGAAGCAGTAAAGAAAAAAACTAAATGATAATGATGATGGGTTTTTTTTCCACAGTTTATTAAAAGCTTTTAGTAGAATGCGTCATTAAAATAGCAAATTACAACAGGAAATGGAAATAAAAGTTTTAAAATTTTTTAATTTTAAAAGAAAATTAAAAGTTTTTTTTTGTTTTAATAAAATCCGCTTTCTAAGTTATTGAACAGCGGCGAGATGTCTTTTATGATACACAGATTTGAATTGGAATTGATAAAATTTTAGATTTCGAAATAAAACACATTCTAGAATTTGAAACTATGACTAAAAATTTATATTAAACTCTTGTACATTACAACTGCAGTCATTTTTATAACTGCAGTTTTTTATTTTATGTTCCAAAATTACTGTAATAAACGTTTTTGAAAACCACCATTGTTTAACTTTAAGTAATAGTGAAAAAGTTAATGGTTCCATTCATAAAAATAATCTTTGCAAAAAAAAAACACAAAAACTGATTAAAAATCATGTATTTAAAAATATTAAAACGAGAACAAGTTGTATAATATACAATTTATTTTTTATAGGAAACCGTGACCAAACTCAAATTTAAACACAGACATATTGACACCAGTTTTACTTAAAAAAAAAGGTTACCTGTTGCCTAAGGTTTCAATTAAATCACAAGTGAAACAGCTACAGAAAACATACAAAACTGTGGTCTTAAACTTAACCCATTTTACACTGCCGTTGCTTTAAAGCAACACCTACTTTTAAGGTCCGATAATTTTGGATATGAGGGAGATATAACAATGCAGTAAAAATAATGTGACAATTTGAGGTCTTTACTTTACAAATAATTAAAAAAAGTTAAAACTATTGTTCCAGGGTTGACGTATCGTTAATTAAAAAAAAAATACAACTTTTGACATTTATAGAAAGAAGACTGGTGTTATAAAAGTTGTATGCTGATTTTGGTTTGTTTAAGGACGTATGGGGAAATTTTTTGAATGAGAAAAACTTGTTAGTTTTTATGTAAAATTAAAAGATGTGATCAAGAAATTTTCGATCTTGTAAAAACTTTTGTACCCGATGAAAAATGTTCCGATATCAGATGATAAAAAATATGGCACACTTAACCTTATCTCATGAGATCCCATTGGATCTCATTTGATATAATTTGATCAGAAAAATGGGTCTATTTAATTTGATGAAGTTATGTATAATTTGACACAATTCGATCTTCATAAAATTCATTGCAAATCCGAGCTTCAATTTTGTTTCACATTCCAAATAACAAAAAAAAATTAAATAATATAAATCAATGAATTGGAAAATTAGACATGATTTCATTTTGACTTATACACAGAAAAAATTATGGGCCAAAAATATCTAATTAATCGATTGTTTGAATATCAATGGCAATTTAAACAATTTTTTAATTGATTCAATTAAAAAAATTATTGAATTTTCTAATATATCCATACAGTGTTGACAACATGTAAACAAAATTTTTAAAATATTGGCAAACTATTTTTTTTTATTTTATTTAGATTAAATAATCAAATAACGATTTAATTATATCAATATATTATTTAATTTGCAAATAAAAAGAAAAAAAATCGCAAATGATAAACTATTCAACTTTTAATAAGTTGAATAGTTTACCGATTTCAAATACACGCAAAATCGTAGTTTTTTCACTAGAGTTTGCAACACTCTTTTTGTTGAAATATTCGTGTACGCACGAAAACTTAATTTAGTTTCGTGTTTTATCTGTGGTAATAAAAGTGCACATGTGAATTTAAATAAACCTTATCGAAAGAGGACAATTAAACTATTATTTTTGTAAACGATTAAATTTCAATAAGTATAAGTGTCACTAAAATATCATTTTAAAGTTGTATGTGATTTTTTTAAGAAAGCAATTCAATTACAAGAAAAAGACAAACGAAAAAAAACGACGACAAGCAAAACAAAAATTTTGTCTTTACTTTTATTTGTTTTCTTATAATACATTTTTATATTAGCGGTAATCACTCTTGATAGAAAACTTTTTCTTGGAGGAAACATTATCGATTTCTTTTTCATTAAAGAGTGAGCGTCTTTTTTAGCAAGTTTGTTTTCAACACTGTCAGCTGATCTTTGTTTACATTTGTTCTAGGCTGAACACGTTTTTCACCAAATGTAATTAAAAGTTAAATAAGCAAAATGCCAAAAACATCAGAAAAAATTAAAATAATTAAATTTATAGTGGAAAATGCAATAACACAAATAGATTTTATGCAGCATTTTCAACTTGGAGGTAAATTTTATTAATATATAAACATATATATAATTCACAATTTATTTAAAAAATATGAAATTATCTTGTGACGCTTAAAATCAGTTGTTCTTCTGTCAAAAAAAGTTTTTCTTGTTTTCTACTACAACTTACTCAAGGTTTGAGTCAAAGAAATTTCCTATCAAGAAAAGGAGAATCGAAGAAAACGAGAAAAAACAAATCCCATACATTTTGTTGTTGTATCTGTCAAAAGTTTTCTTCTTTTCTCGTTTTCTTCGATTCTTCTTTACTTTTCTATCAAGAGTGATTACCGCTATTAAAAAGTTTTAATTTTATTATAAATAAAATGGTAATTTAATTTACAAACCTACATTTCTTTTTTTATTTAATGGGGGGCATACAAAAAAAAAAAAAAAATACGAGTTTTCAATTAAAACTACCATTGTTTTATTCTCAAGTTTCAATTAAAGTTTTAATCAATTTAACTAAACTTTTTAATTGAGGTTGTAAAGAAAAACAATAACTCTTTTAATTGATATTATTATTATTTTAATTGAAAGAGTTTTAATAAACTGTCTGCAATTTTTTTTAGTTAATACTATAATTTCAGTGGTAGGTGCAAAATCAATTAAAATATTAATTGATTCAATAAAATTTTTAATTGAAACCCGTTTTTAGTTTTTTCTGTGTACACTGAGTTTTATAGCTATAACGTCATTTTGTTTACCAATTATTTCTTATACAACTGAACCGATCGCTTAAGTGTCTGTAGAAGATGAAATCATCTCTGTACGTTGTAATTTTTGGTTTGCTTATTAACTCATTAACGTCATTTTAAGAAAATTTTTAAAAATTTATAGAAATTTTTTCACAAATTCAACCAAATTTAAGTCGAGACTTGATTTTTTTTAATAATCCTACTTAAAAGATTGAAGCCCAATAATTGTGATAGAAAAAAGTTAATTTCTCGAGATAAATATCGCATATTATGTTTTTTACGGCCAAATCCGATTCGGTTCCTTTTTGTTATAAAGCTTTTTACCTTTGGGCTTTAAATGGCTTATTTTAAGATTTTCTGACTTTTAAAATTTTTTTACTTATAAAATATTATTTATTCTACTTTGAGGTTTTCTAAGTTTTTACTTTTTTACAATTTTCTTTAGCTTAAATACATTGAATTTTGTTTCTTTGTATTCTCTGATAATCATATTTAAAAGTGATAGATTTTTTTTTTTGTGAATTTCTACCATATACAAAAGTGATCGAATTTTTCTTTTTATTTTTAATACATATTTTGATATAGATTTATATGTGATACCATATATAATTATAATAAACAAATTATAGAAATTGTTTGGTTTTATTGTTTTATATGTACTTATATATAAGTACATGGAAGTATATATGATCTGATATATATCAATTATGTATGATGAGATAAAAAAGATTAACTTATATATAACATAAGATATAATGATATATGATTATACATAGCACCATATTAGAAATGTTCATCAAAATAAGTATGAGATGTAAGTATATATTTTTACATATGACCACATATATAATACGATACCACTATATCAAGCTATATACGACTATATATAAACTTTTTTCGTCGGGTATTCAGAAAATTACTTCATTTTCTTTTTTAATGTCGAAAATTGTCTATTTTCTTTCAACAAACAAACAATTTTTAAAAATTGTCTGAAAACGCCAATATTTTTGATAAATTCTCAAAAATCGTGAAAATCCGATAGATCAAATTGTGTATTACGGTTTAATAGATATTTGCTTTAACAACAAAAAAAATTATAATTAAAAAAAAATCTTAACCCGTTAGCTACTTACAAAGAGCCAACGTTTGAATTTAAATTTCGAACACCACCGCTAGATGGCGACAATAAGTTTACAGAAACTTCAGAAAAAGCATACACCTAGAAATATAAAGTGCCAACCGAATTGAAAACTTTACTATAGTGGCTACAATCAATACATTTGGTAAGTACAATCATATTTAATTGTTATTTCTAAATATTTTGGTTGTTGCAACTAGAATAAAGTTGTATTAAAATAATTTCGTTGTGAAAACCAATATTTAGTTGTACCAATCCATATTAGTAGTAGTAACCGAAGTTCGTTGTGAAAACCAATATTTAGTTGTACCAACCATACCATATTAGTAGTAGTATTTCAGTTGAAAAATGGCACAGTTTTTCTCTGTGTGTTATGAAACACTATTACATCTTTTTACCAAATTTCGTCACAAAATTCGTACGGAATCGATGAGTGGTATGAAATGGGTTAAAAACTCGTAGCACCACACACCTAAAATTTAGTTAATAATTCGTGGCAGGTAGATACTGTTTAATGTTAGTTATAAATATATAAATGTTACATTACAAATAATCATTTTAATTATCTAATAAATCATTGGCTTTGTTTAAACTACATAACTAATGGTTGAATTTGATCTTTTATGATTTGAAATGCTTAAATGTTTGCTGGGTAAGATGCGATTAAACATTTTATTAAATAGTAGAACGAATTGCGTAAAATGATAATATAATCTAATTTTTTTTAAATTATTTTCAATTAGAATTAAGGTGTGTGATCTTTAAATGCCCAGCAAAAATAATGCGAAGTAGTTCAAAAGAAACAATATTTTCATTACACACAAAGTAGCTACTACTACACTCAGGGAACTTCCGCTTTAAAAATATGTAGTTGTTTGAGTTGTAATACAGTTTCATTATTTTTAATGTAAATGTAAGTCATTTGTAGAACAAATAAAATTTTTAACTAACATTGTAGTTCATTTAAAAAAAACAAATCATCAAATGACTGTTTTATGATTTTACATTCATTTTTTACAGTTGTTTTTTGTTATTTAAAAAAATAAAAAAAAAATTTTGGTTTATTTTTTACTACCATGTGGTTCATTTTTACTACAATGTTAGTCATTTTTTGAACATTAAAAAACAAATGACAATGTTAGTTGAATTTAATGAAATGTAAGTCGTCCTTTTTTTAAATGAAATTTCATTTGTTTTTGACTACAATTGCTGTCGTCTTTACCAACATAATTTCCTAAGTGTACTGATTTTTCTGATCTAATGCTGGCCTTTTAGATCAGTTCCTAAACTTATCATATAATATCATCATATACAAGGCTAACTAGTAGAAATGTCACGAATGTTCGGTTACAATTCGGTAGTTGACATACTCGAATGGAACCGGGAGTTTGTGTCTTTTAATAACTGTTTTTTAATCTAGATGTCGCTTTGAATTAGTGTTTTCTGACCTTTAAATTTGAAAAACAATGATTACAAAATATCAGACTTAACAATAGTTTTCTTTCTTTTCAGTTGAACGAAAAACTATTATTTCGCTTTGATTTTAAAGCTGGAAAGCTATTTAAAAGTTTTTTAATTATAACCGTTTAAGGTGTCCTACAGATCCATATTATCACTAGGTAAATAAGATGTCACTTGGCATCACACCTTAATCACTAATTAAAAATAACAAATTAAGTTCTATGAAAAAGGACACCCAAAAATACAATCTTTCATAACCTTACACATAGTACTTTTAATAAAGTGAAATTTGAGGAATTTGCATTACCTCCGTCCTATGACAACCCCATGTTAAAATCATGCGTGTTTTTAACCTCAATTTGCACTACATCTGAATCCGTATGTGTGATGATTTTACTATATCTTTTTCCACTCTTTTTTCGCTGTTGTTATTACCTGTTGTTTATTTTCAAAATTATCCGGGACTCCACACAGAATTCTGTTGTTCTTACCCACTCCCATATTGTTATATGAGCAATAGTGTCCGACCGCACAGTTCGGCCAGAAAACGCTTTTTGTCGTTATTCGTTATTTTGAAGTGTTATAGATTAGTGGCTGATTAGATGCGATTTTAAGTGTCAAAAATAAAATGTTCGAACTTTAAACTTTACAGCTAACCTCTTCCATAAATTGTATGCTCGAAATCGAATAAAATCGTGTCAACAAATAAGATATGTTTCATATTTATAACACATGCATGAAATTATACTTTGCAGGTCTATAAAATTTAAACAAATCAAGTTACCTTGAATTTTTTAAATGGTTATGAATGAGCAGAATGTCAGTTATTAATTGTGTATTGTTTTTTATCGATATTGAGTATTTTCTGGAGACCTTTGTTTCCTCGAGTATCATAAAATTTAACAAAGGCAATTTTTTTTTTGGTTAAAAAAAAAAAAACAGAATTTTCAGTGACTTTTTTTATCATCACTATTTATTATTTATTTTTTTTTTTATTAATAATCATATAATTACAAATTATATACTATTACCCTAACCGAGCACTCTGGTGGGAATCGAACCTCTGGTGGGAATCGAACCTACGACCCCCGCACAGATAAGCCAACACGCTACCAACTAGCCTACCGGGGCGCACCACTATTTATTAGTAAAATGCCAAAAGGAACCGCCCTTTCTGATTTGAAGAAAGGACATATTTTGGCATTTACAAACCCAAAAGCTAAAATTTCCAAAACTTCGCGATTAATTGGCCGAAGTCGAAGGGTATTTAATCGCCAATTTTTTTAATGATAAGGAAAATTATGGAGCAAAGACGAGAAGTGGAAACAATCCAAATTGTCAAATCGCTATACACGCAGAATTTTAAACGTTGCAAGTAATTCTAATACTCATAGAAATAACCCTGTATAAATAGCAGAAAAAGCTACTAAAAATTAGTTAAAAGTTATCTTGCATAAAAAACTGCTAAACTGAGCAGATTTTTTTGCTAAATATTAATAAAATAAGAAGAGCAAAAATAAATTTGTTAACTTTACAAACTTCTAGTTATATTCGATATGAATATTAGCTAATTGAAAATAGCAATTTACTCTGTAAAATTAGCAAAAACTTTTCATAAATATTTGTAGACTCAAAATAGCAAATAAAAACTGCAATATTAACAAAATTTGTGCTATATTTACCTCAAATTTAGTAGAAAGCAAATAAGAGTTTATTTTGCTAAAATCAATAAAAATTTTTCCTATGAAATTGTAGATTGCTGATTTTATAAGGACAGACTTTTATTCGCATTAAAAAAAAAACTAAAAAAAACTTTAAAATTTCACATTTTTAACGATTTTTTTGTCTACTAATATTTAGTAAATGTTTTTGCTAATGTTAGCAGATTATTTTGTTGCTTTCAATTAACTAAAATTTGGCTCAAATATAACTAAATATTTGTAAATTCAACAGATTTATTTTTGCTATTCCTTTATTACTAATATTTAGTAAAAAAAATGTGCTAATTTTAGCAGTTTTTTCAGCAAGTTCAGTTTAAACTAATTTTTAGTAGCTATTTTTGTTATTTTTGCAGGTTTATTTTTATGAGCTGCAGAGAGTTCAGTGCCCCAATTTCGCCCTCTGTGAAACAGCTTGGTGAGTTCTATATGCATCTGAAAATATTGTACGAAATAAAATGAACACACACTCACAAGAACTTTTCCATAAAAGTTCAACAGTCATTTAAAAAGTTATTCCGTAAAGTTGTTTCAATGGAATATGTAGTTAACTTTTTCTGTCTGTTATTCAAACAAAAAAAAAAAACACAATAAACAAAAAACGGACTTTCGGTATTAGTTAAAATATTCAGTTAAAATTTTCTATATTGAAATAAACGAAAACTATCCATTGTTCTTACCGATTTTGTCAATTAATTTTTTAATAGTTGAAAATAAACTTTTTAACTGATTTTCTATTAATTCAATGATACACATAGCAGTCAGTAGTCTTTACAGAAAAAAATAATTGTGAAACTATAGTTCCACGACTATTAATTAGAAAGGCGCAAAATCAAAAGCATGCATTTTGAAGAGTTAAAAATGATCACAAATTGGAACACGGTATGCCAAAATTACGATATTCTTTCTTTTCTTAAATTAATCCTTTCCTTTACTTAAGGTGATATTTTCGGGCGAGAAAAATGGAATTTAGATGGTCCAGACAGAAATACCCATACTAGGACTTAAATTCGGTTATTACGAATTTCAGTCGTTTGGTACAACATTAGGTTTCACAACAAAGTTCGGTTAATTCAACTGCATTTTAGTTAAAACACCCAAAATATCGCTGTACTAACTGAATTTGTAAGTTGTTTTCCATTCGGTTGGCACTTTATTTCTCTGTGCGCATTAATGGCACCGCTACCCATGTAAAGAAAAACTATACTTCTCAAGTCGAAATTATGGTGGCGGTAATGTCATGATGTGGGGGTGCGTTTTCTTCAGCAGGTACCCTGGAAATTCAGTTCACGTCATCAAAAATGAACAGTTCTGATTTTATTGCCGACAGTTTGTGCTATTTTTACGAGGACACCCTAATGGAAATTGGATTTTCATGCAAGACCATGCAAGAATTAATACCAGCAATGAAACTTAAATGTAGTTTTGCGTAAGAATCATTCCACTTCTTGACAGGCCGGTTTGCTCACCAGAGCTGAACCTCATAGAAAATCTATGGAGTATTGGTTCGTAAGTTTTACTCCATCGAGAGGCATTATAACACTGTCGAAGAGCTAAAATACGCCATTTTAACACAGTGGTCGAATTCGGAGTTAATCAATTCTATGTATAAAAGCTTATTTGAGCTAAGGTTAGGTGGTCAAATTGTATATAAAGGGTCCGCCAAATAACTTTTTTTTTGAACTCCTGAACCAATTGGACTTTGTATGGCGTCATACCAAGGTCTTTATGCAAAATTCGTCTCAATGATGTCTCCGAAATGTTCAATTGTTGAGAACGACGGTGAATTTATGTTGATGGCGCTTCACGCACACTTTCTGCCACAGCAGCAATATTCTCGGGTGTACGCACTGTTTTTGGCTTTTCACGCTTTGGTTTATCGATGAGGATGCCAGTTTCTTTCACTTTGTTCACAAGATAACGAACATACGGACCATATTCGTTCAGCGGAAGGATAAAACTAATTATCTGTCAAATCAGACATGAGCTAAGTGTTACCATTCACGAAATAAGCACTAGTTGAAAATAAAAGTTAGATGGCGGACCCTTTATAATATAATTATTACTCAAACAATACCAATATTTACAGCAGCAGCTTTCTATTTGTAGTTTGGAATTACAGTTTTTTTTTTGCAATTTATCCAAATTTTCTTCTTTAAACTAATGAATCATTCGGACAATGAAGCGTTAATAGAATTTATGAAATTGTTTTATTAAATTTTTTAATATTAAGAAGTTTCCTTGAATTAATAAAAATGCATTGGAACTAAGCCAATAAACCGCTTAATATGATTTTTAAAACAATTCCATCGAAGTCCAAAATTAATAAAAAGCCTATATTGAAATAATTTATAAAATATGTTGAACACTTGATAATTAAAGCTTAAAACTATAGTTTGAAATGTATGAAAATTAATGAAATTATGAAATTTTATGAAAAAATAAAAAAATAAAGTCATTGAAATATTTTTATAGCTCTAAAGAAAATTTTCATTAAAATTTTATGAAAAAAAAGTTTAAGAAAATTCCTTAATATTAATAAAATTGCTTGGATATAAATAAATTCTTCATTGAATCTACGAAAAAAACTCTGAAATTGTTTCATTAATATCATGAAGGATAATTCTTTCAGTGTAGGAGAACAAATACTGTTAGATTAGCATTGCTGCGATATACTTTTTTGCTGAACAGTTGGATTGGAAAGCAACATATGTGGATCATAATATTAACATAATATGATCATAATATGATTATGATCTTTAAATACCGCATGGAGAGCAAATATAATATCTTCTTTATAATTAAAATTTAGAGTCTTTTTTTTATTTAAAATTGCGAAAAGTACAAAAGATTAAAAAATGTTTATTCTTTAGGTAGTTTTCTCTATAAAATAAACATTTTTAAATCTATTTGTTTTTTTTCTCAATTTTAAATAAAAAAAAGAATCTAATTTAAAATAACATTTCCGAATTTATAATAAAATTTTCTTTCTACCACATCGTTAATCTATCATAAAAAGTGAAATTTAAATTTTCTTTTTTAAATACAAATCATTTCTCTAATTCGCCAAGTATAATTAAAATTTCCAACAAAAGTTTTTAGCGTTTTAAGTGACATAAATCTTGTCTAATCCAACTAACTCATTTAAAAGTCACTTAACATCTTAACGTGCGTTTTTCATGTTTTTAATTACAAAAAAAAGGAATATAATTAAAAACAATAAATTTTTTGAGAGACGTTTCTTCTCTCTCTCTTAAATATAGAAGAAACTCACAATTTGTTAATGGAATTAGTTACTTACTACAACTCAATCATAGTGTGGCAATTAAAATGGCACCTTAGGGGTCCAAAACAACAGCAAAATAGATAACAAACATTTCACCAACCGTTAAAAAACATGATCACAGACACTTTAAAACAAAAATGAAAAACAGAAACACATGTTTTAAGACTAAAAGTAGATAAAAAAAAATTAACTAAATTTTCTCTCCTCCATATAGAAGATTAAAAATTGAATATACTTACTACACTAACAGTAAAGATAGACGGGCAGACAGACATACGACTGACAATCTTATGTTTTGTAAAATGGCTATAATTACATGTTATAACATGCACAGCATCCTCAACATTAAAAAAACATTTTATATAGATGATTGAAAGCTTGTAGAATATAAAAAAAAAACTTCCTCTGGTTCTTTTTTTAACTTTCGTCTAAACTAAAGGAGAAGTTTTCTCATGGTGAAATTCTGATCAAAAGTTCTATACACACAGAGAAATGAAGTTCTAACCGAATTGAAAAGTGTATATTAGTTATAAAAACTTATAAATTCAGTTATTACAAAGATATTTGCATTCGATTTCTGAATATTTTTAATTATTGCAACTATAATTCAGTTGAATTAACCGAATTTTGTTGTGGCTACTAATGTTTAGTTTTGCCAACCGTCTGAAACTATTAATAACCGAATTTGAGTCTTAATAATCGAATTTCAGTTGTCAAATAGCTAACTTTTTCTCTGTGTTTATGTAAAGTCTTAACTGAATGAAGTTCATTGAATCTTACATTTCACGATCCCTGTTAGGTTTCAACTATTCCTTCCTACCTCTTTCGGTCCAAATCAAATATTCAAGTATTATAATAATATTTATAAAATTATTTAGTTTTATGATTTTTATTAAGATTGGTTTCCAGATGGTCAAGAATAGAGAAAGTGATTAGAATTTTAAAAAAATGAAAATAAATGTTGCTAAATGAGAAATAATAACACATGGCTACAAGTTTTCCATCCATGAGACTAGAATCTAACCTTAGTATTTGTTCATCACATCAGATTTTCGAGATATCTTAAGCTAAAGTAAAATAAAAAAAACAGTTGGTCTCGATATTCGGGACGTTATAACTTCGTGAAATTAGATTTATTCACAAAATCTCATCTGAAAGTCCTATCTTTTGCCTTTAAAATTTAGGTTCAACCTTTCAAATATCTTATTGCTTCTCGGAAAAATCGTCCGTAGACATACATTGTTATAGTATTTCCGATATTACATGGTATTTTCGATATTACATGATATTAATAAATATCAACGGACTATATCTAACATAATAAAGTATCTAAAAAATTTAAAAAGTTTTTGATGAAAAAAATACGGAATATCAGGTGGTGGCTATTACGTAGTGCATTCCTTTTTTGAATGAAAATGACTATGTGAGGCAGTGGTAATTTTCACTGATAGCCAGGGCACTGTCAGGGAAAACCGTAAAGACGAGGACGGTTTTAAACTGCAATAGGGAAATTAACGTTTACTCTTGCAGGCGACGTCTGAGTCTGGTATGGGCACCCGTACATTTTGGTGTGGAGGGTAGTGAGAGGGCTGACGAGATAGCTGTAAATGGCTCCAAACTGATCTCTGTTAACCTAAACAATCAGTCTACGAGGGCGGAACTTCAACAGTGGGCCATCAACATGTACAGGGAGATCTGTGGCAAGGAGGGAGTTTGTGTGGTAATTGTGGCGATGTATTGGCTACGGGACGTTATACCGTCGCTATAGTGGTTGAAAGGTGCTGATTTGGGGAATCTAATGGACGACTTGAAGGATACTGAATTCTTCAGGTAAGCCGGAACGTTTTCATGCACAAATGGAAGAGCGCACAACATGCCGATTTTCTGGCATAGGTGTATGTCATCCTATGGATGACATTGAAAGGTGGGAAATCCCCCTTCCTCTTGTCAACCTAACCTACTTAAAGATGCGAAAATAATATGGTCTTATTCGCGATTTTCTCTTTTTCGAAAATTAAAAATATGCAAAAAGTGTGTAACATCCGTAGATTTTTTAATATGTATCGGATTATTATCACTTAAAATGCATTAGAATGGTAAATTTCTCTACATTTATGCTAAGGATTAATCTTTTTCCAGCGTCAAAAAGAATTGCATTTTTTATGCAATTTATTTTTAAAATGCATTTTTATAAAATTCGACCACTCTAAATTTAATAAAGGAATGTATATTTGCAAAATACTACTGATTATTATTATTATTTACAATTAGTCGTCAAAACTCATTATATTTGTTCGAAAGAGGTAATTTTTGTAAGTAGTTTTACATATATATATCAAACATCACCAACAAAAACTAGAAGCACAACAATTCATTTACATTTTAAACAACATATTATTATATGTGACGATAGTTCAGTTGGTGAAGTTCTCGCCTAACAAACAGATACCCCAGGTTCGAATCCCAGCGTGAACACGATATTAATTTAATTAAATAAAATGTTTCTAAAATTTTTTTTTTTATGAGAATCTATGTATTGACAAATTACTTTTCCCTACCAGGTAACTATACAAGTAACCAGTTACTTTAGCCCCTACAAGGTAATGAGTCCACCCATCGCTCATCCCCTGTAAAATTCATCAGTGAAGTAAGGTGCAATGTAATGCGAGAAGCCCTATGGTGATACATTACTTTACCCATTATTTGGCAATGTGTGATTTTGCTGGGCAGTTGGCAGTTTTGACATATTTATGCAACAACATGAAAAAAAAACGAACAGGGAACAGGCCACAATTGGGAGCATTCCCTTATTTTAATCCCACCTTTCAACATCTTAAGAGCTAAATTGGTTCCCTAAACAGATACGCATATTTCTAAGTAGATTTTCCTCCATTACCCATCTAAATTTAATCGAAATCTAAGGGTTCGCTCTAAAGTAATTTCTTTGTTAGACCAATTGGAAAGGTCCCAGATTGGGCGCCATAATATTACGTTAACATTGTTTTCTTTATTAGGCTTCACCGTCAACGTATCGAACTACAAATTTTGTAAATAGGAACACAATTGTCGCATATGTTTTGCCTATCTTAGATTGAATTTAGGATACTTCCCTTATCTATTAAAAAAAATAGTTAAAAGTAATTTTTCCTAACTTAATTAGAAAAATTCTGTGTTACAAGTTTTATGATGTAAAAAAAATCGCATATGTTTTCTACGAGTATCCATTTTTATTTTTAAATGTCTCATTTATTATCGATGTATGTTTTTTCGTAATGATTTGATTTTACATCTTTATTAAACAATTTTTGTAGACTTATAATTGCATTTAGAAAATGCAACTTTGAAAATTAACAACCATGCAACTTTTAAATGGTGCATGCATCTCTTAACTGAATTAAGCTAGGTTAATGTTAAAGCATCATCATATTTTTTTTTATTGATTTTATGATTTGATTTAATACGTGTTTGAGACACGTTTTTTCAAATTTGTATTTGGATTTACTATATATGAGTATGTGTAACGAAATATCATGCATGCTATGGCATGTTGTAGTAAATATGGTCAAGTTTAATAACATTTAATATGAGCGCCCGATATATACACCGATAACAAATGTGTTTCATTAAATGTATCTAACGTTTTGTTAGACATCATTAGGGCAAGAAATTTCATGCAACTAAAAAAGGAAAATAGACTCATAAAATGCAGTAACAATACATGAAAATACGCATTTTTTTTCAAAAATCAAAGCTTAAAAACATAAATAATATAAAAAAATTGAATTTTGCATCTGCCGTTTTAATAGGAACAGAATCTTGCGTTTTTCTTATGTTCAGCAAGATTTTAAAATTTAAATATGATTTTGCCAAAATCACACACAGAGAAAAATTTAGCTATTTGCCAACTGAAATTCAGTTAATACGACTCAAATTCGGTCACTTACAATGTCGGACGGTTGGCACAACTTAACATTAGTTTTCACAACAAAGTTCGGATAATTTAACAGAATTTTAGTTGCAACACCCAATATATTTAGAAATCTAATGTAAATATCGTTGTACTAACTGAATTTATAAGTTGTTACCATTAATATACACTTTTCAATTCGGTTGGCACTTCATTTCTCTGTGTGCAGAATATAAAAATGTATAACATTTTTGTTTAAACAAATAATAAAAAAAAAAAAATACTTAAAATAAATAGAAAATATGCGGTAAAAGTAAAAATATGCATTAAAAGTCGAAATAAGTAAAAATATGCACTTTTGCCAAAATCGATTTCATTTTGAAATTTTGAAAATTAATGATTTGGATATATATATTTAGTCTATATCGGTTTTGGTTTATCGAGAAAGACAATTGCTTGAAAATCCTTTCCCTAGACATCATCATTGTTGGAGTATGAGTATTAGGGTGATAACTTTTTTTGGACAACATTCTCCCCAGGGGTTTTCTAATGGCAAATATTGTATTAATGATAAAAAAAACTATTTCAGTTCAATTTGGTAAAAAACCTTACGCACCGACAGCGATTTCTAATATGCTTTTAATATATTAATATGTGAAAACAGATTTTTTTTATATAAAAAACAGCAAAAAAATATCGGAAATTAAAAGCAAATTTGGAAGAAAACTATTCCATTGACTCGAAAACGGACTTTATTATTGAAATCAGCATGCCTTAATTATATAGATGTGATGGTCAGACGTTGAGGCATCAAAAAAAGTTTTTTTTAACTTTGTTTAATTCAAAACTTTAACGCGTTTGGTGCGTAACCTTTTTTAACGATAGCGAAAAACTAAAAACGCAGTTCTTATTATTTGTCCATGCCCTACACGATTTTGTCTTGGGAGATTTGATATTTGCAAAAAATGCAAAAAGTTATTACCCTAATGAGTATACTTGTTACTGGTTCAATATTCCACAACTTATGACTTGTTTAAGTCTATTAAATAATTTTGTGTAGTGTTTTTATTCTATCGTTCAGATTTTTTAGACAATTTTATAGCAGACGAGCTTAAAGAAATATATATATAGGAATATATTAGGAGGGAAAATTAATATTTTTTTACGGAATTTCTTCAATAAATAAGTTTATGCTTTTTAAGTGGATGTTTTTGTGATTTCAAGTTTCAGATTTCTACCTTAATGGAATTCCATAGGTCATTAAAGGTGGAATTTCTTTCTTATAACCCCATTTGTACCACGATTTAAAAAAATCCCAAAAGATATATCAATAAATTGTTTAATTAAATAAATATCGTGCTCACTCTGGGATTCGAACCTGGGGTCTCTGGTTGTCAGGCGAGATACCAGCTGAGCTATCGTCACTTGTAATAATGGGTTGCTTAAAATGTAAATGAATTGTTGTGCTCCGAGTTTTTGTTGGTGATGTTAGAAATATATACCTTACCCCCATTGTTACAAAAAATCTCAAAGAAATGTGTCTAAATATAGATTTTCAAAAAAACATTTTAAATCCCAGGAAAAAATTACACATTCCAAAAAGAAGGTGATGCCCACACTTGCTTACATATCTCATTGCTAAATTTAGTAACTGCAATACCAAACTCATTCCAACGATAGAGTCAAAAAAGCAAGTAGTATTGTAATCAATTCTTTTAATTTAAACCAGAAGCATGAACTCAATAACAAAGAAATTATTTACTTAAAAGAAAATAACAATGTTATTAACTTATATGTATAACTTTTTGTACTCAAGAAGTAATCATATACTTTTTCTGAATAAAATGACGTCATTGGAAGTAGTTCCTCATTTTGAAAAAAAGAAGTTATATAATTTTAAAGAATTTATCTTATATATTTTTTCAAACAAATTTTTATTTGTAGGAAAATAATACTAAAAACAGAAATTGCATGTTGCCTAAATTTTGTCAAACTGTGGTTAGGTATAAATTAGGGAAGCGCACGTGAGCAGAAAATTGTGAGTGGAAGTTGGAATTACTGACGTTATCGTGAGTGAGTGTAAAAAAAAATTTCGAGGGTGATTGTGCGTGAGTCATATTTTTGTTTTTCAATTTTGAATTCTTCTTTTTTTTAAAAAATTTATATTTTCGTGGTTTATAGCTCCAAAATTATGACAAACCTATGTTATCATAACAATTCGATGTTTCACTTTTATGATTTTATTTCCGTATGAGCTTAGATCGTTATATTTGAGTGACCTAGGAGAATCACGTGTTAGTAAAAGTTGAATTAACTTATAGAACTACTTCTTTTTTTTTAAATGTAAGTACTTCTTATTTTTTCTACACTCAAAAAAAAAGTTTGTAAAGTCTGCAAAAATTTTTTAGTCAGGAGGGTGCTAGCAAAAAAATTGCTAATGTCAGCAAAATCTTTTGCTGAAAATCAGCGAGCTGATTTTTAGCAACAGAATTAGCAGATTCAGCAAAAGTTTTGCTAACACTTAGTAGATTAGAAATAAAAAAGCCTTGCTAAAAATTAATAAGTTTTTTGCTGAATTTTAGTAGACTGAAAAAAAAACGCAAAAAAATTGTAAAAAAATTGTAATTTAGTTAATATATTTGCTGAAAATCATAAAACATATTTTTGTGATTCTTTTAAAAATAATTTACAATAATTTACAATAATTACGAAATATAAAATTTTAATTTTCCCACATTGACGACATGAATTAATTTAATATCTGAAAATATATAGAAATAAATATATATATATAACATAACAAAAATTTTCTTTCAACTACTTACATCAATGGTAGTCTAAATGATGCTTTCTTTTAAAGGACGCAACTGCCGAAGATAATTATAGAAACGAAACGAAAAAATAAACAAAAACAAACGAAACGAAAAAAACAACCCTTTTTTGCAATAAGAAAAATGAACCATAAAAATCTACCTAAGATGTGTGTCTTTGTCTTTCGCTTTACTCTGTCTACATGTCTGTATATGTTTGTTTGCAATTTGACCACACTAGATTATAAACCTATAAACATTTAGTTTAGAAATACATAATAAATTTAAATATTTTATTTTGTCTTTTATTTAATTAATAGACAATTATTTTCACAAGCCGGTGACAACGCAAAATTTAAGTTGTTTAATCCTCAATTTTGTTTTATGTATGAAAAAGAGATACATAAACTTCCATGGTTGATTTTTTTATGTGTCTATTAGAGTTGTACTCTTTAGTATCATTTTCCTCTTCTCTACTACATCTTGACATGCCGCGACATCTGCTTCATTCTGCGTATATCTTTCAATCTGGTTGTCGTCCACACTATTAATGTGCTTATCAGCACAATTTTTTTTTAGCAAAATTAATTAGTAAAACATTAGTATATTAGTAAAGCATTAGTATAAAACAGTTAAGTGCTGAATAAGTATAACAAAAATTTTAGCTGAAAACACGATTTTAGCAAAAAAATTTGCTAAAAAATAGTATACCTGATTTACAAGACGTTTTACTAACTTTTGTACTAACTTATTTTTTTGAGTGTAGGGAACTATTTATTTATTTTTTTTTGTGTAAGTACTTCGTAGTTTTACAATGGAATTATTTCTTTATTAAAAAATGTATGTAGTTCTTAAAAATATAAAGTAAATGGTTCTTCGGTAAAAAAAATAATCAATTCTAAAGAATCAATTATTTTAGTCTCACGCCCTGTTAAAAGAATCGAGTAGGTAATCTAGTAAGGAATGCGTTCTGCCCAAAATGCTTGATTACAAACCCGCTTACCTTTTTGGAAATTTTTTGCTGGGATATTACATTAGGTTTATCCATGATCTTTTAGGTAATCCATGATTTTCCAATTATTGGGAACTCATTACTTTATGTTTCAAAATAATGTTGAATGTAAAGAGTATACATTACAATGTAATGCATTACGTAACCAACTATTGGAAACTATTTACTCTATGTTTCGAAAAAATGCTGAAGGTAAAGGGTATTGAATAAAAAGTAATGCATGTGACCCATTATCGGTAACTCATTAGTTTTTGGTGAAAAATCATGTTAGGAGTATACATTACACGGTAATGCATTACTTTATCGCACCCAGTCAGTCGATTAAACCATTTTTAATATTTTCGATTAACATTTAATCCAAATTTTTATCTGACTACTATTTCTAAACGACTCCCATGTTTATAAAGGGTCCGCCATCTAACGTTTTTTTTTTCAACTAGTGCTTATTTCGTGAATGGTAACACTTAGCTCATGTCTGATTTGACAGATAATTAGTTTTATCCTTCCGCTGAACGAATATGGTTGTGTATACGCTTGAGCAACGCTGGGAAATATTGCGACATTACTTTAAAAATCATGGTAATGTTGCAGAATGTGTGCGAAAATGAATGATGCCGATTTTGCCAAAAAAATCATCTTATCAGATGAAGCTCATTTTGATCTTGGCGGGTATGTAAACAAGCAAAATTGTCGCATTTGGGGCACAGAAAACCCGCACGCATACATCGAAAAGCCGATACACCCAAAACGAGTCACTGTTTGGTGCGGAGGCATAATTGGGCCATAATTGGACCGATCGTGTAGGCTACTGCATGGCCAGCCGAGGCAGCCATTTGAATGAAATTATTTTCCATTATTAACCGAAAGGATTGTACTTTCAAATAAAAAAAGAAATTTGAGAAAATATTCAGTAGTTTTTTTTTATAGCATTTTCAAAAAAAAAAAGTTATTTGGCGGACCCTTTAGTATTAATTGCGTGCAACTCTGTGTTTTTGTATAAAGTGTTAACTTTAATCAAGTAGGTTAATTTCTCTGTCGAAACTACCTTTAACAAATGTATATAAAGGGTGTTTTTTATAGAGGCATATAACTTTGAAATGGAATAAAACAAGATGCATTTTTTAAATTGACATAAAAATATACTTTATTCGAAAGATAATCTGGCATATGACCGCCACGGCTGGCTCGGACGTATCTGATCTGGAGGTCCAATTTTCGATGACTTTTTTCCAACATTTGTGGCCGTATACTCGCAATAACGCGGCGAATGTTGTCCTCCAAGTGGTCAATCGTTTCGGGCTTATCGGCGTAGACTAGCGACTTCACATATCCAAACAGAAATAGTCCAGCGGCGTTAAATCGCACGATCTTGGAGGACAATTCACGGGTCCGAAACGTGAAACTATGCGGTTACCAAACGCTTCCCTCAATAAATCAATTGTGGCACGAGCTGTGTGACATGTACCGCCGTCTTGTTGAAACCACAGCTCCTGCACATCATGGTTGTTCAATTGGTGAACGAAAAAGTCAGTAATCATGGCTCTATAGCGGTCACCATTGACCAATGAAGTACGTACTATACGACGTCTCTGTGAATGGATATTATCATTTAGAGTAAACGTGGTGCGAAAACGTTCCATGGTTAATCGAATTAATTGCTCTGATTTACGATTATGTTGTCCGTAAAATGGACGTAGTGCACGATACGTATTTCGAACAGAACCATGATTTTCAAAATAAATTTTCACAATTTGAAAGCGTTGTTCAGGCGTCAGTCTATTTATGTTTAAATGCCAAATCAAACTAAACATAAATCACTTGACATCTGACAAAATGGCCACCAGTTAAAAATGTGTTGCCAACTTAAAGTTCTATACCTGTATAAAAACTACTATTGTGATTGTATTTTTAATTACTTTTGTAACTAACATATTTTAAGTTTTTGCTGCACCGCCAACCCTGTTAACAATTCTTGTTTTGTTTTGGCAACGCTGAAAGTAACCCAGCAATCACATTTTCCATATGTCACTTTTCATTCCTTAAAAATAAAAAAACTATATATTTATAAGTATTGTCTCAATCTTAAAACGTGTATAAAAATACACAAAATAATAGATTTTCAAACATTTATAATATTAAAAAAAAAAACACAATAACAGCATTTGCATGTTGTTTTTATTATTTATTATCAACAAATCAAGTTTTTTTTCACACATCGCTGATGAAAAGAATTTGAAAATTTGTTTTATAAAAGCGATAAGAAACTTAAAAAAAAAAAATAAATTAACAGTTTTCTTTGCAACAAAACAATTATTTGCGCAATACAGTTGTTGTGTTACCACTATTTTTTTTTCATAGTTTTCTGGCTTACAACAAAAATATAAAATTTTATATTTTGGACATGTAATTTAATAATATTTTTCTTACAAGCCATGATAAAACAAAAAAAAATCCATTTAACATGTTAAAATATATAAAAAAAAACGATCTTAAGCCTTAAAGCCTGTAATGAATTTATTAGTTTTGCATGCAATATTATATGAGAGTACAAGTATGAAAACATGGAATGAATGAATCTGAATCAGAGATGGAAATGTCAGTGCTTTAGTATTTAGTTGTCCTCCTAGGTTGAATATGTTTTTTTTTTAAAGTCGGCTTCTGAAATGATTTTTTTATTAAGCTTCAGTACCATTTTAAAAAGCCAATTTTCCAGTCCTGGTCTAAATACATGTAGTAGCTATAACTATAAACTGTTCAATATCATTTTGGTTTCTTTAGATTTAAAATATTGAATATCTATTGAGCACAGGTTTTTCTTTTTTTCGTTTTAAGTTAATAAATTAACTAACAGCACGTCATATATTAAAGTGTATGTTTTAGTTGGTTTTAGTGATTTTTTCCGAATACACACAATTTTATTGATTTTTTTCTATCAAGTTTGTTAAAAAAATCAATTAATTAAAGCATAAAACAGCAACAAAAAATGGGCTAATCTTTTCTTGTTGCTTTAATATTAAATTTTAATTGACACCGGAAATTAAAAATTTCAAACATTTAAATTTTTGTAGTAAATATTAAAAAAAAATGTTTTTTTATTTAATTAAAATGTAATACATTCAAAATAATGCAACAGTTTTCCGGCTCAAAATAAAATAAGTAAAAATTAACAGAATCGGATTGTTTAATATTAACATGTTAAACATGTATTTGGAAAATGCAAGAAATTCGATATTTTATGAATAATTTTAATAATTTACAATTTTGAAAAAATCAGAACTAGTTCCAAATATTTATGGATAGTAACTTTTTGAAAAAATAACCAAAGTTTTAATTTAATCTTTTTTTTTTTTTTAAATAACCAGAAATAGGTTTTTGTATATAAATTTGACATTAATAACTCGGGCAACCGAAAATAGCTAGAGATTGTTTTTCATTTGAAAGGTTACAACTATTTGGACTAAATACACGTTCTAATCATGAAATTATGTGTTAGAATTTTTCTAGCTTATTTTTTGATATTTGCTTATTTCAGCTTATTTTGTAAATATTAGCTATTTTTTGCATTTTTTCTTACAACATTAAGCTATTTTATCTTTCTTCTTTTAAAATAGAGATTTTTTTGCTATTTTCTAGCAATCGGTATTTTAAAAATTTGCTTTAATTGAAAGTTAAAATTTAATATTAAGGGCGAGTTACTTTTCTAAAAATATCCACCAAACTTTGGTTATCTTGAGATAAGTTAACAGATGGTTTATCAAAAATCCAGTTTGAACTTGAAAAAGATTTATCTTTTGCACCTTTGTTAGACTGACTATGTTGCAAGGAATACATTTTATTTGTAGTAACGATTTAAATAAAAATATATAAAATTTAATGGTTATATTCGAAATTAAGCAGCTTATTTTTATATTTAAATGGATAATTTCCCATTTTTTGAGCTTTTTAAGCTCTTAAAACATTGCATTTAGAGCTGTTTTTGGTTGCCCTATTCATACCTATGACAACAACTAAACTATGATTATTTTGAGATAAATTAGCAGGCTATTTTTTTTTTTTATCGAGCAATTCCATATGAAAGCGATCACCTTTTGGACGACCCCTCTCCGATTTTAAAATAAATAGCCTCAATCAATTGCCCAGCAAAAAATAATGTACCTACATATATTTTTTTTTTTTTATAGTGACTGGTTTAGTGGCGGTGTGCACCACTGTCATGTGACAAAATTGAAGAATTCTTCATAAGGGACCTCATTGAAAGTTGTTTAAAAAAAAAACTACTAAAGCGATCGCAACGAGTGATAGCTCGTTGGAAAGGTATTGAATCAGGCTTTAATTGAAAAATAAAATTTTCCTAATTTTTCTCAGAAATTTACCTTTTTTTCCCATGAAAATTAAATTTTCCGATTTTCCACAGAAGCTCCTAAATTTTCCGGCTAATTTTATTTTTTTTGGATTCCTCATAATTTTTGCTTTAAGAATCAGCAATAAAAAAATGTGCCCGACTCCTTGTTGGACAGGAGAAGAGCATTTAAGAGACCACCTTGTTCTCATTGTTTTTATATTTTTTATAATTGAATTATTTTTAATTATTTAACAAGAAAAATTAGGAAAATTTTATTTTTCAATTAAAGCCTGATTCAATACCTTTCCAAGTAGTTTTTTTTTAAACAACTTTCAATGAGGTCCCTTATGAAGAATTCTTCAATTTTGTCACATGACAGTGGTGCACACCACCACTAAACCAGTCACTATAAAAAAAAAAATATGTAGGTACATTATTTTTTGCTGGGCAATCGATTGAGGACTATTTATTTTAAAATCGGAGAGGGGTCGTCCAAAAATTTGCCAATTTTGATCGTTTTCATATGGAATTGCTCTATCTATATTTCTAAAAAAAGTTCACATGTTTTTTCTATCGATTCAGAAAGTTTTAGTATGTTACTTTGTTTTGAGGAAATATTCTTTTAATATTGTCCATCGCACACAATCATTTAAAACAAAGAATCGGCAGAAAATAATCGAAGCTTTTTCTAAAAATAAAAAATAATAAAATTTTTTTTGCCGATTTTAAAATAAATTGTGCTATTAATATAAATATTCGAAAAATTTTTGAATCTTTTCAAAACTTTTTTATTTTTCTTCAAATTGTGCATAAAGAATTCAATTGACATCGAAAAATTTTTAGCATTTGTTAAATTCCATGATTTTACTAAATCGAGCAATATTTAACCACGCCTACACCGACTTTTTGGAAAAATATAAAATTGTTCCATGTTTATGTAGATTAGATTAGACTAGAGTGGCACTATACACCGCGACCAGAAGTTGGTATTTTGTGCTGCCAGCGAATACACCGTATAGGTTCAGGCTCCCTGCAAAGCCAACTATTCTACCAGGAACAGTTCCAAACGTCCGATGGCGTCACTATTCGAACACCAAATAACGCTCTGAGGTCTCGGGTTCCAATTCACAAAACCTGCACGTATCCGTAGAGGATCGTCCCATCTTGTACAATTGATACCTAAGGCCACAGTGTCCCGTGAGGTAACCCGTCACGGTCCTTAGTTCGCCCCTTGTCATAGACAAGAGTTTCCGCGACCTCTCCCCAGAGGGAGATCGCCTGTCGCTGCCCAGGCGATCTGGCCCAATAGACCCAAACTCGGACTCCCTCCATCGTATTATGTACATTATGTACATTATGTACGTCCAATTTTTGACGGGACAACCCTAAGTTACATTAATTTTACTATTTACCAAGTAAACTTCAGTTAACACAACAAAATCAATTGGTACATCTGAATATTGATTTTCACAATAAAATTCAGTTAATGCAAATTTTCAGAAATCACATTTGAATGTGTTTGTATTAAATTAATTTTTTGGTTGTTGCCACCAAATACACTTTTCAATTCGGTTGGCACTTTATTTTTCTGTGTGTAAAAAAAAGTTCTCTAATCTTTTCAAAATTTTCAAAAAAATATGTGTCGCTACCAGACTTTAAAATTTCAAAAAGGAAATATTTGCATAAATAGTTTTTTTTTTTTTTTTAAAAACTTAATTGTTAGGTTTGAGATGATCATAATTTAATTGTTACTATTACAAATAGAAAACACTAATTGTTAATAAATGTAAGAGAAGACGAAAAAAAATCTTGGGGGGAACAGCGCTAGAGGGAGTGCCCCCAGTTTCGACCTAAGCGACTAGGTCATCTTCAGCCTCATTATAATCTACCAACCATAAGAACTCAAGGTTTTGATCAGGTATATATGAGCTACTTTAAAAATTCTCGCCACCTGTCACTAGACCGGTAAGATTTATTCAATAAAAAAAAATTCCATATCGCTGTTTGATGAAAAGTTGTATGGTGGTTTACAAGTGAAAACAAAATTTTCCGATATTAAACTTTTGCAGTTTTTCCATACGATTTGGCGCTATGTAATTGAATTGAATTTTGAGAACAGTGTTAAAAAAAAGGTCTAACTTTATAAAGTTTTAAATGATTATTACAAACATAAATGGAATTGGCGTGAATTTTTTTAAAAATTATATTTTTTGCGTTTTAGTAAGTTTTTTAAGTTTTAGGGAAACGGACATCACAAACTTAAATTTAATTGGTGTGAATTTTTTGAAAATGTGTAATTTTTGCGTCTGACATTCACAATTATATTTGAAATTGGTTTGCGTATTGCGTGAACCGAGTATCTTAGTAAACTGCACCTCCGAGTCAAAAGGCACTTAAAATATCTAACTTTTTAAAAATTTACTTTTTTATGAACTTTTTAAAATTATAAATTCCTCCAAAACGTACATCAAATATAAGATTATAATGAGCTTAATACTAAAATCGATAAGGCATCAACAAATTTAAGAAGCAAACAAAATTTTCATATCCTAAAAAGCATAATTTTTTAAAAATTAAAATTTTTCACCCTAGGCCCAGCTTAATACCATTAAACTAGCAAAAAACTCGTGTTTTCCAAAATAATCGCGGTTTACTTTTTAAGTTATAATATATGACAAAACAATTTTTTGAGTGTATTTTTATATTTTTTGGTGTTGTCATATATATTTTGAAATGTGATAAAAACAATGAGATCTATAAATTGATGTAGCTTTAATTAAATCCAAGCAAAAACTATAATTTTAATATTTTTAATTTGCTTGAAACTTAAAATCGCCATCGCGAATGGATTTAGCATGCTGAAACTTCGGCTAACATATACACAAAAGATTAGTCATGTCATCCAGAAAAAAAATTTAAAATATTTTCTCTCAGTGTCAAGAATTTTTGAAGTTCGTCATATGTATATCAAATCAATCAACCACAAAATCAATGATGTTAAGTTTAGCCAACAGCTTTAAATCTGCAGTTTTTATAATGCAGTTTTTTATAAAAACTAATAAAACATTTTCATTTCACTTATTCAAAATTGCATACAACTAATGAAAAAGTTTCATTAAAACTATGAAGCTGTTTCATAAAGTATAAGAAATTTTTCATTCGCATTATGAAGAAAACGTCATCAGTTTAGTAAACAAATTTCATTAAAACTCGTCCAAGAAATTCTCTCTGTGTATAATGGGCTAAAAAAAAACTTTTATACTTGGGATCTATTGGCGTTGCTGTAACATTATTGATGTTTACAAATTAAGTTTATTTGTATCGTAGTATTAGTACAAAAAAAGCTTAATCACACAATAAGACACATTTTTGAATAGGGAGGGAGATCCTATGATTTCTATGATAGAAAAAAAGTTAATTTTAAACAAAAGTGTTTTTTTTTTTTGATCTATCATTATATAGTTTGTTAAAAACATGCAACATATCAAAATATGAAAATAAATAGGCGTAAATTGATTGATGGTTATGGCGGCATATTATATTTATAAAATAAAAGTATAAATTTATAGGTTAATTGAGAAAGAAAATAATTAAGTATAAAAAAAAAAAATTTAATAAGAAAAGTCAATTTAGAATTTTTAGTTTAAAATTTTTTCATAATTTTTGTATGGGACTTATTTTATTTTTTTACTTATTACGAGGCAGACTTGGGCGACGTCAATTACATTTAAAAATCGTTCTCCTGTGAAATTTTTCTATATCATTAATAATTTCAGACCTATGCTCACACTTGTGGGTTTAAACGCTTTCTTGGGAAAATTTCAATTTTGTCAATACCAGACATGGGACATAATTCCAATATCTGTGTATTTAATTACAGGCCAATTACTTTTTTATGTTCAATTACAAGTAATTGGGTGTAATTGAGTAATTGCCATGTAATTAAATACCCAGATGTTATTACTAATCCCCATGTTTGGTATTACAGATTTTACAAATTTTACAAATAAGCGATTAAGCTCACAAGTGTGAGTGTAGGTCTGATATTATTAATGATTAAGAAAAATTTCATTAGTGAACGATTTTGAAATGTAATTGACGTCGCCCAAGTCTGTTACCAGGGAATGGAACTTTATGCACTAGAAAGGAGTGTTTTTTAGGCGCCTAAAAAATCTTAAAATATGCATTAAAAAATAAAAAAAATATGCACTTAAAATTGTTTAAATTAACAATTTTCATGTTTTTAAGCAATTTAAAAAAAAATTTAAAGTTTATATATATATTCAATATATTGTTCTCTGCACACGTTTTGCACTATTAATACAAAATTATAATTATTTATATTGAAAAATACGCATTTAAACCCTGTATCTCTTAATCCCAGTTCGCAAATAACATTTAAGAGAACACTTAAAAGGGCTCGAGTATCTTGGGTCCTCTTAAGTAAAATATGCAGTAAAAATATGTATTTAAAGCGAAATAAATCAAAATATGCAATAAAAATATGTATTTAAAGCGAAATAACTAAAATATGCATTTAAAACGAAATATGCAAAAATATGCACTAACAAATCGATGCCATTTTAAAGCAAACTCTTTGATTCGCAAAAGATATTTTGTTTACCCCGTTCTTAAGGCAAAAATATGCGTTTGCATGAACTTCCGGTGCCTGCAATCATAAAAAAAAGTAAGTTTAAAAGTCTTAGAAACGGGTTCGAATTCAGTTGAGCTAATTTTTGCTATTGCTATTGTTCAAATCAACAATTTAACTACACTGAACCAAAAGCAGCGGTGAAATTAACTAAATCCCATGTTAAATTGATGAAAGGGGGTGATCACTAGAGTGGGTCGCACCCCACACAAAAAAAAAGTTGTGCCGGTCACCCCCTAGAATTAAAGATAATTTGAAGACGATTTAAAAGTAACTTCTGGAAACTCGATTTCTAACACCCTCGAGTACCAAATCGAGTTTCCAGAAGTCACTTCTAGAATTTGACGTCGGAGTCAAAAGTGATCAAAGTAGAAAATGTAGCCGTTGTCATTCCAAAAACAATGATATATCACACGTTACGATCGGACAATAAATGGAGCCACAGGAAATAAAAAACCAAATGCGCGGGGTCAAGGGGCGTGGCAAAAAAAAAAAAAAAATTTTTTTTCAAATCTTCTTCAAATTATCTTTAATTCTAGGGGGTGACCGGCACAACTTTTTTTATCGACCCGGCCTAGTGATCATTATACAACCAACAAAACATGTCCGTAATTTCAACAAATTGTTTAGTAAATGTATTCTTTGACGTTTAACTATTTGGTAATTGTTATTTTGACGAAATATCGTCAAATGTATAAACAAATTTATTAAATCAAATTGAATTTAATAACTTTATTAAATCAAATGGAATAACTAATTTGTTGTTTCAACAATACGCTTTATTTAATTTAATAATGCTCTTTATTTAATCTATTCGTATTTTGTCGACTTATTAATTATTTTTAATTTAATTCTAGGATAATTATTATGATGTTGAATAATAAATAAATGTATTTCAATATTCTAGTTAAGATGCTAAATTTTTATTTATTTATTAAACATTTGTGACAACCCAGTACAACAAAGAATAAATCTTATATTATAGCACTGAGATAATTAATTTTATTATAAAATTTTGTTAAAAAGTAAAATAAAAGTAAGTTAGACAACATATAAATGTAAATAATAAAATTATATAATAATTAAAAAGGAAAAAAAAATTATAAGACATAACAATGAGATATGTAACATAGCAATTGATGGCAAAAAAAAGCAAATTTAACATGAATTATTAATGATTTAAATAAGAATTTAAATAACAAACTTATGAAAAGCAAAAAAAAAAAAAAAAAATTTTAATCGAAACGTTTGTAAATGGCAGTTTGAAATTGCATTGCATTACTAATTGTTTGGATATTGGGAGGTAATTTGGCCCAAAGACGAATAGCATTAATATAAAAATGCCTTGTTGATATGAGTCCACGATAGCGAATAGTTTTTTAAAAGGCTTTCGAAGGATATATTATAAATTTTTCTAGAGAACTCTGAAATTCTGTCAAAGCGTTTAATTGCAAATACGTATCTTGCAATGTTATTATTGTTATAGTTATTTTTGTTTTATGGGATATTTTTATTTATTTTTGTTTTCTGGGATATTTTTATGTTTTCATATTGACAGAAAATATTTTTAATTTCCCGCCTTTTTTAAAAACATTTGTTATATATACGTTTTTAATTATTTAAACAAAATTCCCTGAAGAAGTCACCCCATGTGGAGACGAAATATTGGAAATAAATAATTATAATTTATAAATAAAGAATCTTAAGCTGGTTTAAAATACAAAGAATTAAATAAAAAATGATCAAAGAAAACGTAACATTATTAATATTTAATTGTATATTACTTTTATATTTTATAAATTTAAAGTTTTAATAATATACGTCTTTAGTTAGTAAACATTAAATAAATAATAAAATTAAAAATTTTAAAGTAGTACGTACCCAAACCCCAATTTTTAAACACATGAAACATGACATTTACAAAATACATTAATTTATTTAATATTTAAATTAATAACATTTATATATTCATATAAATAGTTTTCTTCACTATTACAAATGATCACTTATATAAAGAAATGAAACATAAATTTAAACACACACTTCACTGAGTTTAATATTTCGCAGTTCTCTTGCAAAAACCCATTTTACATAATTTTATTAATTTTTACAACTTTTACGAATGGCTTTCACACGCTACCACGAGTAATGAGCAGGTTTTACAAAAATTCACATCAATTTGAATAAAATAATTGTTGTTTTAAGAATAAAATTTGTCAAAAGTTAACAAAAATTTTATGTTGATTTCGCTTACGTCTTTTGGTTCAGTGTACACAGAAAAAATTATCAACCTAAAATATCTAATTAAAGATTTGATTTGAGTTTAATTTGTTTTAGACGCAATTATCATATTATTTTTTTATACACTGTATGCATAAATATAAAATTTTCAGTATAAAATACCAAATACATTTGAAGTTAACAAACAAAACAAGCACACACACAAACAGACTCAGCATTGCAAAAAACACACATACCAACGTATAGATCACACACTTTTTTGTGAGTATCATATTTTTTTTTTGTAGAAGTTATTTATAACTTTTTTTTCCTTCTTAATTTTAATAAAAGGTTTAATTGATAGTATCATTGCCGTGATAGGCGCAAAATCAATTAAAATATTAATTGATTCAATAAATTTTTAAATTGAAACCCGTTTTTTAGTTTTTTCTGTGTAGAGTTATTATTTACCTTATGTTACCTCAAGAACAAATTTCATCTGTATTTGAACTAATTTTTCGACCTAAAATTTAGTAATTCGTGACTCTTAAATTTACAAATTTTGCCAGTTAATTTAAACCACAATTGTTTTCAAACCATTATTTTTTTGTGTCTCCACTATCAGTTCTCAATTTGTTATTTCGTGGTTGTTAGTATTATGAAGTGTTTCCAATTATTCGACCTAGGCGATTAATCGGTAAGGACATTATTCGAAAAATCCCTAAAATGGATTAACCGTTTATTTGGGTCGGTTAATTGACAAAATGGGTGATTAGTCGTTGAAAATGGAAAATTAGGCAATTTCAGACCCCACTTATAAACACATTAACATGAGACTGGACAGCTTAAAAAAAAACTCGAGTCCCTTAAATTTTTATTCTCTACAACATATTCGAAGTTTATTAAGATCTGCCGGTCCGGGTCGGGATACCTCCCTTGTGAGACAAAAAGTTGCAATTTTTATTAAATGCACCTGTGTTGTTGCAATATTATAATTATTTCCATAGTCTTTCAAATGGTTTTAAATTTGGTTGAAAACTAATCATTGATCTATTAATTAGAAAAATGATCACCATATTTGTTCAATGTAAAATCTTAGCAATAAAAAAAAAAAAAATAATGTGACAATCGCAAATGACATGCAAGACTTAACGACGAAAATAAACTTTAGCTTAATTTAAGTTTAAATTTAAAACATGCAACGCATGAGAATAAGTTGTAAACAATTTGACTTTAATTCATAAGCATTTATGGGCGCGACAAAATTTAAAATAAGCATAAAATGATTGAACAAAATTACAAATAACCCTCGATTTACTGGGTATTGGTTTTATACGATTTCAATATAATCTTTTACTACACAGAGAGAATTTTAGTGGACTTAAAATAATGAGAATTTTTAGTAAACTAATGAAACTTTTCTTCAAGGTCAATGAAAAATTTCTTAAAATTAATGAAAATCTTCATACTTTTTACGAAACTAGTTTTTTTTAATGAAACTTCTTCATTGAGTGATTAAAGTTTATAATAATTAAAATTATATTTATAACATTTTATGAAAACTAACAATATTTAAATGAAAAGTCTCAATGGACGAGTTCCAGTGCGACTGTATTGTTTATATGTTAAAATTCAATTTTGAAAATCTGACAGCTCAAACCATGAATTTTTCAAATACAAAAAGTAGAAAATATAGCAAACCATATTTCATATTAAATTTTTGAAAACGTGGGCATGAAAGGGTTAAGGAAGCACTGTTCTATTTAGCTGCAAAGCTTACTTAGCATGGGTATAAGGAATTTAACATTTTTTAACCCCTTAACGAAGAATGGTTGATATTGTATGTACCATCTTTACTTTTTGCCATTTTAGGAAAAGCTGCAGGACGATTTAAACGAAACTTGTTATGACCGACAATAGACAGATGTGGCTTTTTAGCGGTACCTATATATTGTAGCCTAGTAGTCTCAGAGCCTTGACTTTGTAGGCAAACCCTTAGTCAAAAAATAATTTTTTTATTTTTTTTTAATAATGTTGTAATTTTTTTAATAATGTTCTAATACTTTTTCGGACTTTCCATATCCCTATATATTTAGTAAGAATATTCTCCAAAATATTATATGATATTGTCATATTAAATTTTATTTGTTAGTGTAAAAACTGCCTGTTCTGGTAGCCCTATACACTGATAATAATCCATGCGTAAATTACGAAAGATTTCAAAATAACCAAATTTTTTGTAAAATAAACGAAAATTATAACATTTTACGACAGTTTTTGTAGTTTTGACAATAATTTCGTAATTTTATGCATGGAGTATTATGAGTGTACTATATTTCTTTCGATAGGAGAAGCATTAAAGCGAAAAAAGCAGCACAAAATTTATTTTGAGTCATAAGACCAAGTCTCCATTAAGTTTCGTCAAAAAATATTCAGCGGTTAAACTTCGGTCATCAAAGGGTTGACAAAATATGGATTCCGAAATTTCAAAAAATTTGCAATTTTTATGGATTCTCTCGCGAACACGATCTGATTGTAAATTTTAAAAGCCATTTACAAATCAAAATTCATCCGAAGTTTTGGTTTTAACCGCGTACATCAAGGATTACCTGCATGTACTTTAAATACTTGGTAAATGTTACAAAAACAAAACTATACTAAAAAATTAAAGTGATTTAAATTAAACATACAAAATGTTGTTTGAAAAAAAAAAAACGGTGGCAAATATTTAGACACACTTCCATCAACAACAAGAGGAACATTTAAAAAAGTGCAAAAAAAACCTGATAAGTTTATACATAAATAGATACATGTATGCAAAATTGCAATAGTAATATGAGAACATGTTGCATGTTTTTGAAGTTGATCACATATTTTGTAACGATTAAAATCACACCTTGTAGTTTGGAAACAAGTCAAGCAAAACATTTTTGAAAAAAATCGAATGGTTAATCAAATGCATAAATAATTGACAATGTTTTGTTTTTATTTTATTTTATAATCACCAGTTTTTTTAATATGTTTTGCACTTGGAGAAAAACAAAATAATTGCTTAACAATTTTATATTGTTTTTCTTTAAAAACCATTAACAATTATTGATAATGGTTTTTGTAGTAGTTTCGCTGAAATCTTTAATTAATAGTTTTTCATTTGTAATTGTCAATTTGAAAAACTGCAACTCTTAAAGAATTTAATCATTTTGAAATAAATTTAAAGACCTCAGACTATTTATTTCCATACCACTTATAACTGAAATTAATTTGATCCTACGAACTGCAATAAAACGTACGAGTGATTGGAAATCCTATTCGTAGTGAGTAAAATATAAAAAAATAAATATTTAATAAATATATATCAGGTTGGAGTTAAGGTGGGTTGGATAAGCATAAAGGCAAGTCCACTCAGACTATATTTTGTCTATTGTACCAAATCCAGAAAAGATATATAAAGATAAAAAGATGATAAATTAAAATCAGATAAGGAAAATAAAGGAATGAATCTGAGAAAATCAGGCACAGAAAGTTTATGAACTGATATCACTAACAAGACGCCATCAGCAAAATTCCCAAGCAGTGCAGTTGGTCTTTCCCCGTCCCTACAGCTTGGATATAATTACTCCGTACCTTCTATCGAATTCGATAAAGGGTATCATGGTATCCAGAGGTACTAGAAACATCAGACAAAGTTCGAAAAGCCTCCCAACGATAAGACCATTCCTTGTCTTAAAGTTCATATGTCAGGCTAAATTCTTCAGGAGCCTACATACTGGCTTCTAAGCCCTGTTTATAGAGATCCAAGGGTAGCATATCCAACATAACATCCAGATCATCCTCAGGTGTGGAACTAATAGCAACCTAATACCAAGAGAAACAGCTCTTTGTAGTCTCTTCAACCTAGCACGAACGCTTGTTACCATTGTCCTAGGCCAACAGACTACAGATGCATATGTCACGATGGGTCTAATAACAGCAAGGTCATCCGGTATACCCCTGTAGTTTTCATACCCCAATCTGCAGCCCCTGAGGCTCCTTCAGTTCAACATGCCTTGTCCACATCAGCTTACTATCCAGGGTCATGCCCAGATATTTAACCTATGTAGATAGTTGGAAGCAAATCCCCTTTAACACAGGAAGTCTAAAACCCCTATGTTTGGTCCTAAGAGTAAACAACACTCGCGTTGTATTGCTAGAATTAACAGACAGCCCATGCCTATTGCATCAGCTATCCGTCAGGAGTACAACAGCTTGCATTTTTCTGCAAACATTTCCCAGTGACCTGTCAGACTCCAAAGCTCAAACATCACCCTTATAAGCCTGGATATGCACATTAAAAGCCTGAATCTCAACCAAAAGTGAGTCGACCCCGAAACACCACGCATCCTCTACTAAACTCAACTGTGACCCTTGGATTCCACCGACATCCAGCGAGTGAATTAACTTAACCAGAACCGGATCAACTCCAAGCGCCTTCGCTGAAGACTTAATGGATTCAAAAAAACTCCCAGGATGTATTTCCTTTTTATAAAGTGCCTTCTCGATTTTAAAAACAATATCGTGAAGAGCTGACTTACAGAACTTACCACTCTGATAAGTATGTTGTTGACAATTAAGAGGAATTCGGAGCAATGCTTCTGACAGAATGAATTTCTCCACTATTCGTTCAAGACTTTTCAGCAGAAATTATGATAAGCTGATCGGTCTAAAACTCTTCGTGTTAAGTATAGTCTTCCCTTTCCAGGTTTGAGAATGTAAGCCACAACGTATTCATCGGATAAGCTGGCTAAAACAACCACCGGTGTTAGGGACTTTACCAGGATATCCTCTACTCATTATCATGATAGAACATATACTATTGGGCCTGTGTATTTAAAGTCACTAAGGGAAAAAAGGCATACCATATCGATTTCTTCGTAACTGCATCTGATGCTATACAACAGTCACCAGGAAGTTGCACCAGCAACAGGTAGTTCAATAACATCCCTTACCGCCGTCGTCACTTTGCATCACGGAAAGTGCGTAGACAATAGAATGCCATTGACTTTCTATTGGTTGTTTGTAAATGAACTATCAGGTTTCTTGAGAGAGTCGAGCTACGCTGTATTATCCTTCTGAAAGATCTTACAGATTCTAGAAGTCTCTCTCAATCCATTTACCTCCTGGAAAAAAGTCCTTTAAGAATCTATTTCATCTTGCCGCACCTTCTTCTTGTGTGTATTCTGTATAAGATGAAAGTCGTTCCAGTCAGCGTCCTTTCGAGATTTTAAGGCTCTATTCAGAAGCTTGCTGGAACTTTTCCTAAGCTTTCCGAGCTCCGCATTCCACTACTGAATAGAGAATCCCGGTCAGCTCTTCCTCAGCAGGCTTATGGAACTAATTTGTCCCATCAAATCTGTTCCATAAGCCTCATTCCTATAACTTGATAAAACATTTATAAATTTTGCCTTAAATATTTAAAATTGTCAACAGATTCTTTTAAACCTTGTACCAATTGTTGTATTACAATTGTTTATACCTAAATCATGAATCAATGAATTGAATGAATTATTGAATTAAACATTTAATACATACTACTATTCAATAATACTTATTTCAAATAAATTATATATTTGCTTTAAGCATACAAAGTGGAAAGTAAGCAAAATAACTAATATCGAAAAATTAAACATAATTTCAATTGACCATGGCTTAAAGTTGTTATTTTTTTTTATAAACTTGAAGATTTTTATTTTTTTTCTTATAATAATAAATAATTTCACAGTCATATCGATAGACAAAAAACTAACAACTACCGCTAATACTTTTCAAATATTGATCAATAAGAAAACATAGTTATAGTACACTCAACAAATTTTGACAGTGTAATCTACTGAAAATGACAGTTAAAACGACTGTAAATTCAGTTAAAAAGGCGACAAAGCTAATTACCGCTAAAATAACTAAAAATGTTTTGCGTTGCAAAATTATAATTACACATTAATTAAACTAAATTTCCTAAGTTAAAAAAAGGAGAAGAGTTAAGCCGGCATAAATGTAAAACCAATGGAAAATTAATAATATTTAACAAAAAAAAAAAAAAAAAAAAACAATTAATTTTTTTTTTATTTTAAAAAGGAATAACAAAATCAATTAGTGCTTCATAACTATCCATGCAGAAAATTCCAATGGACACAGTGTTTGCAAAGCGTCGGCGATGGTCGGTTATGCGTTGGCAGAACGTGGGATTAACAATCTTGTCAGTATTGCCCTATTACCCGATTGATAACAGTGGCCAACCGTTGGTTTAACCGAATTTTCCACAGTTGGCATAATGTTGGTAATTCAAAAAATTTGGTGCTTAAATGATTTTGAGAAATGTGTATAATAAAACACATTTAAAAAGCAGCAATACAGTTTAGTCTTAATCTTATACATCATATTTAAATATGGGAATTATAATAAAGTAGTCTAAAAAAACTTGTAACTGGTTGTAATATTGTTAAAAACAATATTGGCAAAGAATTTTGCTGCTGGTACTGGCAAAACACATGCTTATCAAATTAAATAGTGCTTTTCTAGTACGATATTAGTTGTACCATTGGTAATTCTTAACACCATTTCTACATGGCTAAAAATACACTTAATTTAATATATGAAAATTTACAAAAATTTAAGAAACACATTTTAAGGCAGCAGTTTTAATAATGCGTGAGGCTTCTTTTCTTTGAATCAACTCAAAAATTCCATCAGACATACTGCCTACCAGATTTTTATAAAGTTCTTCCGTTATAGATCTCCACGCATCAATAACTGCGTCTTTTAGATGAAAAGCGATTTCATACTGACAGTAAACTCGACGGGTAAATACTCCGCTAATATTCTCAATGGGGTTTTGATCCGGAGAACATGCTGGCCGTTCCAATACTCTTATATTTTATAATGATAACCAGCTAAAAATAGTGCTTACACAGAAGCGCTTCCGGAAGGTATTATTTTATAACGAAGCGCTTCCAAAGCAAATCTAGAAGGCATGACTTTTGTTCACGATGACCCACTTGGTATGTCTCTTTTAAGCAGCTGAAAAGAGCTTCTTTCATGTGCAATAAATTCATGCCTTCTTAGGCAATAAAAAGCGCTTTTTTTTGTATGTTGACAACATTAATGGTTCATGGTATGCATTCTTCATTACTTCATTTGCAAGCATTACTCACTGCTTTAAAGAAGGCATTTTGGAAGCACAACAGAATGCCTTTCCTAATTGCTTTATAGTATGCAAGGCGGTGAATCGCTGTTTTGGAAGCATACAAATGTAGTAACTGCTTACCAAATCCATGTTATTTTTTGCTGGGTAGCCATTCCATCTTCTGACGACTTACATGTACAGACTGAGGGATTGTCTTGTTGGAAAATGAATTTCTCTTCGTTGCTATTTTCAATAAATGGCACCAATTTTTATTTTAATTACTGTAATGTACTCAGAAGAATTCATTACAGTGCTTGTAAATGCCAGATCAACCATATCGTCGAAATAAAAAAGCGCCCAAACTATTAAGGATCCGCATCCGAAATTTTTTTGTTGAGTAATATTGTGCTTCATTACGCAGGTCTCTCCAATAGCTGTTAAAACCATCTGGACCATCAAGATTGAACTGTTTCTCATCAGGAAAAAATAGCCTTTATCACCTTTAATATAAACTTGTATTTAAACAGGATATTATGTAGGTAAAGGCGACAGCAATTGTAGTCAAAAGCAAATGAAATTTCACTTGAAGAAAGGTCGACTAACATTTCATTAAATTCAACTAACATTTGTCATTTGTTTTTACTGTTCAAAAAATTACTAACAATTGTAGTAAAAATGAACCACATATGTTAGTAAAAAATAAACAAGCATTTAGTTTTTTTATTGTTTTAAATAACAAAAAACAACTGTAAAAAATTAATGTGAAATCATTAAACAGTCATTTGATGTGGTTTGTTTTTTTAAATGAACTACAAGGTTAGTAAAAAATTAAAATTGTTCTAGTAATGATTGACATTTACATTAAAAATAAAGAAACTGTATTACAATCCAAACAACTACATATTTTTAAAGCAGAAGTTCCCTGAGTGTACGAATAACAGCGATTGTTGACTTTCTCCAGTTGGTTTGTAAATTCCTTTTAGCGAATTCAAGTCTAACAGTTTTGTGGCGGTGTAGTAAACGTGGCACAGACATGAGTTTTTGGAGAGTAATTCTCTGGGAATCCTTTAAGAGCCTACTTATGGTTGATTTGGATACATTTACCTTACATTCTTCGATTTTCTGTGTGAGACTATTCATGGAGTTGCCGGCGCAATTGCTTACTTTACGCCAGTCCCTATCAGAAAGCAATTTTTTTTGGGCCGCCTGTTTTATTTTTACTATAAGCACCAGGCACGTAGCTAGGAATTTGTTTCGGGGGGGGGGGCTTTTCGATTTTTTATTTTGATTATATATATATTTTTTTTTTGCACACTAGAGTAACAGCTTTTCTTTTTTTTTTTTTTTTTTTGTTTCCTAAATTTTTGCTAAATTTTTATATAGCGGTATAAATTTATATCTGAACTGATACTGATATATAAAAAATAAGCTATAGTTGTATCCGGTTTTTGATTTTAAAACGTCAGGAAAATCCGAAATATCTATTAATCCTTTTAGACTTAAGCCACTTGCAAAAGGTTTACAACTTTATAATTTGTAACAAATTCCATAGCATTTGTATATTTTATTATATTCAAAAATAGAAATAATATAATGAAAATGAAGATTTTGTGGAATTTATTAACTTACACCATTGAATAACAAACACGGAAAAAACTTTGAAACTAAATTTAGAGTTTTAGATTGAAAAAAATCTTAGACTAAATTAAGAACTCATAATGTTACAAATGAAACAAATTTTTTTTTAGGGTTAAGAACCAGAAAGAAATCAATTCAAAAGACAAAAATTGGGGTAAATTTTGTGTATAAAGTTATACACAAAATGATGCAATAAATTGTACTATTGTATTGATGTAATACATATTTACATCCAAAATATAATTGATAAATTTACTAGTGCGACTCTGCAATTTTATCTAAAATAAAATTGTGTTTTTTTTAAATATGATATAATATCAATATATATATTATTTTGCAATGTCTAGATATATAAATATAACATAATTATTAATTGGATTAGTTTTATTTATTCTAAATGCAATATATAATTATACGCAACTATATATCACATCATATTAAATTTTTTCTACGAAATTAATTTTATATATGAATTTATATAATTATGTCCACTGGCAGACAAAACCCTATAAGTGCATAATGTATTATTTTATGCAAACGTTTTAACTCGGGAAATTAAAGATTTATAACCGTCTAAAAAACAAATTAAAAGCAAATATCCTATACAATTTGCCTGACACTTATAAGGAAGCTTTTCCGATGGGTTCCCTTTGAAATTAATGAAATTCGGATAGGTGATAAAGCAGCAAAATGATATGAAAAACGTATCTATTTTTAAAATTGGTGGTGAAATTTAACACATCTTTGTATGAAAATATGTTTAAAGTTTAGGAAATTTAGACTTATTTAAAAACAGCGTTAAAATGCTCGAGAAAACACACATTTTGAAATCCATTTTGACACTATGTCGTGGACCCCGGCTGCCACTTATTTGAATTATTTTAACAAATTATTCACTATTTTTTCCCCTTTTTCATATATATTATATATTATAGTCTGAAAGAAATAATAATAAAGAAAAAATATAAATTTGGAAATTTTTAAAATATACCTGACATCGCCTAGGTCTTATTTAAACTAAATTATGTATTTCCAATTTACTTTGATTTATATTTTGGACAATTTCAAACGCTTTTCAAATTGTCTTTAATCAATTTTTTAAATAAAAACCCTTTAAAATGTCTTAAAAAAAACGGCACAGGTAAACTTAATTTTGAGTCTTAGTGGTATCTCCATTTTAAAAGATTATGTCAAAATACACAGAAAAAATCATTGTCAAAAAAATTTCAATTAAAATTTTGTTCGATTTCAAACTTACTTTCAATTAACTGTTTAATTGAAAATGAATTTGGTATAAAAAAAAATTTCAGTTTTTATAACGTATAATAACAACATTGAAACAAATGCAACAATTTTAAAAAGTCTCCAAAATTAAAAATATCGTTTAAAGTTGAAAATTCGCGTTTCTTTAATTTTGGTGATTTTTTTAAATTTTTTTCAAATTTTGGTGTTAATTTTGGGAGTTTTTTTAAATTTCTGCAATTTTAAGGATTATTTTTTAAATTTTGGCAATTTTTTTTTTCAAATTTTGCGATTTTTTCAAATGGTCTCGATTTTTTTAAATTTTGGGGGATTTTTTTACAATTTTGGTGATTTTTTTAAAATTTTGTAATTTTTTCCAATAGTAAACAATATTCAATTAAATTTTTAATAGATGTGAATAAAACTGTATGTAATTGAAAATAATATTAATTAAATAGATATAAATTATTTTAGTTGTTACTACAATTGCATCAACACGACCGAATTCAGTTTAACTTTTACTGAATCAACAAATATTTTAATTAAAACTCAATTTAAGTTTTTTCTGTGTAGACATATTTAATTTTTAGTTTGCATTGTCTCAAACAATTTTTTTGATTATATTTTAAGTCAAAGACTTCGAAATCTCTTATGAAATGATTTTATTTATTGCTTTTTGTCGAAAATCGACTCTAACAATGATAGCCGCCCATTTGCAGGCGATGTTTTCTAACGAAATTTTAAGATTCGAACCATATAAAACTATTTCCTATTTGATCCAAGTCAAAAATAAATATTTTTATATTAAATTTATCAATAACATTGTTACTTTCTAACGAATTGTATTAAGTTTTTAAATTTGTCAAATCATTTCGGGGGGGGGGGGGCTCTAGCCCCCAAGCCCCCCCCCCCCCCCCCCCCCCCTAGCTACGTGCCTGATAAGCACTCATATTATTTGCGAAATTTGTGACAACCACATGTGAACGGTTTTTTTTTCTGGCAATTTCCCGAAAACTTAAGACACTTTTTAAATAGGCTGAAATTTGCTCTTTTTCAAAATCACTTAGATATGAACCATGCGTCATTTTATTGCAAATTAATTAAAATTGCATACTAAACAAAAATAATTTCTTAATTTTTCTTTATTTGCTATTCTTCTTTATTTAACGTTATATGTAATTATAGTTATGAAACATTAACAAAGTATTATTACATAATTTTTCTCTTAAATCAATTAAGTAATCTCTTAAATGTTACACAATAAGAGATCAGGTATCACACTCTTAAAAACAGTTATAAGTTTTAAAAAAACAAATGTTTGTAAGATTAGAAAAAATAGCAAAAAACATTTGTAATTATAGTTATGCAACGCAGTGTATGAACATATCAATAATAACAAATATAAACAAAACGAGAATTTTTAATAACTCGACATAATCTTATATTTTTAAGTAACTAACAAAAATTAACTGCAAAATTAATGTTTTGGTATTTATTTATAAATATACTAAAATAACTGCTTCAAACAACTGCTACAAAAATGAAGTATTTTTCTGCAGTTACTTTTTTTTTTTTTAAATGACTGCCATAATAGTTGTTTTGTGTTATTTCATATAAAACCAACTGTAATTGCAATTAAGAACAACAACTTCTGATTTCTATACAGACAACTGTTATGTAGTAACTGTAAAACTTTTTTGAGTGTATGCTGTTGTTATTGCAACCAAAAACATATATTTAATCCAAACATATAAAAAAACAAATATTTTTTTAAAGAGGCTTTCACTTTCTAAAACTTACATATAAAATACAGTATGAAATGAATTAAAAAAGATGTTCAAGTAGTTGGCTACTCTTGTATGCACTCGAAACTTTAAATAAACAAATATGCATTTTATTTTTTTAAATATTGTACAATTTCCCCATCTTAAAAATCTAAACATAAAAATATGCTACTGTTAATTATACTGAGATGAAAATTATGTTTAACTAAAACAAAGAAAGTTTTTAAATATGTTTAATTTTTTTTGTAAGGTTTATTAAACCTTTCATGTTTAACCTAAATTTCTTAACAAAATCTTTGTTAACGCCTTTCTTAGTTATTATTTTTTTATATGATAAATTGAATTTTATTGTACCTTTTATTATGAATACGGATGGATATCTTTAGATTTCACATGCGTATGAAAAATTAACGCCCCTGTGTTTATCTTAAAAACTTTGCTTGCAACAAACCCATGTTTTACGGTTGTGTTAACTCAGTCACAAAAATTAAAAAAATGTCAAAACTTATTTAATCAAGCATGAGTTATTAATATTTTTACCATGTGATTTTCTTATCGTTATCCTCTCTATCCAATTTATGTAACCCACTGTGTTACAGAGCATTTTAGTGGTTTGTTTTGACGTTTTACTTTATACCAATTGGCTGAGAAATTATTGTTATTTTAAAGTATACAATATGTTTGTTTGTGACATAACATTTTTTTGAGTGTACGAATAAATCTAGCGCGAATAGGGCTGCCAACATTAATATTATACAAGAAACGTGGCATTGCCATCTCTTTATCAGTCACGTTGATAGGGAGCTTAGACAGCGAAGTTTATCTACTTAATTAACGTTAATCAACCTTTTTAATATTCCTCGTATTCATATTTTTTTGACTGTTAAAAGTTTAACTTGACAGCTTCAAGATTAACATTGTCAGTTTAAAATACGGAGGTAATGCCGATTGCGATCCGGCATAAGAGGAACAAGGAAAATGTCGGCGTTAGCAAACATTTTTTTTAAAGCGGCATCTTATTGTTAATTTGTATCTGTTTTTGTATGTATTTTTTTAACGTTGCCAACTTAAATTATATTAACAGACAGAGTTTCAGATAATGCAGAGTTGTTAAGAACTAGTATGCAGGGGAAAAGTTGAATTAACTGCTAATCAGAAAGATTACAAACTCGCCTTGTTTAGTGCTTGATTAAGCAGTTAATCACATATAGGGTGAATCTTTTATAAATAATCAGAGTTTAACTTTAATCACAGGTATTTTCATATAAATTTGACATTCATAACTATGGTTAAGTCCTAAAATTTGTTTAAGGTCTAAGTAGATTAAATTTTCTGTGTAAATTCCATATAAAGTATATTCGATTACCCAAAAATTTGTAAACTCAGGAAATAAAGAAGGTAGAAATGACTAAAAATTACAGTTAAAATGACTACAAATGTAATCAAAAAGACGATGACTGTATTTGTCATAACTCATAATCATGTAGTAATTTTTAAATATTGATAAAACAACTACAAAAGTAGTAAAAACGACTAAAAAAGCTGTAAAAAACAACTAATCTTAAATGAATGCAGAAACCATAAAAATAAGCAACAAAACAATAAAAGAATGAAGATAAAAACTAACTGTTTTAGTAGTTATTTCTTCGTATTTAAAAAAAAATATATTTTTTCTTTTAGTTAAAAACAAATTTGTTTATCCTATTAAAATGCAAAGTCAAAGTTTTTCTACATAGGAGATACAATGAAATTTTCGAATTATTATTTACAAACTATGAACATATCAATAATAACAAATATACTCTAAACGAGAATTTTTAAAAACTCGACACAATCTTCTATTTTTAAATAACTAACAAAATTAACAGTTTACTACAAAATTACTGTTTTGGTAGTTGTTTATTAAAATACTAAAATAACTACTCAAAAGAATTGTTACTGAATACAGTATTTTTGGTTTGTTATTTTTTGAAATGACTGTCTAAATAAGTCGTTTTTCATTTTCTCACAGATAAATGACTACAATAGCAGTTAAAACAACTACCGCTGTTTACTACCCGAATAACCTGCATGTACTTACTGTAAGAATATTTTGAGTACACAAATTTGTTTAAATTTGTACAAGTTTTTACTGGATGGTGTTTGTTTACACAAATACTAAGAAGGAAACTACACAGTGGTGAATGCACAGATTTGATTGGAGCTTGGTTTTTATGTAGATGACAAAAAAATATTTGAAATTAGTAAGGCTTCGACTTCCTCGAGGCCTAACCACAGTTAGGTATCTGTGTGCCATGAATATTACTTTGTCATATATAAAGACAGTTTTCCTGGAGAGATGGTCAAACGGGACTACAACTGGGGGTACGAGGTATATTGTTAGCAGCGCAGAAAGTGATTTCGCACGGTACGTACTACGTTTAAGTTAACTGTCGTAGACCCAGAGATGGGTACGTGAGTGAAATTTGACTCAAGCTCACGAGCGAAAAATTCCAATTTCACGAAATAAAATCTTGCCGGAAAAAAATAAAATATTAAAATTAAGATAAATTGAGAATATTTTCTCAAAATTGCTCGAAATATGAAATTTTGCCATATATTTTGTATTTTAAAAGTATTTTTTTTTTAATTTTTTTAATACTTGCATCATCTTGGGTATTAGGTATTTTAACTTGTTAAATTATCCCTTATTCGATTACACTGCGCAACAAGAAATTATATCCCTAAGGATATCAACGGGAAATATAACTAGACTATCAGTATACCAATACCCCCAAAGTTTTTTAAAAACTTAGCTTGAATTTCATTTTTATAGCCTTATGAAATTGAGCTATTTTTGACTGTTTTTACCATTATGGCTGAAAATTAAAATTTATAAAGATTATTCAATGCACAGAAAAAATGCGTATTTAAAAAGTTTTCGAATTCTAAAATTTAATTTTTTTTTTTGCAAAAAAAATTACTTATTTTCTAAATTTTAAACGTTAAATGAAAAAAAAAAATGGTAAAGTGGCAGTTCCGGCTATTTCATAATTTGGGAACACTTATTATAAAATAAAAGGAAATATTTCGTATAGTTAAAGTGGTGTTAGTGCTGCATAACCAAATTTTTTATTTCACACTGTCGAGAAACATCTTAAGAAAACAATTGGGCCACAGACGGATGAGTGATATGTAAGTTTTTATAAAACAAAATTATGTGTTTGTGTGTGTTGCATTTTTTAAACTTGCTGTTGCCTACTTTAGGGGGACTTGAGTGGAATGAGTGGTATTTATAATATATAAAGTATACGCATTTTTTTATACCATTTTCTTTAACAATGGATTTTCTTACAAAAAAAATATTTTTTAATAAAAACTTAATTTTTAAAAATATATTTCGTAGATATTAATTTTTGTAAATTTTTTTAACGTATTTTAATATATAATCAATAGGATATTCAAATTACTCGGGTTTGCTTTTGTTCGAGTAAACGAGTAACTCGATGTTGAGGTTTTGCACTTACTCGATTAATGGAGTAAATTTTTTTAATTATTTGAGCTATTCGATCAATTTTATTTTTTTCATAAATGTTTCCCTAAAAGTACACAGTAACACACAAAATAAATATAAATATCAGCTGTGCGATTCAGTAATTTTTAACGATCCGACAATCGTAAAATATATCGACAACTTTTGTTGTTTGCACTAACGATTAAGTGATTCACTAAGTCGACAACTCTATTTTTCTATATAAAAATTTAACTTTTATCGATTATCTAAATGACAACAATTTTTATGTTGTTTAATTAAAATTGTTGTCGTTTAGATAACACAATAGCGAATATTGTTTAAAAATGTTATTGAAAAAAAAATTCGTTAATTTTGTTGTTTACTTTTTTAAACAATTCGATTATCGTAAAAACAAGTTACTGAATCGCACTACAAGAGTTTGGAAATATTTTTTTATGAAAATTAAATGTAAAAATTTGTTAAAATTATTAATTTAAAATTAAAAAGATCTATAATATCGAACATACAGAGAAAAATGTAGCTATTTGCCAACTAAAATTCGGTTACTGCCACTCGAATTCGGTTATTACGAAATTTAATCGGTTCGTACAACTTAACATTAGTTTTCACAACAAAATTCGGTTAATTCAACTGAATTTAAGTTTCAACACCCAAAATATTCAGAAATCTAATGTTAATATCGTTGTACTAACTGAATTTATAAGTTGCTACATTTAATATACACTTTTTAATTCGGTTGGCACTTTATTTCTCTGTGTGTAGTATTTAAATGTGGTGTTTTACTTTTTAAAAAGTGTTTTTCGTTTTTATAATTTTTGACTTTAAGAACACTAAGGACATAATTTGTAATATTATATTACTTCTTCACGGTCATTCGCTGAAGTTTTAAAGACAGATTTTTGCTCGATTTTATTTGTTGCAAAATAGATAATTTTTAATTTATTGATACGAATGAAAACAAAGTGAACGGTTCAATCCTGGCATTAACACCAAAAGATGATTACAAATTAAGGTTAATTAGAATTTTCTAAAATTTTTTGTAGCACAATCTTATAGATTTGCGATTGTTGAGAGTTTTTAGTTTTTGTTGAATATTTAGATATATCAAAATTTCGTTAAATTTTTGAAAACCTGATATTTTGATCTTAATTTTTTTTAGCAGTTTCGATGTGTACATAAAAGCTAACCTTTTAGTGAGTATAATAATGTGTGTAATTGTTTAAGGAAATTGCTAAAAATGGGATATTTTAGGCATTGCTTCCGGTGCGGAACGTTTTTTTCTCCAAAATGACCAAAAACAATTTTTATTATCAGCATCGTGTTATTGTCCATATCGTAAAAAAGTTATACCCCTACTAAACAAACATAATATTTAAAATTAAACCATTAAAACGGACACATTGCTTTTTATTTTATAAGAAAACACCATTTTTAAATACGAAACAATTTAATTTTTTTTATAAAATATAAACTAAAATTTAGCATATTTTCAATTACTCGATTAACTCGATTAATTGGCAGAAATTGTTTGAGTTATTCTTTACTCCAAATTAGCAATTTAAATTTACTCGAGCAATTGTTTGATTAAAATTTATCGATTAATTAAGTAATGGTTAACCGATTGACTATCCTAATAAGCACATATATGTGTATATGTTAATATACGATCCAAATTTCGTCTTGGCAGTTTATTTTATTAACATACATAAAAATTGGTCAAAAAAAGCTCGACTTTGAAAGACAAAAAAAAAACAATTTAAATCAAAGCCAAGTTTTCACAACCCCTTGGTGGGGGAGGGATGGGCTGGTGTTTTGATCTGATTGTTTATTTTTATTTCCCGTTGGTCAAACTCAGAATACAATTGAAGGTATAATTGTAAAAACTTGATAAGCCACATTTATTGTTTTATGGATTTTTGCTGTTTTCTAGACATGCATTGATTAATATTTAATAAAAGTCTTGCTTAAACACTTTTTGCAAGTACCTAGAGTATAAACATTCCGCAAAAGTCATATTTTTTTTTACATGTTTTTCATCTTTAAAAGGCTAAAACAAACTAAAAATAAAATGTTGCTTATCAAGTTTTTACAATAAGCCCTTCAAGTGGTGAACTCAAATTTGTTGCACAGTGTTATCAAAGCTGCCTTTAAATTATCTAAACACAACCATACATTTAAGTTTATTTTAAGATAAAAATAAAAATACCCTTTTAACCAATTAACTATATTTTTAAAAAAAAGTAGAACACAAACATTATTAACAACAGCAACAACTAAAATAAAGAAGAAATATGTCAACATAAATTTTTACCCATCTTCCCATTTAACTTTTAAGCTTTCAACAAATTGTGGCACTGTTTGTTAAGAGTTAAAACAATAAATTTTAAGTTTTTAGCACAAATATAATGACACAAAACAAGTACTTCGTGGCTTGTTTTAAAAAGAAGGGTCTTTAAAGAATAACATGATGAGGTTTTTTGAAACGAGTTCAGATTATAGTAATTAATTACCGGTTACCAAAACAACTGCAGCAACAAACGTTTTTTTTTTTTTTTGTATTACTTTAATGAAAATTCATGTTAAAACTTAAGAGGATTTTAAGCTTATGTTAAAGAAAACTTCAATTATTTTAAATTAAATAAAATGTGTAGTTTTTAAGACATTAATTATTTTAAACATTTAAGAGCGTATTTATTATTTAAATATTATTATTTACATTAAATTTTTAATATAGATCCCGTTCACTTATGCAGCGTTCGGGCCTAAATGCTAAACACATGTTTTGCCAAAACGAGTGTAAAAGAATAAAGAACGTTTGTAATAGAATAAAGAGCTTAACTCATTATTGACACAGTGTTCCTTTTTCGACACAGTACTTTTAAATTTTATATTGTTATGTTGATGAGAAAATATGAAAATGTATTTCTCTGCTAAAAATTAGGTCATCAATTCTATACAATTGTTGAAAATCTGACCGATCGATTTTTTTAATACACAAAGTCAAAAAAACTAAAATATTTTATTTATTTATTTATTTACATTCACATATCCTGTACAACAAGATTAAATCTTATAGTTAAAGTACAGGAAAGCAGTTTGGGTAAAAAATAATATTGCAAGTTATATATAAAAAAAGGAAAAATTAAATTTAAGATACTCATACACGTAAATAACAATAAAAAAACAAAAGAACAAAAATAAAATTAAAACTACTTTCTAATATATTGTTCTATCATCACAAATGCTTTAACAAAAAAGTGTAAAAATAAAGTTATATTAATATAAATCAAATTATGCAAAAAAAAAAAAAATTTAGAAGAAATTGTTTAAAACTGTTTGCGTTGCTGTTGAGCTGTTGATTTTCTGGAAGATGTCTCCAAAGACGTGAGGCATTTATGTAAAAATGCCATTCAGATACATGGTATCGATGCCTTGGTATAATTGTCTTTTTACCTCTAGGGGATATGGCAAATTGTATAAATTCATAAAGGTATAGTGGATTTTTGGTATAAATAATTTTATGGTAAAATAAAAGTACTCTTATTTTTAAAAGGTTCTCAAAAGATATGCCATAAAGTTTAATGGCAAAAGATGAGACACGATCAAACCTTCTCAATCCGTAGACATATCTGATGATATTATTATACAAAACTATTAGCTTGCGTTTGCTAGTAGTATCACAATTTTCGAAGAGTTCACAGCCGTAAATTAAACCGGGGATGAGGTACGACTTTGCAATTAATATTCTGACTTTTAAAGGCGTAAAAAACTGTGTTGACCATAGAGCTCTTAACTTGGCATAGGTTTAACCAACAAGTGAGTTTATATGGTTGGTCCATGTTAAATATCTGTTAAAGATAATGCCAAGGTTTTTAGCCGACTCTACGATTTCAATTCTTCCTCCGTTAATAAGAATTTCGTTTTCGATAACTGGCACAGTTCTTTGCCGGTGAATTATCAGACATTTTGATTTCAGCGGATTGAGACAAAGTCCATTTGCTGTCGCCCATATATATACTTTATCAAGATCATAATTAATTTTCGTAATACCATCTGCGATTAATTGAACTGGACTGCTCAAAAACAATTGGACATCATCCGCGTACATATGTAATTTGCAGTATGAAAGCTGATCGGGCAAATCATTTGCATATAGAAAAAAGTAGAGGGCCAATAATAGACCCTTGCGGCACGCCTTTAGCAAGAGTCAGCGAGTTAGACCAAGTGTTATCTGCGTATACGGATTGTGTGCGATTAGTTAGATACGAAAATAAGAGTTCGTTTTCACTCAAAATATAAATAATGGATAGCTTTTATTAAAATACTACTAAACTTATAAAATTTATAAAGTCGGTGTGGCAATTTAAAAAAGTTGTCAAAACCCACAATATTTGTTCAACAAATTTTTAAAAATAAATTAATAAAAAATAAAATTAAAAAATAATAAAATTTTTATATACTTTTGAATGAAGATTTTTTCTTCAAATAATGCAAAATTTATATTTTTAAAATATCTTCTACTGTCTAAACAGGGAGGTATCCCGACCCGAACTTGCAGATATTAATGAACTTTGGATATGTTGTAAACGTACACTTAGAATACTATGTAGGTAAACCCCACTGCAAATGTAGTTAAAAACAAATGAAATTTCAAAGGACGACTTACATTTTAGTAAATTTAACTAACTTCGCCATTGGTTTTTAAATGTTCAAAAAATAAACCACAATTGTAGTAAAAATCAACCACATATGCATGCAGTAAAAAATAAACGAACTTTAATTTGTTTTTTTTTTGTAAATAAAAAAAAAACTACTGTCAAAAAATTAATGTAAAATCATAAAACAGTCATTTGCGAGGTTTGTTTTTTTAAATGAACTACAAGGTTAGTAAAAAATTAAATTTGTTCTACAAATGACTGACATTTACATTAAAAATAAAGAAACTGTATAACAACCCAACAACTACATGTTTTTAAAGCAGAAGTTCCCTTAATATACAAAAAAAAGTTACACGTATGTTTTTTTAGCTGCCCACCCGAAGTTTTAGAAAAGCTAGAGCCTCCAGAATAGGCAGAGTTTGAACAAAAAAAAAAAAAACACCTATTAATCTTCAAGTTAGCTACATGCTTGTCGTCTTAGAAATCAAACACGTGGCTAGGGTCTTTTCCTAACAAGCATCACGACGTTATTAAACTTTGAAGACCAAAAATGCTCAATTTACATAAAAAAATCAAGTAATATTTTTTACAGTTTTATTGGTTTTTTGTTTTTATATACATCGAGATTATTTTTATGTTATTTTCAATTTATAACGAGCTTTCAACCTCCGTATATTTACAAAAATAAAGTAAATCAAACATATTAGCTAGGTTGATACTAGTATTTCGATCTGGCTAAAGATCTCATCAAAACCCGAAGTTTTAGAAAAGCTACAGCCTCCAGAATAGGCAGAGCTTTAATAAAATAAAACCTATTAATCATTAAGTTTGCTACATTCTTGTATTCTTAGTAATCGAAATTTTAAACAAAAATTATTTTAAAAATAAACAAAAAAGGACCAATTTCTGAAAAAAAAAAGTTGCCATACTCCCTACGTTTCAATAGAAAGAAATAAAATTTTTGTGTGAAGTTGTTCACATAAGTATAAGTAAATCTGCTAACTAAATGAGAATTACATGCCGGTTTAAATTAAATGTTATAAAATTCAAGCTATACAAAAAAAAAAAAAACATTGGTATGGCAACAACACTTTATACAATTATTTTTTTTTTTTCATTTTGAAATGGTATACAATATTGATCAATTTTTAATCAAATGAGTTATTATTTAATTGAAAAATATTTCAAAGAACTATCAATTTCTAATTGAATTCGCAATTTTTGTTGTTGGCGGAATTTCGCCAAATTAAAGTTATAGAATCGGTTTTTTTTTTTTGTGATTGAAATGGGTTTTTAGTTTTTTGTGTGTATAAATTACAAACAATTTATCATGTTTTGGTGTAAATTTTATAAAAATGTTATTATACGAGTGTAGTTTTAATTTTTTTTTAACAATATACTAAAAAGCCATGTTTTAAGTTGGCAATTAAAGTGTTATTTCATGCTTTAATATAATTTTTTTTGGTGTATTTTTGTACTCGTATTATAATGTCACCTCAGATACTAAATCATTTTTATTTAAAATATTTTTTTTTTTGTTTTTTTAATTTTCAGCGACAGTTCATTGGTTATAGAGTAGATGGTAGAATGGATGGATGGATGGCGTAGTGAGTGCATGTGGTGTCGTTGTTTACGAGTGTACGTTTCACGTTGTGAATTTGTAGAAGTTTGTTTATATTTTGGCCCCATTGGGATTCAATTGCAACTTGTTGAATTGACGCTAATTAGATGGAATTTTTATGTGTTGATAGACATTATGTTGTTGTTTTTTTTTGTTGGTTGGTTAGTTAGTTGTTGTTAATATTTTTATATCGTACAATGATATCTTAAACATTTTTAAACATGTAAGACATTAATTTATGCGATTATTAACACTTTTTGTTGATTTTATTTGAAAAAAAACATAAATAATTATTTTTAAAAACTTAAAATTTTGAAAAAGAAAAAATAACTAATTAAATAGAGTTGTTGCTATCGATGTTTAGACACAATACATGTTGTTGTTTAAGAATTTTAATTAAGAAAAAAACTTAAATAAAATACAAGATTAATAATGAAAAACCTTGGTTTAATTTTAAAACTTAATTCGAAAGAGAAAATGAAGGTCTTTGGGGATTTGAGAAAAATGAAGAAACTCTTTTCAATTTAAATTATCAGTAAACAACCTTCTTTAAATGCTTTCAATTGTTTGATTTTGTTAATGGTAAATAGTAGTTTAAGTATTTCAAATTGATTCTGGTAAAATTAGTCGTTTAAAAACTTGACAACAGAACACCTAATTCTTAATTGGCGGCCTAAGATATATTATATGTCCAATTTACACAGAAAAGTTAATCTTGTAATCGCACTAAGACACTCGCTATCAAAGACACTAAGACAAGATAAACCAAAGTGGTAGTTCTCCACTTTTTGCCGTTATTTCACATAGAAATATGTACATTGAGCAAAGTAACGTTTGGTTACACATTTCTCCCTTCAAAAATACTTTTAGGTAGTAGGGTAGACCGAGGACCACTCGCCACTTTTTTGTTTAAAGCGCTGTCTTTATCAAACCAATACATTTTTTTCGAAAATTTTTTTTTTTTAAATGTTTTCGTTGATATTCTTTTATTTAATTCTTCTTATTTTAAACGAGCTTAAGATCATTTATTCGTCTCCACATTGGGTGACGAAATATTGTTCCCTGAAGAAGTTACCAATATGGAGACGAAATACTGGAAATAAACAATTATAATTATTTTTAATCATAAGATTTACACATTCTGGCTTTCATTTGAATGTATAAAATTCCCATTATTCCTATGCCTTATATACTATTTTTAATGTTTTTCAGAGCTAAACTGACCCACCTCGTGGCGCACAATTCACAATTGACTATACTCTAAAAGTGTCAATTTTTATTCGAGTTTTGGATATAATTACGTTATAATTATGAGTCTATATTAGTTTGGAAAAGACAATGGAAACTGCATTGAACTGGCTAAAATTGAATTAAAATTGTGTACAAGGTATACCAACCACACTCATAGAAATAAATATAAACACTCCGATAACAGAATGGAATAATGGAACGATATAATGGAACGGCGAACGTGTGCAATCGGAATACTTAACACATTTGTTTATTAGAACGTGTTACTTATGTTAAGTTTGCAACAATTTTCTCCGTTTCGAAATAATAGCCACTTTATAAAATGATGTTTTTTAAATATCCAATATCTGCAAAACTAAATGAGATATTCCAAAACGATTTTTAATTAACCCTGATAATATGAATATTCAAAGTTTGGGGAAGATAACGAGATATACATTTTTTATGAAACAGCCACATGTTGTCTTAATTATTTGTTTACCCACATACAAATTTAACACTCCAATAACAGAAATGGAATGGAACGAGTGGAATCGTAACACTTAACGCATTTGTATTATCTGAACGTTTTACGATATCTCGCTTAGTTTTCGAGTTAATAGCCATTTCATAAAATTATATTTTTTCGAAAACGAATACCCTGATAATACAAATAGGCAGGGTCCGGGATAGATCACAAGGGATCCAATTTTTACAAAGCGGCCGCAGAATGATATATTTATTTTTTTACTTCTAATATAAATTTTGATACTCCAATGAAACAAAGTTCGTTCAAAGCTCAACACAATTTTGTTACCAGTAATCACTGTTCCCATTCCACTTGTTTCCCCTTACATTCCATCGTTCTTCATGTTTAACTTTTAAATTCCACTTATTCTCCGTTCCATAAAATTTTGCTTCCAATAGTAAGCACTCCAATTCTACTCATTCTCCGTTTGGATTAGTAAAAACTAATAGTAATGAAATTTCAATGGCAATGAAAAATTCCCATGTCTGATAACATTTAATATTAAATTCATAAATTTGTCTTTCCAATGCATTTGTTCCCCACATTTTCGAAAAACCTACCTTTTTGGTAAATACCAGGGAATTTACCCATTTTGACACAATTTACTCATTTAATCGGGTATTTAAATTTGGTATTAACACCTTTCCCATCCCTATGCATTTTATATGTAAACTAACGAGTGACAAGCCAATTTAAGTTGGAAACACCTACTACTTTCGCGACTTTGGTTTATCTTGGACATTATATGCCTCTGTTACTTTTAGTTCGCAACATTAAAACGACTTTAGTTCATCTAAACCTAATACTGCGTTTCCACTTACGTGTTTTGGGCAAAACATGTGTTTTGGTGAAAAAAAATGTATGGGAAAACATGTACAAATCATGTTTTGTTTCAAAACACATCCAAAACACGTGCCGTGGAAACATATAATAAAGCTACATTTACATTTACCCTCGAAACCCAGTTTAAACTAGAATTCGATAATATGTATAAAATGTTACACGAACTAGATTTCGAAATCTGGTTTAAACTGGATTTCGAGGATAATGCAAATGCAGCTTAAAGTAATTTGACACAAACTGAATTAGCTTTATTAGTAAATAACTATTGAATTTTTTGACTTGATAAAATTTTCTTTTAAAAATTCGTAAATATTATTGTTTCGATGCCTGTGCGAAAGTAGTAATATTAAAAAAAAAACACAACTTATAAATTTCTTCGTGATACTAACGTTTTGCTTTATATAATCGATGTTGTTTCGCCAAAATTCAGCCAATTAAACTTTTCATTAAGATTCTCAAATCGTATACATATATACAATTTTAGCAGTCGATTGAGGTTTTAATAGAAATAAATCTTTTGTAATACATTAAGTGAATCTTTAAATAAAACTTTTTTTATTGTATCTGCATCTGTAAAACTGTCAATCCTCTTTTAAATGACAGACAGTCTGATAGTCTGTTGTTTTAAGAAACGATACCAAAACAGTATCGTTTAAATTTCTGAAGTCGAAAGAAAAAAAGACCATAAAATTAGGTCAAATATCAGTTTATTTTTTATTTTGTCTGCAAAAAATATATATAAAAGAAACGACTGAGTGACGGACGGACCGACTGACTGACAGAAAAACACGCATGCTCTTAAAATACATCTCAAAAAATTAATGTTGATTTTCAATTCTTTGCTTTGTTTCATTTTGTTAAGCATTAACTAACAAGGGATGTATCCCCACCCGGACCGGCAGATCTTAATGAACTTCGGATATGTTGTAGAGAATAAAAATTAAAGGGACACATTTTTCCTTCTTAGCTGCCCAATCTCATATTTAGGTGTTACTAAGTGGGGTCAAAAATGACCCCATTTTGCGATTTATTTCGTTCTTTTTAACCCTTTATAGCCTCATGTAACATTACTGTAACAAACCCCAAAAACCCCGAAATAATAAATACTGAATTTATTTAGCTCGCTCAAATTTGTGTCACCCAATTGTGACATACCACTGATCAAATTAGTACCAAAAAATATATCATAGATGGCGTAATTTTTTTGACTTCCGTCAGTTTGAAGGTTGCATAACACGAATAGTGACAAGTTTGAACACGTGTAAATTTAAAATTTTATAAAAAAATACAAAAAATACAAAAAGTGCAAAAAATTGGGTTGTTTTTGTGAAAACCTGTGAATAATATTTTTTAACTTATTGTATACAATGCATATTTTTACATTTTTACATGAAAAAATTATATTTTTATGTTATGTAACAGAAATGTCACAACCCCTAAAATGTCAAATAAATAATAAATAAAGGATATTTTGTAATTTGTAAGTAATACGTTTTTTTTTATTTACCTTAACCTTTCCCCTACCAAAAAAAGTTTTAATTTTTAAGTTCATGGGCTACAAAGGGTTAAAGTAACTAGAGACTAATTTGGTATCAAATTAAATGTTTTTTGGAGAGTAGGGATGTCAATCGGGGTTGATATTTAAAAATCCCGGAATGTTTCGGGATTGTTTAAAATCCCGGGATTTTCTGGGTTTTTGAAATTTGCTTATTGTAACAAAAAAAAAATTTGGTAACCACAACAAAACCATTCCAACAAATTCGATTACTAGCACGACCTTTCGCAACGGAATTTAGTTAGTTTTAATGGTAAAAATGTTCTGAAAAGTATAATATGTAGTTATGTTCGGTAATCTAACATCTAAAATTTGTGTTCATCAATTTTTTAAAAACGTTTTTTTTTGCGTTTAAAGTGCACATTTTTGAACTTCTGATTAAATTTTTCACTTGCCACATAATTTGCTTACGATTTTTTTTTTAAATTCGACAAAACGTCAAGTGTCACCATAAATTCAGTGGCATGACATAGTTTTGTGATACGACAGTCATTTGTAAAACAAATTAAATTTTTTAATAACCTTGTAGTTCATTTAAAAAACAAACCACATCAAATGACTGTTTTATGATTTTACATTCATTTTATACAGTAGTTTTTTAGTTAAAGTTTGTTTATTTTTTACTGCATATGTGGATAATTTTTACAACAATTGTGGTTCATTTTTTGAATATTAAAAAACAAGTGACAATGTTACGTTGAATTTACTGAAATGTAAGTCGTCCTTTCTTTAAGTGAAATTTCATTTGTTTTTAACTACAATTGCAGTGGTAACACAGTACACATTTTAAGTATACCTTTCATAACGATATCGCTTTTTCATAAAATTATGATACAGTTTTCGCTATCGCGATTCTGTGGAATAACTATAGTAAATTCGCCGTATTCCAGTCTGGTATCGATATCGAAAATGATAAAGAAAATGTTATCACAATTCATTACAATAACTACACACAAAAAAATAAGTTAGTAGCTGCAATTTTAGTTATTCTTATTAGCACTTAACTGTTTTGAACTAATGTTTTACTAATATTTTAATATTTCAAATAAATATAATCAGCCACCTTTGTTATTGCAAGTGGGCTATATTAAACAAATTAGTTAGCAGAAAAGTTAGTAAAACATCTTATAAATCAAGTATACTATTTCTCAGCAAATTTTTTGCTGGAATTGTGTTTTCAGCTAAAATTTTAGTTATACTTATTCAGCACTTTAACTGTTTGAACTAATATTTTACTAATGTTTAACTAATTAATTTTGCTAAAAAATTGTACTAACAAGTACATTAATAGTTTGGACGACAACCAGATTAAAAGATATACGCAGAATCAAGTAGATGTCGCGGCATATCAAGAGGTAGTAGAGACGAGGAAATTTATACTAAAAGTACAACTCTTGTAAGACATATACAAAAATTAACAATGGAAGAATATTGTATCGGTTTTTCATACAAAAGGACGCTAACAATGTGTATATTTGTGAGGATTTAAAATCACATTAATTTTATGTTGTCACCGGCTAGTAAGTATTTCCCTATTAATTAAATTAAAAACAAAATAAAATATTTATATTTAATAGATATTAAATGTGTATTTATAAACTTAAATTTTAAAGTGATGTTTAATGTAGTGTGATCCAATTGCAAACCAATATACGTAAAGGGTAGACAGACTGTAGCGATAGACTACGACACACATCTTAGATAATTTTTTATGTTTCCTTTTTAAAGTATTTCTGTTCAATAAACTGTTAAATATGCCGTTTTATTAAGGAATTTTAGTTGTATTAAGCTAAGAATAATGCATAGCAATGTCTATTGAATCGAGGGTGTATCTGAGCTTTTTCGTATATTCAAAACCGTTCGATTTTTATGCGACTTTTCCCGAAGAGCCTTTTCCTCCTATATTTTAAATAAGTGCGCCCCGGTAGGCTAGTTGGTAGCGTGCTGGCTTATCAGTGCGGGGGTCGTGGGTTCGATTCCCACCAGAGGCACTGGTCTGTTTTCGCTACAAAGCGCCGAAAGCCATAGTAGCTAGTGCTCGGTTAGGGTAATAGTATATAATTTGTAATTATATGATTATTAATTAATATAAAAAAAAAAAAATCACTCAAACAAACAAACAATATATTTTAAATAATTAAAAAATATGGCAACTCTGGGCCCACTATTCAAATGTTTTGTTGTTTTGAGTACTTTAACCCTGCTTACAAATAAATCTAGTTTTCGTCATACAAAAACAAATGCATTTTTAACACTACTTTTTAACCCTTAAATGTGAGATTGGGCAGTTCCAAAATATTTGTTTCTTTCTTTTGTTCCTTTACAAGATATCTAAAGTTCATTAAAATCTGCGAGTTCGGTTCGGGATACGTCCCTTGTAAATAAACTAAAAGAAAATCGAAAAAAATATATAAAAAAAAACACAATAATAAAATATACAAAATTGCACATTGTGTGTAAGTGATTTGACACGTGACATGAAATTTCACTTTAAACGCCACCATATCTCAGTCAAAAGTAAAAAAAAGGAAATATATACAAATCTTTTCAAATGATCTACTTGATATTTTGACATCTAAATGTTGCTCTTACTATTTGGCGTGTGTGCTGAAAAAACATTTAAAATGTTTGCTTAAATATTTTTTTTCTTAGTTTTTTTTTTCATAAACTTTATTTAAGACATTCTTTCATTACACAAGTCGTCTTTTTAAAATAGCAGCTTTAAATGGCTAAACAAACAAAAAAAAAAAAAACAGAAATCTCAAACACAACATTACACTTCAAAGTGTCATTCACAATTCGAAGTGTAATAGATCAGCTTAAATAGATTTCGCTTTTTTCTAGCATTTTGTAGATTTTATGCAAACATTTTGTAGTATTTTTATTGCCTGTTTAGCTTTAACTAAGTACACTCATAGAAAAAAGTTAGTAGAAACATTTGCAAAGTCGTCAGTAATCCAACTTTGCAAGTTTTAAACTAACTCTTAGTTGAGGTTTTAGTTAAAAATGTTGACCTTTTTTTACTAGATGACATACTAAATTTTTAACAATTTTTTTTTGCTGAATTTACTAAAGTCTAAGAATATTATTTTGTTAGTCAAAATCTGCAGTGGCCGTTGTAATGCGATGTCTGCGTTTCAGTATTTGTGTATTTTTGTGTCAGTATAGAGTAGAAAAGTGAGGTGAACACGTCGTATTAGAAAAATATTTAGAAACATTTATACAAATGGTTTTATTATAAACTAATAAAAAATAAATCTTTAAAAAATATTCAAGAGTTTTTTAAAAAATTTAAAAAAGGGAAAGTTTTTTCTGATTACACACATATCGCACTTGATCAACAAGAATGTATTAACTCAAAATTTTTAAAATATCATTTTTTTCAAGAAATCAACTAACAACATCAGTATCTATCTATTGTAAAAATTTCAACGTATTCCGATTACTCTTTCACCTCGAAAAACACTTTTGAGACCATTTTCATGATAATGTACTGATTACCTTTATTTCAACAAAAAGGTATTATTTTGAGTTAATACAAAAGTTCAAATAGAAATGAATCGTATATTTTCATAAAAAAGGTATTATTTTGATTTGAGCCTTTATTTATGTTAAAAATAATCAAACTGTTTTATTTATATTTGGTTGTATTTTGAGTTCATTCTGTTTTGTTGATAAAATATTCAAAATAATACCAAAAAAAATCTATAAAATTTCAAAAAAATGGTATTAACTCAAAAAATAGATTTTTTTTTTGCAATGAGTGGTAAAATTTAAAACAAAAACAATGTATATATATTTTCAAATGGAATTTGCTTATTATGATATGTTTGAATTTTTAAATTCTGTTAAAATGTGGCCATAAACAGTTTTTTGACTCTACTGAAAATTTTAAAATTTTGAGTTAATACCCTCTTGTTGATCAAGTGCGATATGGTTTTTGTGTTTATAAAATAATTTATAATGTTTAAAAAAATTGATAAAATAATTAAAAAAATATTTTTCTTTTAACAATAAATGGATATTAAAAGAATTGGAAAAATCTGTGCTTAATTAATAACATTTTCACTTATTTTTCTAGTATTTGAACTTTTTTAGATTACACTTCAGTCTTTGACATATGGCATTCCGATGTACATGCAAAAGGAACAAAGGAAATAATAAAGCCAAATAAAAGACAGGTACAACTCTGTATTTTATTTATCTTTTAAATACAGAGCTGTAGTTTAGTTGTCTAATGATTAATAATACAAATTTTCACAAATAGATGGCGCTTAGCGTTCATGCAAACAACTAAACATTTAACTAAAATTTAGTAGATTTCACAGTTTTTTTTTGCTGTTTTTATTTTACTAAACGCAACGTAACTTTTGACAAATTTTTAGTAACTTTTTTTTTGCTATTTTGACAGACTTATTTGTATGAGTGTAATGATCATGGTATGGCCCGATGATTGTTACTTGGTTTTGATTACCAAGCACGCTTACCATTAATGTTTTATTACGCTAAATTGATTTTTAATTATATTACAAGTTTAATGAGTTCTTTTGCCTTTTAAAGATTCTTGAAATCTGAGTGACTTTAATGTGACTTTTTGTGTAGCGTTCAAGAATTATAATTTGATTTAATCCTAATAGTTGTTTATGATTATAAGTTGAATTAGTACATGAATTCAAGAAGAAGATTTCTTCTTTTTGTAAACTCATAGAAATAAACTTGTAAAAATAGCAGAAAAAGTTACTAAAAATTAGTTAAACATTACCCTGCAGAAAAAACTGTTAAATTTAGCATTTTTTTTTTGCTAAATATTAATAAAATAAGAACAGCAAAAATAATTCTGTTAACTTTACAAAATTTTTAGTTATATTCGATGTGAAGTTTAGTTGATGGAAAATATTAGCATACTCTGTAAAACAAAAACTTTTACTAAATATTTGTAGACTCAAAATACACAATTTTGCTATATTTACCTCAACTTTCGTAGAATGCAAAATGATTTTGCTAAAATCAAAAGAAATTTTTGCTAAACAATTGTAGATTGCTGATTTCATAAGGGCAGACTTTTATTCACATTAAAAAACACAATTTTTTTGTCTACTAATATTTAGCAAATTGTTTTTGCTGATTTTATCAGATTATTTTGTTGCTTTCAATTAACTAAAATTTAGCTCAAATATAACTAAATATTTGTAAATTAAAAAGATTTATTTTTGCTATTTTTATATTACTAATATTTAGTAAAAAAATCTGCTAATTTTAGCAGTTTTTTCTGCAAGCGCATTTTTAACTAATTTTTAGTTGCTTTTTTTTTTGCTATTTTACAGGTTTATTTCCATGAGTGTATTTATGGTAATAAAAATGGTTATGGTATTTACAATAAATGGTCAAAAGCCAAAGTAGATATAATCTAAGAAAAATAATTTCGGCGTATCGGAATAACTGAAACATTTGTTTCGAAGGTGCCAGATTTTTAAATTAAGACCAGTATTTTATTCCTAACAGCGACAAAATTTTGTATACTTTATTTAAAGCTATAAAAACTTTAAAATATACAAATTTTCTACAGTCAATATAAAGCCACAAGCACAACAAAGTCAAACTTCACTTTTTCGCTACAATTTCAAGTCGTCTTTTATTTTAAATTGATGCACAATAATTCGCCGCAATTTCGCAACAACAACACCCAAGCGTAAAATCATTTTTTATATGGAGTTGAACAGTTTTTTCTTAAACATTGCAAACAAAATTCCGGATTTTAAGTGAAAATTGGAAAACCGCTTACAAAGGCATTTAAGTCCAAGAACATCCAAAGAATCCAGCATGGCGGGTATTGAGGGATCTTTCTTGTTATACGGCATTCAGACTAGATAACAAAACACTTGTTTTGCCAAAAAGATTGGAAAAGAATAAAGAACTGTTGGAATAGAAAAAAGAGCATAAATGAATGTTTTGGCAAAATACTTGTGTTGCTATCTAGTGTGTGTGGCTTTAGTTTAGGTATAAAATGCATTGAAAAAAGTAAAGTAAAAAATAATTACATCTTGTCTTACCCTGCGAAGGGTCGATTGATCCGAAGTGTTAATTCTGTGATGTATGATTGGGGCGCACGTTACGCTAGTAGTGAAACCAAAACTATGGTGTACCAAAAAGTGTTAATTTGGGTGAAATGTCCAATCACGTGACTATAGTTATGGTGACAAAACATTCACTGGGTGGTACCAGATATATCACGTTACTGGAGAAAAAGTAATATAACATCAAAGTGTACTGAAGCAACTAGGGTCGTTGCAGATGAAGTTGCTACTGGTCATTGAACTGGTTCAAAACCGCAATTAGTACCAACGGATGCAGTTGCAATTAGTACCAACGGATGCAGTTCCTTGACTGCTACAAAGTGGACGCAACAATGAAGGAATTTGTTATGTACCGACTTTGTGACAGTAGAAATGAAGACGTAACACTTCACTGGTTTAAAATCACTGAATACGGAACTATTTAGACAGTGACCAAGTTTGTCAGATGTGGCGATTTCTCGCCAAACGTCGCGATCTTAATACTCGTTTGGCAAGTTAATTTTAGAAATGCCGACTGACGATTTTTATGGCGATTTTTCGAGTGAATGGAGATTTTACACATAAAATATCGCAACCAAAAAACCAGAAATATATCACCAGAATATGATTTTTTGCACAACTTTTTCAAAAACTTGAAACACTTTACAAGAATATAAATTAAAATTGCAAAATTTCTGCATATTGGTTTCGAAATTTGGCAACGGTTTGTTATGTATAAGTAATTGGCGAGTAATTGGCGATTTGTAAGAATTTCTTTGGGTACAAAATTGAAACTGAGTATATATTTTGTTAGTCTTCTTTATAAGTTATAGATTAAATTCGTGCTGAATTGTTGCAGCTCCTTCTTTTTATAAAGATATTATTGTGAACTAGAATTATAATGCAGCATACAAAATTAAAATGTTCATGAAGTGCTTTTTATAAGTGTAGGAACATAAAAATTGGTAGAAATTGTTTGATAATACCAATGTTAGCAAATAAGGAAACAACTTGCAAAAAATCTATATTTTGAACATCCGAACTTCTTGTCTAGTTTATGTACTTTTCCAAATTTAAATTGTTAATTCATTATTTAATGTTATAGTTTTGTGTTGGGTATAGACAAAATAAACTAATTTTAAAATTGATTTTTGTTGTGCCTTTTTAAAGGTTTTTTGAACAAGTGATATGACACGCTGTTTTGAATAAGTGCAGTAACTGGTTCCGGACGATAATATGACACACGCTGAATAAAAAGTGACAGGTTACTTGCTAATTACTTTTCGCATGCCCGGCGACATGTACCCCTTAGACCAATGCAGTGGTACTTTACAAAACTATTCCATTCAAACTGCCTCTATAACAGAACAGCTTGCGCTTAATATGTTACCAGTTTTCCTTCAACAATTTTTCTCCACTTCTACGATACGTACACCTACACCAGTCACGTGATAATTTTTTTCCCACTGGTTCTGTTGCATATCACGTAAATCCTAAAATGGTCATACTTTGACACTACCTACTTCTAACTTGTCCCGTAGCGTATTCATTTCAGTCGGTATGGTGATAGGTCACCTTTGTCAAGTTATTCGCCACGTCACACAGTGCTCCACAGGTAGCAATTGTCATCTCCTATGACAAGCCCATGCTAAAAGTACCGGTCACTTTCATATAACAGAACCGAAACTAGGACTGGTTCATACAAACAAAGTTCTAGTCACGTGACCATACCAGTGACAGGTCCATTTCCCGCAGGGTAATTACATGTGGAATTCTGATTTAATGTTTTGTGTAAATTCCCTATTGACGTTAATTTTTATCTGACTTCGTATGTATGTTTGTTAGAGTTGCGAACCTAACTTATATAAAAACACAGAGTTGCACACAATTAGTAGTATGAGTACAGAGTCGTAGTAATATAAGAAATAGTAGTACTTTATTTTCTTTAAGTTGATTTTGCAATGTTGCCAGCTCAATTTTTTTTAATGTTAAAAAGAAATTTCTAATATGAATAATTCATTTAAAAATTATCAAACAAACGAAATTGTCAAAGATCGATTGAACTAGAAGAGCAACCTAGTTCATTGAGATCAATTGAACTAGAAAGAGCGCTCACTCAAACAAACTAGATTGCCCAAGTCTAAAAATAACTAATAACATTGTTCTACCTCAATACCAAAATCTAATATGCTATTGTCATATTTGATTTTATTTGTTGCTTTTCAACAAGTTTGATATTTTTCAGGATAGACAATAACATTGTTTCATTGGCATAACCCAAATCTTTAGTTGTCCGTAATAGAAAACAATAATTGGGCTTAACTCAATTCGATACATTACATACAACAGAAAAAATTAACTCCATTCGAATTTGTCCGCCTTAGTGTATAAACTGTGTTTGTTGGTATATGTATATGTTTTTTTACACATTGCAAAACAACAAACACACGAAATACATATGATGATATACAAAGTATATTGATATGCAAAAATTGTTGCTTTTCAAATAGTTTTGATTTTATAATTAGGTTTACCAACTTAGCCAGTTTATACACTAAGGCAGACAAATTCTAATGGAGTTGATTTTGTCCGTTGTATGCAGTGTTGCCAGATGTAGGTGAAAATTCTTGCCTTAAAAATGACGGCGTAGTGGAAAAGGGACAGATATTTTAAATTAGTCAAAATGTAATTACTTTTTCCAAGCAAATCTTCTCAAAAACTTCTATTTCTACATTTTTAGGTAAAATAATTATATTTTTTGAGAGACAGTATTTTCTGAGACAAAATTAGAATCTTTTTAGTCGAAAAGAAACTGTTAGTATGAAATATCACTTTTTGATAGGTGGCACGATTTTAGTTTTGCAAATAATGACAGTTTTAAATCGATTCTCAAGTGGGGTACACACGATCAATATTATTGATAAATTGCTTTAAAATTCAACCAATCAGAACAAAGTATTTAAAACTTAAATATTCTGATTGGGTGGTTTTTGATAGATAGATAAATAATATTGATTGTGTATACATGTCTTAAAAAATATTTTGGATAAACAGGGGTGTGATGAAAATCGAAAACGAAAGCGATCAGGGGGCTAATTCTCGGAGTCGATAGCGATCGAAATTCTACTCGAACGTGCGAAATTTTTTCTTTTGGGATGCTCTCAGCCGTTATCGAGTAAAACGTATCGAAATTTCGAATGATGTTACTCGATAACGTGCGAGTACTCAAACGCAACCATACGAAATTGTACTCGATAGCAAATTATCTATCGAGTTAAGGTTTCTGAAAAGTATAAATTTGGAAAAAAAGAAAATGTAAGTCAATATTTTTTAATTTTCTGTAAATTTTATTTATTGAATATAAATAAATAATTTTAGGTTAAATATAACAAAAATAAATGCAACGCAGGCACTTGCTAATATTTGCCTAAGAGCCAAAAATTTCCTAATTGATTGTTATACTCTTCTTACCTCTTTCTCTTGATTCCTTCCATACAAACGAATCATCTTTAAAGAAACGTTTTTAATCAAATTACGCATTGTATAGGTATAATAATTATTTTTACTTACAATCACAGAGTTAAGGCTATGGAAACACTTCCGGTTTAAAAATGTGTGTTCATTCAAAAAGGGTTTCTGCATACCAAAATGTGTAGCGTCCACGCACCCAATTACTAATAATAATAGCAATAAAAAAGAATTATAAAAGCATTTATATAAAAGTATTTATTTCACAAACCTCCTGGCAATTCTCATGAAGTATTCTTTACATTCATCACTATATCGTGGAAAAAAGTTTATGAATTTTCCACATAGCTTACGTTCTATTTCCTTCAAAACTCTGTTTACTATTTTACAAAGAGTGCTTTGGGTAATTAAAATTAAGAAGTCGTTTCCAACATTGTGTTGAAAACCGCTTGTTGCCAAAAGGGATACTGTTGCAGCCAACTGAATTTTTGGTGGAAACCCAGTAGACAAATGTCCTTCAAAATCCAACTCCTCAAGGAGATAATTGAATGCTACTTTTGATAATCAAAAGCGTTTTTGAATCTTATTTGTATCAAATTAAAAAAAAAATTATTTACTTACTCAAAATTTGAACATTTTAACGGGTCGCTTGAATCACGAATTTTCTTTCTAATTTTATTCAAATCTTGCTCTTCGTCAGAGTTGGATGATGAATAGAAAAAGAAACTTGAATCAATTTTTTTTTGTTTAAATTAGTTTTTAAAATATTTTTCCACTTTGAATTTTTTTTTGTGGTTGTTGAAAAATTAAACATATGTTTTTTGTTTACCTTTTTTTCATTAGTCTTTTACATTTTTACAGTGTTGTATAACTTCTTAAGATTTTCCTTTTATAACACTGAAACATAAAATCGTTTCGATTCTTAACGGGTGCCATCATCAGAAAATTTCGAACTATCGAAATTAATTCCGATACGAAATTATTTCGATCACGACTGCGGGAATTAGAGCCCAGTTCTTCAATCTAGAATATTTAGTTTTTTCAAAATAAAATTTGATTCGATTTTTTATACATCGGTTTCTATCGCTCAAAACGTTTAACTTTTAAATTAAAAAAAAAAAAATTATAATATGATTCGTAAAATATTTTGCATTGAAAGTCCGATCGTTTTCGATATTCATCACATGCCTGAAATTTCTATTTTCAAATAATTTTCGAAAAATTTACCGATAGTATTATTTGAATATTAATTTTTATAAAATACTTGAAATTGTCGTCGAATATATGAGAATTGCATATAATTAAATTGATACAATTTTTCAACGCATATTTAGTTTATAATATACAAAAATTCGTAGGGATTTTTGTAGGTTAACAAAATTCGAGAATTTAGGGAGAAAGGGTATTTTGATTGCTTAGTGTAGGTATTTTTTTTTGTTTAAATCCACTGACAAAATCAAAACTTTTTTATTTTGTATGTAATGTGTCGGTTTGAGTTAAGCCAATTATCGTTTTCTATTGCGGACAACTGAAGATTTGGGTGATGCCAATGAAACACTGGTATTGTCTATCATGAAAATTATCAAACTTTTTGAAAAACAATAAATAAAATCTAATATGACAATATCATATTAGATTTTAGGACTTGAGTTAGAACAATATTCTAACTAAATATATGAAAATATAGGAAGTTCGAAAAAATAATTTTTGTATTTTTATTACAAAAATTAAAACATTTTTGGTCAAAAATTAACTTTTATTTTTGTTCGAAATATATAAACCTCAAAAAATAACTTTTTGCATCTGACTTTTTTGATAAAAGGAATAATAATTACGGTCCCTGCTGTTTTTATATTTCTTTCGCGATGCTACCCTTTTAAAATTTTTTCGAATATAACCATATGGTGGCCATGTGGCGGTATGGGATCAAGGACATTTTACTAATTGCAGTAATTTTTAGTTGTCAAATTAAGGGTAACAGTTAAAAATTACTACAATTTAAGTTAATTTTATATAAAATTTGTTATTAATTACTCGAGAGGAAACATAAATTGTTTATAAAAAGAGTCAAAAATACTTTAAATAAATTTTGATTAAAATGTTGGCCACAAAATAGAATGTTTTATGTAAAAAACTTTATTTTTTTTTTAAATAAAAAAATTTCGTATTAATTAAATTTAAATCTCTAATGATTTCTCAGAATCTAACAATTTGAAATGACAACCGCAATTACCACCATTAACCACTTAAAACATCAAATAACCCAAACCCATACTTTTGTGTTAGACAGAGTCTCAAAAGTATTAATACATTAATTACATTTTTATAACTAAACTCAAAAATCTTATTTAAATGGTTAACTGAAGCTCTTCTTAAGTAAAAAATAAATAAAAATACTTTAAAACTCTGTTTTATATTTTGCATTATGTTCAAATTATGCATTCATAGCATGTGGTTATTCTCTTAACAAGCTCGTATCATATGAAATAAAATGATTGTGAAAAAAACGACAATACTTTTAAATTTGCTACTACGTTATTTTATAGTAAATACTCGTATTTGCACTCCACTCACCTGCATATATCTAGCCAAAGCGGCTGCATTTGTACGTTGCACTTGTGATCTCAACTGAGGCTGCGGTGAGCCCAGAGGGCTTACTATCGTTGATGTTGAACCACCAATGCCCGTGTCATAGCCTTGGGCATTGCTACAGTCGACATCTGGAATACAAACAACAGCAAAAAAAAAAAAAACTATTAAATAAAACTATATATAAAACATGAATAGAAATACTACTACATAGGACTAAATAAAAAGAAAAATAATTGTTAATTGCTAACAAATAAAATGTAAATTTATATAAAAATGTAAATTTGTAACTACAACAACAACAAAAAGCCACTTGTTTAAAATTGAGAAGCAAATAATTGATCTGACTACACTGAACAAAACAAGAAAACTTAACATATCAGCAATACGCGATATTGGGATAGCATAGAATTGACGTTATTTTGGAAGCGAAGTATCATAGAAACTTCATCGCAGTAAGCCAGTTTGGCAATACAGCATATGTTTAAAATTTTTTATTTGTCACTGCCGACGAATAAAACAAAAATTAAGAAAACGTTACTAAAATGCGTAATAGAAAAAATTAAATTATTCGTTTTGTGCGCCCCGGTAGGCTAGTTGGTAGCGTGCTGGCTTATCAGTAAGGGGGTCGTTTGTTCGATTCCCACCAGATGCACTGGTCTGCTTTCGCTACAACGCGCCGCAGGCCATAGTAGCTAGTGCTCGGTTAGGGTAATAGTATATAATTTGATTATTAGTTAATAAAAAAAAAAAATTATTCGTTAGGAAAACTATTAGGAAATCTATTTTGGCTAAACTGCCGATTTCATATAGATAATTGAAATATGTTAAATACCACCAGAATACAAAGTTAGGACAACTCTGTTATCCTGCCTAAGGGACAACTCTATTAGGTATAACTCTATTATCCTGTCCAAAAAGGTATTTTTTAATATTTATAATGCAATATATCGTTATTGCGTATAAAAAATATCTAACATGGAAGTAGGTTTATACACTGAGATAATTATCGGCATGATATCAATGAATTTTTGTGTTCGATCTATGAATAGTCACTGGAACTCGTCCATTGAAACTTTTCATTAAATGAATGCAGATTTTCATAAAATTTAATGAAAAATTTCATATTATTTATTAAAAATTTCATTCGACTAATGAAAAAGTTTCATTAAAAATAGTTTCATTAAAACTATGAAGCTTTTCATGAAGTTTAAGAAAATTTTCATTCCCATTGTGAAGAACATTTCATTAGTTTAGTGAAAAAATCTTATTAAAACTCGTCCAATCTCATTAAAACTCGTCCAAAATGAAAAAGTTTCATTAAAATTGTGAAGTTTTTTCATGAAGTTTAAGAAAATTTTCATTTCCATTGTGAAGAAAATGTCATTAGTTTAGTGACAAAAATCTTATTAAAACTCGTCCGATTAATTCTCTCTGTATATAAATCGACTTTTTCGACGTTTTGGAAGTCGACTTTCTTCTGATCAAAAAGTCGAAAAATTGACTTGCTTCTAGTGAAAAGTCGACTTTTGATTTCGACTTTTTTATTTGACATATATTTATTGCTTAAAAGTAAATTAAGTTTAGTCGATAACACAATAGACAAACGTAAAGACATTGTTGCCAAAATTAATCGTTAAATATGAGATAAATAGCAAAAGTGAGTGAAAAAAAGCGCAAAATAAGCTCAAATCCTACAAAATGTTCCGATTTGGATTTAATGTGCCTAATTGTAAAGGAGGAGTAAGCAAGGCTTTTTAAAAATTAATTGTGTTGTCAACGCTTTTCATTACACGGTGAGCATAAGTACGTGAAGTGTAAAAATTCATTCGCAGCTTTGAATTTCATTAAAATATGGTCAGATTTAAATGATTTTAGAATGTTGGCAATCTGCTTGATGAGATTCGGCCAATGGTCCAAACATTATTTGTTCGCTGACATTTAAATTTTTGGGAATGCCTTTTAGGGTTTTGTGGAAAACGGCAATAGTGAAATGTGAAAAAATGTCAAAACGGATTTTTTTTTAACTTTGTCTTAAAAAATGAGAAATTTTTAGAATTTTTTTTTTAAAGATTATTTTAACGTTAATAAAATTTGAGTTCGTTATCATTACACATAAAAAAAATCGTTGCCAAGTAATTAGGAGCATTTCAACTAATAAAGTATATTCACAAAATTTATGGGAAAACTAGTAACAGTTTACCAAGTTTTTACTTGTTTCTACTTAATTATTGAATAATTTTTGTTTGAAAAAACTTTATTAGTTAAAAAGCTCCTACTTTCTTGGCAACGATTTTTGTGTGTGTAACAATAAAAGCATAAGTTCTACGTTAAGATGCCATCTACTTCACCCAAAAACAATCTAAAAAATAAGTTTTTTTACGAATTAGAAATGTTCATACAAAAAGTTAATAAATCGACTTTATATGAAAAAAAGTCGAATTTTACAAAAAGAACAAAGTCGATTTTTAAAATTTTTACAAAAGACTAAAAGTCGACTTTTTGTTGCAACTATATAACTCTACAAGGGATATATTCTGACCCGCACCGGCAGATCTTTTTAAAAATTAATTGTATTGTCACGCATTTCATTACGGTGAGCATCAGTACCTGAAGTGAACTTCGCGTATGTTGTAGAAAATAAAAAGTTTAGGGACTTGCGTTTTGTTAAGCTGCTCAATCTCATGTTTAGGCGTGTGTGGTCAAAAATTACCCCATTTTAAATTTTGTTCAGTTGATTTCGTTCTATTTAAAGTAACTATAGACAAATTTGGTATTAAATTAAAGGTTTTTTGGAGACACATTCACTGGTGTAAAAATTATGTCTTAAGATTTTCAAGTATTTGTGTTATTTTAACAAAAATGAGTTTTAAGTAACATCAAATCTAGTGCTTTACGTAGAGACGGTAATGACATGTCATTACTTTTCTCACTACTAGTAATGACACCAGCTTACTCTTTGCATTACTTTCACTCAAATAATAAGAACTCACTAATAACTAGTTAATTTTCCAATTATTTCAATACAAAAAATAATGCGATACCCATAAGTACTTATTTCTATCATTATATTACATATAAGGTAATAATCTAAACATTTTTTGAAAATCTATTTTTAGGCTCATTATTTTTTCACTTCTAGTAAGAACATATATAAATACTTATTTTTGATTTTTTGTAAGCTAGAAAGTAATGACATTTTGTGCAAGCAAGTCATCTATGTTTTTATCTAACAAGTATAATATGTCGAGATAGCTCAACAACCTGGAGGTTCGAATCCCGTGTGGGCACATTTTATTAAAAACAAATTTGTCACGTGAGGAAATTCAGATTTTACTCACACTCACGAGAATCACGCAAATTCACGAAATAATATATAACCGAAAAAAATAAAATGTAAAAAATCAGCTCTGAATTTAAAACTCCGTTAAACATGTAATTTCGTCATTTATTTTGTATTTTAAAAACAGTAGATCGGCAAAAAATTAAAGAAAATATTTATTTAAAGAGAGAAAAATTTTGTTTTGGAAACTTCTACTCAAGCACACTCACTTAGAAAGAATTTTTCCCAGCACACACTCATAAACGTGAGTAAAAATACTTTTCGCTCACACTCACGGCTAATCACGCGTGATTAACGTGCTTCACGCAAAAATTCTGCTCACGTGCCGATTAGATTTTGGACTTGAGGTAGAATAATAGTCTAACTAAATATATGAAAATATGGAAAGTCCGAAAAAAACAATTCATGGATGGTAGCCAATTCGATGCGGGTATCGGTAAAGGGTAAAGCTATTTTCGTTTATTTTGGTAACTGTATTTGAGGGGTAACGATATTTCAGCTATTTTTGCACAAAATTTAATATCCCTATTTTTTTATAAAAATAAGTTGAACACGCTATTTAAAACTTACATTTTCGTTGCTTGGGAACAGGTTACGGAACCAGTTAAATTGAATTGCTTGTTGGTGAACTAGTTCTTGCGAAGAATGGGTTGGAAAGCGATTATAAAAAGTTTCCTGTGTATAGTTTCATCGAAATAGATATTTAATGGAATTTCACTTTTGATGTAAATTTCAAGCAGTTTGCTAAAATTTGTCTCAGTGTTTATAATATTTGTAGTCAATTAGTTATTATTGGTAACACTAGTACTGCGTTTACATTTGGTTTGAACTCGCGAGATTTCAAATAAAATACTGACAGACATATTGACCGTTTACACTAGCACTCGATTTAACAAGTGTATGTAAAGATCAAACGCGAATAATGTTAATACAGTAAAACTCGTTTAAGACGCACTTGGTTAAGGCCAACCCATGTATAGAAATACGAAAAAAATGTCAAAATAACAAAAACTTTCGTAAAATACACGAAATTTTAAACATTTAACGAATGTTTTAACATTAACTTCGTATGTTTATGCAAGTATTATTATGAGTTTAGAGACTAATTTTAAAGTCTCGACGTTTTGGTAAAAATTTCAATGTATAAAACATAATAATACGAGCAGTTTGTTCTTATAATTTTTAATTTTTGATGCGAAATTTAAAATTTTTTTTTGCAAATTTTCCTAAGCAGACATTTTTTCTCAAATGTATCGAAAACTATCTATTTATGAATTCAAATGAAAGAATTTCACAATTTTTGAAAAGGTTTATACAAATTTTTAGTACTTCGCGAATAATTAAAAAAATGTAAAAAAAAATTTACCCACTAATACGAATATCGCTTATAACGAACTGATTTCTGGTCCCTGATTTACTGCAGTATACAAAACGGTACAAATATACAAAATTTTCGAGATTACTGAGGACTGGAAAATATTATAGAAATCTTGAGATATCGACGAAGATGTAAACGCAATACAACAGACACACACTGCTGCTGTTGATAAAACAATAAATTACACTAGGGTTATAACTAGGGTTTTTCTTTTCCCGGGATTTCTCATTTCCCGGGAAAGCGGAATTCGTTTTTTTAAATTCCCGGGATCCCGGGAATTCCCGCCCAGTAAGAAAATGATTAAAGTTTATTTTTAATTGAAAAAGTTTCCTTTAAAAAGATTCATTCATAGTATCAAGGAAAACTACATAAAAATCACATTATCTCCGGTTTATTGATACATTTTTACAACGCTTTTAATAAGGATCTTAAATTTTTTAATATTTTAAATAAAATTACATATTACAATAGTACTACAAAATTTTGAAATTTTATGAAAAAATAAAAAAAAAAATGAAGTCCTCGAAATAATTTCATAGCTCTAATGAAAATTTTCGTTAAATTTATGAAGAGATAATTTTTGAAATCGAATGATTTTTTTTTTATGAAATTTTATGAAAAAAAAGTTTCTCAAGAATATCTTAAAATTAATAAAATATTTTGGATATAATGAAATTCTTCATTGAATATACAAAAAAAAATACTATGAAATTGTTTCATTAATATCATGAAGGATAATTCTTTCAGTGTACGCTGGGTACCAATAAGGACCCTTAAAACTAATTTAAGTCTTTCTTTATGGAGTGATTTTTAATTTGAAATTGCATTTTCATTGTTATCATAGAGTTTTTGAGACATTAAATTAATGAAGTGAAAAAGTTTCACTAAAATTTGTTTCACAAAAATTGTGAAGCTTTCTCATAAAGTTAAGTAAATTTCTAATTCACTTTGTGTAGAACACTTCATTAGTTTAATGAAAAACTTCATTAAAACTCGTCCAAGAAATTTCTCTGAGCACAACTTGAAATTTTTACTCTTTAAAAAAGTATGTTTATTATAACATTACGAAAAAAAAATTCCCGGGAATTCCCAAAGTATTTCGCGGGATTAAAAAATGTCGGGAATTCCCGGGAACGGAATTGATTCTAGTTATAACATTTGATTTTTTTTTTGCAATTCTAAAATTTGACCTATCCTAGGCGTATAGTCCACCAAAAATATAAAAAAACGTATTTTTATTTTGTAGCGGTTTTCAAAAAAGTGCCTGCATAAACCTTTTTGAAGTTCGATACAGGTTGTTTGTTTAATTAATTGCACTGTAAAGAGACTTTTAACAAGTGTATGTAAAGATCAAACGCGAATAATGTTAATACAGTAAAACTCGTTTAAGACGAACTTGGTTCAGGCCAACCCATGTATAGATATACGAAAAAAATGTCAAAATAACAAAAACTTTCGTAAAATACACGAAATTTTGAACATTTTCCTTTGTAGTATTTCGCGGGCTTGAAAAATGACGGGAATTTCAAACATTTGATTGTTGTTTTTTTTTTGCAGTTCTAAAATTTGATCTATCCCAGGCGTATAGTCCACCAAAAATATAAAAAAAAGTATTTTTATTTTGTAGCGGTTTTTAAAAAAGTGCCTGCATAAACCTTTTTGAAGTTCGATACAATTTGTTTGTTTAATTAATTAAACTAAAATTAATATTTCATTAAAATTTTAAAATAATACAACTATTACGATGCCTATCGATGTTAAAGGATACACACTAGGGTGGGGCGATTTGAACATCTTAATGGACACTTCACGTTTCTGATTCTTGGGATTGTACTGAGCAAAAAAGTCCACTAGACCATACGTCTACGGTGAAAATTGAGATTCCACATATTGACTTTTTAGCCGCATTTTGTGAAAGTAACAATGTGAGGGATGGACATATCTCAGGAAGTAGGAGGAGCTTATCCAAGATTATGGTATCAATCTCTTCTTTGGAAGATTCTCTAGCAGATTAATGCATCAATCATATTTGTGGGTGGGTTTTAAGGGATTAATTTTTAATTTCAAAATAGGGCTTTTTTGCCGTAAAGTCAAAATGTGGAAGCTCGATTTTCACCGTAGACGTATGGTCTAGTGGACTTTTTTGCTCAGTACAATCCCAAGAATCAGAAACGCGAAGCGCCCATTAAGATTTTTTTCCTTCCATACTAATCGCCCCACCCTAATACACACGTTTTCAAATTTAATGTGTTTAGCGGATTTTGATAAAAAAAAAGATTATAGCGTTTCTTCGCTACGGAAAAAGTATATTAAAATATGTTGAATGCAACTTTAATGGTAAAAAGGTGATAAAAATGGATTTTTAGAAAATGCACTTTATGCGGAATTTTTTTTAAATGACCCGAAAAAGTGAGTTTTATTATTAATACAATTAATATTATTTATTTATTTTATTTATTTTCTTCATTTCCAATGACCTAGCCTTTGGCCATAATCGGTCATAAACTTCTACTCAAACGTGATGATAGACAAACATATTTCAGAAAAGAAGTTATAACCCTATTGTACATATATTTTTCAAACAAAGTTTGCAATTTGTGTCTAAAGTTAACTGGTAATACACTTAAATGTATACAATATATTATGCATTAAAAAAATTGTACTTAAATGCAAATTTTGCAGCAATATGCAGCGAAATACAAAAAAAAGTTCATACATTCAATTACACAATAAACAAATCATATAGAAAAAAATCTTAACAAGCGATCTACGAAAACCTTCTAACACTTTAACGGATTTACCATGGCCTTTTGAATAAAAACCCGCTTAAAATTCAAAAATAAAAATTTACCTCAAATTGTGTTTTTTTTCATATGAAATAAATACAAAATAATGCTTAATATGCAAAACAAAATCTTTTTTTTTTCTGAATTTTTTTTGTTATTTTATGCAAATTGCATTTTTAGTTTAAAAATACATTTGCAAACTTAAATGTTCTGTATTATATTTTTTTTTTTTTTATAAATTATGTGTGAATTTTTTTCGGTTTTTGTTTGCAATGCTTTTTGAAAATATTTATTATAATTTCTACAACAAGTGTTATTAAGTACTTTGAATACTGCAAATATGTAAAATAAATGACCTTTAATGATTTGTTTATGATATTTTGCATTATATGTTTTTTTTCTTTTTTGTTTAAATATCTCATTTATTTAATTCATTATAGAACAGGGTGTGATTTTTCAATGTAGTGGTTTTGTTTTGTTAAATTATTAAGAATAGATAAATAATATACACTGAGAGAATTATCTGCATGATATCAATGAATTTTTGAATTATATATATGAAATGTCACTGAAACTCGTCGATTGATACTTTTCAATTAATGCAGCTTTTCATAAAATTTTATGAAAAATTTCATTTTATTTATTCAAAATTTTATACAAGTAACGAAAAAGTTTCATTTAAAGTAGTTTCAATAAAACTATGAAGATTTTTCATAAAGTTTAAGAAATTTTTCATTCACATTGAGAAGAAAACTTCATTGGTTTAGTGAAAAATTTTCATTAAAACATGTCCAAGAAATGCTCTCTGTGTACAATTTTAATTGCATTTAAGTGTATGAAATTTGTGTTATTTATGGTTTGTAGTATGTAATTAACAAGTAAAAGTGTTAAAATACAATTACTGGTAATTTATGATGAACTATTGGGTGTATAAATAAAATTCTGGACCAATTTAATCTTTAACTTTATATGGCGTTGACACCTAAATGCTAAACAATTGTTTTGCCAAAATGAGTGTAAAAGAATAAAGAACTTTTGTCATAAAAAACTACACTCATACACAGAGAAGACAAAAAAAAAAGCTTTTATGCTTTTATGCTTTTGTACTTTTTTTATGTTTTTATGTTTTTACTTTTTTTATGTTTTTACTTTTTTTTTTGTAATAATAATGCTTTTTTCTCTAAAATTTCTTTTTTTAGAAATTTTTCAGAACTTTTATAGTTATTTTTGTACCATTTCCCCCTCAAGTGGAAAAGGGTACACTTTTTAGTACCTCTTTTTATAACTTGATATTTAATACCTATTACCCTCACTGGCTGGTATACACTCATAAAATGAGTTTGTTCAAAAGTCTGTTAAACCGGTTCCAACTCAATTGAACTAATTTTTTCTGTTGATATCGTTTAAATCTGCTATTTAACTAAGTTATCTCATTTTACCACAAGAACAAATTTCATATGTACTTTAACTAATTTTTTAGAATCACAGTCTGCTAAATTTAGGTGACCAAAATATTAGTTGAACTAAATTTGAGTTGTAGTTAAAGTAACTAACAATTTAGCTAAATCAACAGAACTTTTAATCTGAATCAACTGAAAATTTTTGCTCAAGAGGTCTAACCAGAGGCAGGTCCATATATATTACCGGATATATAAGTTGTTAATAAAGAGTACATAATTTTTGCTCAATTTCGCTTAGTTTCCGAGATACAGCCTATTTTATGATTATGAAATATAAAAAAATTGATAAATTAACGCCATCTACAAGTGAGACTGATATTTCACATTTGCTTACGTTTTTTTTTTTAACTTTTAACACAATTAGCGTAGCGTTTTATGTATATTCAAATTCAATAACAGTTTAGCACCATTTTTTTGGATTTAATAATATTCTTCATACGTTTTCGTCTTTTAGGGCTCTTTTTAGAAAGCTCATATTTTCGTTAATGATTTAAAAAAAAATGTTTTAGATTTCAAAAATGTGTGTTATTTGATTAATTTTCGACTCAAAACGAAAGCTAAAAAAGTATCTAAATTTTGCTGGTTGGGTTGCTTTTTTAAATTTTAAATGAAAATACGTTTTTAATTTTTTTGTTGTAATAGAAATACATTGCTAAGGTAAATTACCAGGGAAATACATAATTTTTCCGGGAATCTCGGAAAATTAAAAATATGAAAATTGTAAAACCTCATTACAAACTCTTGACCAATACAACGAATTTAGTTTATTCCAAAGAAATTCCCTGCAGGGAATGTCAATAGTGAAAAAGTATTGATTCACCAGTACTACTAACCAAATATTCCCCAGGCAATGTAATTTGCTATATATACATGTACGTGTCATTGAAAATCACTAGTGACATTAGAACTATTGACTAGGTAGTGAGTAGGTAGTTCTTATATGACCATATGTAGACATTGGAACCAAAGATTCACTAGTGACTAGGTAGTTATTATGGCACCATATGTAGACATTAGAAACATAGATTCACTAGTGACTAGGTAGTTCTTATGGGACCATATGCAGACATTGGACCAAAGATTCACTAGTGACTCGTTAGTTCTTATGGGACTACATGTAGACATAAGAACCATAGATTCACTAGTGACTAATTAGTTCTAATGGGACCATATGTAGCCATTGGAACAAAAAATTTACTAGTGTTGATAAAGTAAAAAGTGTAGACGCTTAGTTGACAAAGTCAACAAAATAGTAGACAAAAGTGGAGACTTGGAGACACTTGACCCCAAGCTTCCTGCAGGGTTTACTTATAAAAATACTTTGTTTATTTCCAACAAATAAAAAAAACTCAACCTAAATCAAGACAAATTAAATTTAAATACCCCTAATATTATTAATTAATGAATATTTCAAATCTAATTAAAATAAACCTCAATTATTATGTCATTCCATATAAATAATCTAATTCTCAGTTCTCAACTAACTAAAACTTAGACTTCATTGCACAATTAAAGGTCGAAAAAAAAACATAATATTTATTTTTAATAAAAATTATATCAAACTTGTATAAAAGACAAAGTATGGTCTTGTTTACTACTCCCCCTGTACATTTTGTTTTTTAAAACAAATGTACAAATAAAAAGGAAAAAAAGTGTGTATTGAATATTTACCAAAGATAGACATACACTCAAAAAACAAGTTTTCAATTTATTTTTTTTTATTTAATCTTTAACTTCGAGTTCATATATGTTTTAGTTCTCATGTAGTGAGTAAACTAGTTTATATGAATGTTTGATGTTTTGCATGGGATTGTTACCTCTTTCAAAACGTGTTCTGATGATGGGAACCTAGAATATTCCCGAAATAGATCTATCAACGCATTCCTGAAAGGGTCAATTAATAAATTTGAAAACAATAACTCTATAGATTATTTGTAAGGACAATATCATAATAAAGAAATATAGAATATGGCCTCGAACTTGAATAATTTTCATTTTCATTGCACAATTAATATTTTTAATAAAAATTATATCAAACTTGTATAAAGACAAAGTACAGTCTAGTTTACTCCCCCTGTTTTGTTTATAAACTAAACAAAGAATAAAAAGGAGGAAAAAAAACAAAAAACGTGTATTGAATATCCACCAGAGGTGGACCTTGCACATAACAAACAAGTTTTCAATTTATTTTTAGAACAATGGTTATAATCTTTAACTTCAAGCTCATATATTAGTTCTCATGTAGTGAGTAAACTAGTTTATATGAATACTTGATGTTTTGCATGGGATTGTAACCGCTTTTAAAACGTGTTCTGATGATAGGAACCTAGAAAATTCCCGAAATAGATCTTTCATAACATTCCTGTAAGGGTCAAATAATAAATTTGAAAACAAAAAACTCTGTAGATTATTTGTTAGGACAATATCCTAATAAAGAAATATAGAGTATGGCCTCGCACTTGAATAATTTTCATTTTCATTAAAACTTAGAATTTTATAAATTATTTCTACTTACCTTTCAGCGAACTGTTCATGCACATCGGACACTGATCGTTGCGAAACATACAGGAATAGCAGCGTTCATGACCGCAAGTATCGATTAATTTTCGTCGTTTACCTTTGTCGAATGAAATGCGACAACTGGGGCAAACAGAACCACTGGTATCATGTTCCAATAAACGGCGTATGGATTGCAAATCTAAGAAGAAATACAAAATAACGTTTAGTTTTTTTTTTTTAATAAAAACTATTAACAAATTTTTTATAAATAAAATAAAAATTAAAAACTCAATTAAAAAATATGCAAATTATTTTATTGCATGCTATATATTTTGTAATTTGCATAATTTTAGCTCCTCTTCTATATTTATTTTAAAAATTTATGCGTTCACACACTCACGTTTTGTGTAGGTACTCAATGGGAATATTTAATTTAAAATTAGCATTTGTTTAACACAAAAATAAAACATAACTTAATTCCAAACCATTCCATAAAAAAAACATTTTATTCTCATGCATGAAATAACCATTTCTAGTTTAAAAATAAACAGAAGTTCTATTAAAAGCAGGGTCAAATTTTAAAGCCGGCAAATGGAGAATATGATATACTCTATAGCAATGGAGGATTTGATTTACTGTTACTTACAATTTAGAAAAATTTAAATCAAATATCCACAAACACTACTCCCTCTTTTCTCCCTCCCATACCCTATTTTCCTGATCAATACAATGCACTGCATGAGTAGGGGGCATCCTCTGAGTATTGGTTAAAATTAAAAAAAAATTAAAAAAAGCTCACACGTGCGTAATTAAACGTTTCCTTGGAAAATGTTGAAATTTTGCTACTACCAGACATGGGCCATATTAACACAATTGTAACTATTTAATTACATGTAATTGGGTAATTGCCCTGTAATTAAATGACTAGATGCAGATACCAAAAATATAAAGAATTTTCTAAGGAAACGTTTAAGTTCACAAATGTGAGGGTAGGCCTGAAAGGATTAATGAGATAGAAAAATTACAGAAATTAACAATTGCAAAATATAATAGACATCCCAGGTCCAGAATATAAATCAAATGACCTCCTTGTGAACTCTCCGTTTGGCGTTCTTCCATTTAACCTAACCTATATGCGGATGCCAAGAACTTGGGGAACAACGACTTAGAAATCTGGCAAGCAGATTTTTCGAAGCACTGACCAATCTGCAAAGCTATCGGGCAGGAATACATAATCGATTTAGAGCGTTATTGTTCTTGAGATTTCAAGTGGGCTCTCGCATAACTATTGTCTTAACCTATCTACTTTAATCTAACGTATAACTATTGACTTAAAGTAGGGTATTCCCAAACTTTTGAATAAATTATATGGTGTAACACTGCTCACATAGTTAGACAACAGTTGTACATGCAGTAGAATTGCTGTGTTAAGTAGTATTGTCAACTTAATTTTGCATGTCCGTTCACTGTTGCCAGTCGATTGAAAACAAAAAAACGCTGATCACATGGACATGATCAAAACCATCAGACAATCGATCTTATGCAGATCTTGTAGTTTTTCAACATATTATTTTTTTTTTTTTACTGTCTTTAAAACTGCAAGTGTGGGCAGAAAACAGATGATATGAGTATGAGTACTTGTAGATATATTAACCTGTTTAGTTAACAAGTTTTTTTTTGGTTTGAAATTTTTTTCGATATTGTTACTTCTTATGCATAATGTGATCTAAAGTTTTTTTTTTTTTTTTTTTTGTAGTCACCAGCAGCAGCAGTTGGTAATTTGTGTTACCAGCAACAGCAGTTTGTAGTTCACAATATATTTTTTAAGGTAAAAATATTAAAAGTGGGTTGTAAATAGTTTTACGTTACGTTAAAGTTGTACAGGGTGGCCCAAAATTACTGAAGGGGTTTGAACTTCTTATAACTTTTTTATTATAATTTTTGTTATTTCTTTTCAGCATTTTGTAAAGAAGACTTGGGGAATTTAAAATGAAACAGTACACAATTGAACAATGTGCCCAAATCGTTGAATTTTATTTCTCAAATCAACGGTCCATTGTTTTGACTCTGCGTGCATATCGTCGTTATTTTAAAGTGCGGGTAGGACCTTCAGAGTCAACAATAAACCGTCTGATTGCAAATGTTCGACAACAAGGGGCAGTTAGGAACCTTTCTGGTGCCGGCAGAAGACGAATGGTGCACACGCATGACAATATTGTACGGGTAAAGGAGAGTATTCAGGAATATGGAGAAACATCAACCAGGATACGAAGAATGTTTCTATACAAAATTCAGCTTGTCCAAGAATTGAAACCGACAGATTACCAGCAACGACTTGATTATGCAATTTATTTCTGGCAAAAAGCAGAAGCAAATCGTGATTTTATTCCTAATTAAATTATAAGTTACGAAGCGAATTTCCAATTAAATGGGTTCGTTAATAGGCAAAACTGCAGGATATGGACTACGGAAAATCCAAGAATAGTTCAATAGCGAGAATTACACTCACTAACATGCAAAAAACAGAAGATCGTGTTATGATAGTTTAAGAGCATCATGTTATGGTTGAAACACGTAACAACCATAATATAATCCTCATAATCATATTATGATTTTCGACGCTGATAAAATCGTTCTCAGTAATATCATATTATGTTAATATCATAATATGATAATTTCTTGTCCCCAATCATGTTCAATCATATTTTTGCTCTGCGTGTAAGTGTACTGTTTGGTGCGGTGTTTCGTCGGAAAGGATAATTGGGCATCACTGGTGTTCGATATCGGACAATGTTGGAAGAACTTTCAAGGCCAGCCATGGAAAACCATTCACAAGTATGTTGCCAACAGAATGGAGCCACAGCGCACACTCCGAGGCACACAAGACCTCCGCGTTCACCGGCTTTAACCGATCCAGACTGTTTTCTTTGGGGTTATTTGAAAGGAAAATTCTATGTTAATAAGCCTAGAATCATCCAGCAATTAAAAATCAACAAAATAACACCTGAACTATTGTTAAAGATTATGGAAAATGTTTTGGAAAGAGCAGGAATATATGAAGCAAAAAATGGCCACCACTTGCGAGATATAATTTTTCATAATTAAATTAAAAATATTCTCCATTAATATACTGTATTTAAAAAAAAATAAAAAATTTACTAATTATGTCTTAAATAAAAAGTTATAATGAACTCAAACGCCATTTTGGTCATTTTGGGCCACCCTGTATTTTGTTTGAGTCATTGTTTCCATAATTATATAGAATTTATGAATATTATAACACTTTTCAAACATTTACAACTAAACGACCTTTTAAGGGAAAAGATTATACACTATTAAAACTAATTAACATTAATTTACAATAAAGATTATCTTAGCATTATCTGAAGATTAAAAGCATTAAACAAATTCCACTTTAAGATAGAGTTTCTAAGGTTTTTAACCTCGAAAATATTTATTAACTAAAACTTGAATTTTAAATATTTATACGCCGCACTCTTTGGGTATTACATGTCTGGAATATGTAGGTTTTTTCTTTTTGCATAAAACACTTTTTTTAATATTTCAACAATTTCTAAAATTTTGAGTGGGTTCTTATGCAAAAACTAAAATTCAACAAGCTTCCAACGTCCGGTGCACACAAAAAATGTATTTTGAGTTATTAAAGTTACCGCATAATTTTGGATAAACTTTAGCTTTTCTTTTAATACACTCAAATATTTAAATTAATTTGATTGAACTGTTTAGACCTGCTAACTTTTAACTCATAGAAATAAAAATGTAAAAAAAAGCAAAAAAGCTACTAAAAATTAGTTAAAATTGCTCTTGCAGAAATAACTGGTAAAATTAGCAGATTTTTTTTACTAAATATTAGTAATATAGGAATAGCAAAAAAAAAAACAAAAAAAAAATCAACAGACTTGCTTTTGCTATTCTTATATTACTAATATTGCGGTAACTTTAGTAACTCAAAATACATTTTTTGTGGAAGCTCATTTTTAACAAGTTTTTTGTTATTTTTACAGGTTTATTTCCTTGAGTGTAGTTTAACTTTGACTTTTGAAAGTACCAAGGGGGCGGCGATAGCGATCCGGTATAAGAGCAACAAGAAAAATATCGGCGTTAGCAAAAATGTTGTCTACAACGCTCACATTTTTTTTTGTGGCAGCGGTTTAATGTTAATTTTTACCTGACTTTATATGTATGTCTTTCAGCGTTGCCAACCGAAATTATATCAAAACACCGAATTTACTACTTTAACTAAAGACAAAGTATGCAATATTAGTATCATATGAAAGGTTTTTTTAAGACGCTTCCAACGGTGTATAAAATTTACCAAAGCATGTCCAGACATATTATTTTTTCAGGAATATTCTGTAAAAAAAATGATTTTTTTAGTTTTTCCTACGAAGATTTTTGTTTCAGCTTTTATCGAAATTCGCATTAGTTCGCGTTTCAGAAAAAATTCAATAGGGTGGGAAAACTGTGTTCCAATCACTTCAATTTCGGTATTGAAATTTTTCTTTAGTCAAGTGTATCATCTATGTGTGGAAATAATTTAAAATTTTTTAAATTGAATGCATTTTCAACGGTTGTCTAAAAGAATTTAAAAAAAAAAAAAATTTGAATTAATCCAGCCTGCAAGTCGACTGATTGTGAGTAAGGATGGGAATTCGGCTTAAAGAAAAACACTCCATCACACGCCTTTTTGGCGGCATATTTAATTTGTAGCAAATTTAAAGTTTTACAAAGTTTTTTGTTTTAAAAATGCAAAAATTTTATCAATTTTAAAAATAAAAACCCGAATACTTTATTTTAATTTGCGAAAAAAGTTATACCGGTAAAAAAACGCGTATAGGATTTTTTCTCCTTAACTACATTTTCATCTTTACATCGACTAGAAACCGAATACATTTTCAGTTTAGATTAATTTAAAAGTTTTCTCAAAATTTGGTCCAGAGCACCGAGGAAAATGAACTAAAGTTGCAAAGTTGCAAAATTCCAAAATATTTCCATACATAGAGAATGTACTTGCCCAACGAAAAATTTTGATACCGATATTGATGTGACATAGTTTTCACACCATATTACATTTTTGTTAAGAAACTGAAACACGTACAGTGACTCACAATGAAAATGGTCCACCTGTGACCAACCACTTCAAACTGTTAAAAGTCTAAAAAATCGGTATAAAAAAAAGACAAGTGGCTAAATTATTTAGTTTATTTTATTTATATAATAAATACATAAAAAATTATTGGTTATTCAATAACATTTTGCACAAAACTTAATATTTAACGAAATGAGAGAAAAATTCATGTCACCGTGACAATGGTCCACTTAAGCTTATACTAAATAAAGTAAAGATTTTTATTATATTTTTTATTTTTAATATTTTGTTGGATATCCTTTCTGAAGAATAACTGATCTAAGTCGATTTGGAACAGATTCCACCAGTTTTTTTGTATATTTCGGACTTATATTTTCCCACTCCTTTAAAAGGGCATTTTTTAAGTCATTTTTGTTTAAAATTTGATGTTTTCGTATTTCAATTTCCAGTTTCTGCCACAAATTTTCAATAATATTTAAATCTGGTGATTGGGGGGTGTTTTGATAACTCTAGGGCAATTATACAGCAGCCATTCTTTTACAATTCCAGCCGTATGTTTTGGATCATTATTCTGATAGAAATGAAAAGTGTCTTTTATTCCGAGTTTTTCAGCACTTTGCTTAAGATTATTTTTCAAAATATTTAAATATTGGAATTTTTCCATTATGCCATCAACAAAGTGCAATTTAAAAACACCAGCAGCCGAACAAGCACCCCAGACCATCACATGCCCACCACCATGTTTAACTGTCGGACGCAAATGCTTTGGATTCATCTCCTGATTGGGTTTTCTCCAGACATTTACTCTGCCATCTGACCCAAAAGCGTTATAATTGCTCTCATCTGTGAATAAGACATTCTTCCAGAACGAAAAATCTTTCCCAGCGTAGCAGTGAGCGAACTGCAATCGAATTTGTTTATTCTTACGGCTTACAAAGGGCTTCTTGCGTGCAATTCTGCCATGTAATCCAGTCTTTCTAAGGATTCTACGAATTGCCTCGGCGTTACAGCTTATATTAAAGTGTTTTTCAGCCATATCCCGTAGTTTTGGTGCACTTAACCTTGGATTAACGTTGATTTGGTTCACGATTCACCTTTCTTGACGTTCGGTAAAAAGCTTTTTAGGGCTAATTTTCGGCTTATTTATAACTCGTCCTTCATTTTTATACCGGTGAATGATGTTTTCAACTGTTGTGCGAGCTTTGTTAACAATTTGCGTGATTTCTCTTTGACTTTTTCCATTTTTATAGTGTTCAATAATTAAATTTCGCAGCTCGAGAGCAGTAAACAAAGAACTGAGGGAATCGATTTATACCGTGTTTGGTTTAAAGTATAAGTGTTATAAAAAAATTAAAGAACAAAAAAAAAATAAGAATATAGAAAGGTACCGTTATTTTTCGTAATTCTGCTTTGTGGACCATTTTCACTGTGATGTTGAATTTTTCTCTTATTTCGCTTAATGTCGAACTTTGTGTAAAATGTTACTAATTTTGTTATTTTTTTTATGTATTTATTTTAAAAGTACAGTAAACTAACTAATTCAGTCTCTTTTGTTTAAAATTTTTTTTAATTTCTTTAACTTTTTATACTTTGAAGTTTTTTGTGACAGGTGGACCATTTTCACTGTGAGCCACTGTATTTACTGAAATCGACAAAGGATTGATATATGTATGTCAATTTGACAATTTAAATGATAAAAATCTTCGTACAAAAAACCAAAAAAAAATATTTTTTTTTTTTACAAAATATCCCTGAAAAAAGGATATGCCTGGACATGCTTTATATACAGTTGAACGCGCTTTAAAAAACCTATCATATGATACTAATATTGTGTACGTTGTCTTTAGTTAAAGAAAAAAATTCTTTGAAAAACTTAAAAAATACCTTTTTTAAAAACGGTCCAGCTCTCGGGATTTCAATGCTAGACACGAAATATTTTGGGAGCCATGTTCAGTTTAAGGGATGGACAAAGGAAACATTTTTACATAGTCGTTTAGAAAAAGTTGGATTAACTGTTAATCAAAAATATTAAAAAATGTTTTAATAACTTTGTTTAGTACTTGATTAAACAGTTAATCCCATTTTCAGTAAATTCACTTTTCTGTGCAAATTTGATATTAGATACGTGGAGAAACATGTTTAAAATAATAGTTTTACCGGAAAAAAAATGTCAAATGAAAATTAATGTTGGAATAAACTGTTATCACTCTATCTTAACTAGCTTATTTTCTTTAGTGTATTCAAACAAAAAATCCATGCAATTTTTATTTATTTATTTTTATTTTTTTTTTAATTTTTCGTGTGGGTTGTAGACCACGACTTTTTTTCATAACAATTCATATTACATTGGATTGAAAAAAAAAATCCAAACTAAAACCAAAGAACTACGACACAAAGTCTGGTGCAGAAAATTACATCAGTAGTATTATTTTTGAATTTGTTAATATTTAATGCGGGAATATTATTCATTATTATTTTTTTTTTTTTTGTTCATTATAATATTGAGTATTTTGTATGTGCATATTAAAAATTGGAAGGAAGTGGGAATGCCTTTTTAATAGTTTTTTTTTTTATTTTTTTTCATTTGAATACATAAAGTGTATGCATTTTAGTACCATAACACTGTAGTAATTTGTAAAAGGGTTAAATCACCAGCGGAAGTTTTTGCAAAAAAAAAATCTGTTAAAAAATTGGACCATTTTTGTTGAAAACAATAGAGAAATTTTCATGTAATGATGTAAATCTTATTACCAGTTAGATAAAATCTACAAAATTTAAATTTACCATGAGAAGAACAAATTAAATAGGCTCTTAAAAGTCTTATAAAGATGATGAAATATAAAAGCATTTTACTATTCTTTCCCCACAAGCTTACTTTTGTTGCTTTTATATAAAATATACGTGAGTAGCGAAAATTGGGTTAATCGCACAAAATATAGACGTCGCTATGAAATGTGACTTTAACTCTCTAACCGACAAGACCGCCTCCAGGAGCTGTATTTTAAATTGGCCATAAATGATAGGAATGATTGTTTTATAATAAGAAAATATGTTATTTCGATAGAAACCCAAATCTACAAAATATTTTGCAACAAATTCGATTGTCTCAACAGCATTTAATACAAACGAATTGATTCGGTGGCTGCAACCTCGTGAATTCGGTTGTTGTAACCGAATTAGGGGTTGTGACAACCGAATTTACGAGATTTCAGCAACCGAATTGATTCGTTTGGATGAAATGCTGTTAAGACAATCGAATTTGTTACAAAATTTTAAAATTTTTATGAGAGTGAAGTAATGTTTTGTGCTCAAGGCACGGTTTTTAAGCGTTAAAGTTAGAATTTCGAAAGATTTAAAAAAAATATTTTAAAATGAACACAATTTTCAAAAGTCTTGAAAACATATTTATGTTGACTAGAAACAGTTGATACTAAACACGAATGAAAATTGAAGCTTAACTTTTCACACACTCTAACTTTAGCACAAGGACATACAGGATTCCGATTAACGTATTCCCACTTAACAAAAAAAAAAAAAATAAACTTAACATCATTCTTAAACGAGTCATTATAGTTTTTTTAAATATTTAAATTATTGAATCATAATAAAAGCACAATTTATTCTATCTTGGCTGTGTTAATTAAATACACAAGAGACAAAGGAAATCGTTTTTTAACAATTTTTTGTTCTTATAAAATACATTTAAGGAATTTAAATCGCTTGGTGGAGTCATTTAGGTTGTTCACAAGGGCTGTGACAAATATTGTATGTGTTGTAATGTCGAATCGCAAATAGAGATGGTAAAATTGAATTTTAAAATATACATCAATAGATAGTAGTAGGATACAATATCTGTACCTATATTAACAGGTAAAAGTTAATCTACTAAAAATGGGATTAACTGCTTAACCCAGCACTTAAAAAAATCGATTAAACCACTTTTTAACCTTTTTGACTAATATTTAATCCAAATTTTACTCTGCTTACCATTTCTAAACATATATGTATGCGTACTACTAGTTGTCTGCAACTCTGTCTTTTGATATAATTTAGCTTGGCAACGCTAGAAAACATACATACAAAGTCTGATAAAAATTAACTTCAAGAAGCTGACGAAAGAAAAGATGTTCGCTGTTGACAACATTTTTGCTAACGCCGACATTTTCCTTGTTTCTCCTATGCCGGATTACTATCTTTTAAACTGACAAAGTTAATCCTTTAGCTGTCAAGTTAAAGTGTTAACTGTCAAAAAATTAATATGAAAACGAGGAAGATTAAAAAGGCGGATTAACTTTAATCAAGTACGTATATTGATTTTGCTCTCTAAACTCCCTATAAGTGTCCTATGTTCAAGTGTGCTAACAAAGAGAAAATCCATTAGAAAATCTTTGTCTAAATGAAAATAGACTTTTGCCATCCACAACACTTAGTGCACCTTATGAATAAATTTATTATTTTTTTTTTATATACTAAATATTAAAAACTTTTATCATTTTTAACTCAAGTTTACCGAAGCTCAAAAATTTTCCAAAAAATAAATTCTAGGTTTGAAATTGAATATTGAAAAGTCTAATGATGGTTAAGTCTTCATTGTTTCAAATTATTAATGAAAATTTATCTGGCCCGAATGATTAAAAATTTTAATATTGGGCAAGCGCCAAAGCGAGTTAATTTTTTTATTTTATTTCCTTGAACGGTAGTTAGTATAAACTTAAGTGCGTGATTAATTCACAAGAAAACTACACAGTGATAAATCCACAGATTTGAAAGTACACTCAAAATATTCATACAGTAACTACATGTAGGTCATTCGGGAAGTAAACAGTAGTATGTAGTTGTTTTAACTGCTATTGTAGTAATTTTTCTATAAGAAAATTAAAAACTACAAATTTAGACAGTCATTTCAAAAAATAACTAACCAAAAATACTGTACTTTAGTAACAGTTGTTTTGAGTAGTTATTTCAATATTTTAATACACAACTACCAAAACAGTTGTTTTGCAGAAAACAGTTAATTTTTGATAGTTATTTAAAAAACAAAGATAATGTCGAGTTTTAAAAATACTCATTTAGTTTATATTTGTTGTTATTGATATGTTCATAGTTTGCAAATAATAATTACAAAATTTCATTGTATCTCCAATGCATAAAAACGTCATAACTGGAATACCATTTGGAATTTCGACTTTGCATTTGAAATAGGATGTAGAAAATAAAAAATTTTTATTATAGTTAAAAGAAAAAAAATATTTTAAACTGTTAAAAACAGTAGGTTTTACAACTTATGTAGTCGTTTTGCATTCTTTGTATTTATTGTTTTGTTGCTCGTTTTTATGGTTAATTTTTCATTTAAAGTTAGTTGTTTTTTACTACCATTGTAGTTGTTTTATCAATAGTTAAAAATTACTACATGGTCAGTCATTTTTATGACAAAACAGTTGACTGCATTTGTAGTGATTTTAACTGTAATTTTTAGTCATTTCTACCTTATTAATTTGCTGACTGTAGGGGACAAAAAAATATTAGACATATATATATTTTTTTTTGGTTGGCAATCGCAAGTTTAGGGTTTAAAAATTGGGATCAAAAATTACCCACTTTGGCGTTATTAAGTTATTAAACTAAATATACTATTGAATATCAAATGAAAGGTATTGGAACGCATCCACTGGTATATAAAACATGCCCGTGCATGTTCAAACATTTTTGTTATTCAACAAATAATTTTTTCGAATACCACATGTTTGTTTGGTTTGAGTTCAAATTAACATATTATAAGGCTTATTTAATTTCGTAATCGTTCGGCTTTAACACGACTTTTCCCGAAGGTCTTTTATAATCCATATTTTAAATATTTCAAATAAGTGACAACTATGGGCCCACAGCATAGCCAATATGAGTATCAACATTTTTGTTTTTTCGAGTACTTTAATACTGAGTACACACACATCTGAATTTTTAAATGTTAGAGATGTTTTCATATATAAATGTTGTATTTTTTTTTATTATTAAAAATTTATATTGAAACTTAGAAATTCAATCAAATTGTGTTTTTCGTGGATTTTTCTTTGCATATTAACTAAAAAATGATCAAGAATCTGATTATCAAATGGATGGAAATGGAAGCACGGTAAATCCAACTAAGATTCGAATTGTGAACGAAAGCTGTAAACGCTATTAAATTTTGTTGTTTGTGTTTCTTTTTGTAATTTATATTCATGTATTTATTTTTATTTGTAAGCAAAATTTATGCAATTGCGTGATTAAGATTTTGAGTTAAGAAAAAATATTTTTTTTTATCATAATCCATTGACTATGCATTTTTTTATTCTTATTATTAACTAGGAATATTAGAAAAAAGGATTGAAAGTTAGTTCATAAACCCTTCAAAATTGCATTTATTCAGGCTAAAAAATTACTTATTAAACGCATTAATTGGAGAGGGAAATTTTTACTCAAATTTAGGACTCAAAAATAGCTCAAAAATTAATCCAGTTTATGAATACAATTTTTCTTGACGCAGTCATTTTTCTTGTGGATGAACAAATTTCATACAAGAATTTACATTTTCACATACAGACAAAAATTTAGCTGTTGGCCAACTGAAATTCGGTTACTTCGACTCAAATTCGGTTATTACGAATTTCAGTCGGTTGGTACAACTCAGCATAAGTTTTCACAACAAAGTTTGGTTAATTTAACACCCAAAATATACAGAAATCTAATGCAAATATCATTGTACTAACTGAATTTTTAAGTTTTTACCATTAAAATACACTTTTCAATTCGGTTAGCACTTTATTTCTCTGTGTGTAGTAATATTTTTTGAGCCCATTTTCGATTCATTTTTAAGCTTGGGATTAGAATATTTATTAAATTTATTAATTTTGTTTAAACGTTATTCTTATAAAATTTCATTAAAGGATATTTTCAAAGTTTGTGTCTTAAGTCTTTCGTTTTCCCAGTTTAATTTGAGAGGGAATTCATTTGATTTTGTTATGCTTATAATTAGAGCAACCAAAAATAAGCTAGAGCTTGTTTTTTATTTGAAAAGATAGAACTATTTAGACTAAATACAATTTCTGATTATTAAATTGTGAAAATTTTAAGCTATATCTGTTATAGGTTTTTTTGTTAGATTATTTTTTGATATTTGCTTATTTTAGCTTATAATATTAGCTACTTCTTGAATTTTTTCTTCAAAAATTAAGCTTATTTTAGCTTTTTTCTTTTAAAATAGAACTATTTTCCTATATTTTAGCGATTGAAGTATTTTTTTATTTATTATTTGAACATTTAATGCTACTTGTTGTTGGTTTATGATAAAAAAAATTTATAAACCAATTTGAACTTTGATGCTTAGGAAAACAATTTCTCTTTTGCACCTTTGTTTGACTGATACAGTTTCACGGAATAAATTTTACAAATATTTTATTTGTAGTAACGATTATAATAAAAAGTTATGAAATTCAACGATTTAGTTTTTGAATTACATGTCTTATTTTCATATTTACAAGGCTTATTTTATTGTTTTTCGCTGTTTTTTAAAGCGCTTATAACATTGTTTTTAGAGCTGTTTTTTGTTAACTTATGCGATATGGTCCTTGCTAATATAGCGAAAAATCGGAAAACCTAGAGGATATCTCAAAAACCATCTAGAAATTCTGGGGTCAAATACTCTGGGTTAAGCAATTTGTTGACCTAAGTAATCGTTATGAAGATTATTTTCCTATACAATCAAAGACAACATTTTTATCAAAAACAATTATAGCGTATTAAAATTAACTAGTATCATCATTTTTGTTTTTTCGTGTAGTTTAATACTACGTACACAAATATCTTAAATTTTAACGATGTTTTCATACAAAAATGTTGTAATTTTTTTTAAATTTCCCATATTCTGAAATAATCGCACCATTCAATTGATAACAAATAAGCAAATGCTGTTAAGCAAAATTGGGTTTCGAATGCTTTTTAAAATTATCAATTGTGCAATTGATTGTCCATTTATAGAAAACGAGTTGATATTGATATATCAAAAGAAAGTGCGCTTAAGAAAACCTGATCCAAATTTTCTTTAGCTTTATTTAAATAATCATGACCAGGGCAGCAACTTTCATGCAGTAAAAAAAAAATAAAAAATGTGCGCTTTAAACATGCAGGAAAAAAATCAAAAATATGCACTTAAATCAAAATATTCACTACAAACCAAAAATATGCACTCAAAATCCAAAAATATGTACTAAAAATCAAAAAACTAGGCACTTAAAATTTTTGGACTTTAAAAATCGATTTATTACTCGAGAGCGTTGGTTTGAAAATAAAATGAAGACAGCATGCTTTCTTTTTACTTTTAACAAAATATACAAAATATACAATTCAAATGCAAATATGCAACAAAAAATGCCAAAAGAAATGCATTAAAACATGCATTTACAGCGAAATATTCAACAACAAATCCATGGCATTTTGATGGAAATTTATTGATTCGGAAAAGTATTTGGTCAAACAAACATGCATTTGCATAAAAGTCGCTGCCCTGATAATGACCGTTTTCAAGAGCTTTTTAAATATAAAAAAATCGAAAAACTTAAGAGGCTTTAAAATAGTTTGTATGTAAATTTGGAAACACTTAAAAACATCAACAAACAAATTTTGGTAATAACAAAAAGTGAAGGTACAACTTATTGAAACAACAATAAACACTGAGAGAATTTTCTGCATGATATTAATGAATTTTTGCATAGAACCAATGAAGTTGCACTGGAACTCGTCTATTAAAACTTTTCATTAAACTAATGCAAGTTTTCATAAAATTTTATAAATTAATATAATTTTTATTTATTAAAAGTTTTATTGGTCTATAAAGAAGTTTCATGAAAACCTGTTTTTATAAAAAGTATGAAGCTTCTCATTAATTCTAATATATTTTTCTTTAACTACAATATATGAAGAAAAGTTTCATTAGTTACAGAAAATTTTCAATATTTTTTATGCACTAAAATTCTTTCTGTGTAATACAATAGACTTTTTAATATTCAACAACATTTTACTTTCAAACCTAAAGCGAAAACAAAAGTTTAGTGTTTTTTTTGCCTTTGTGAACTTTTGTTTTTATGTGAACAATAAAAATGTTAATTGTCAATAGCTTGTCAACAGCAGACAGTCTTTGCAACTGTTGTTAAAAAAGTCATTTTGGGTATACAACTCTGGTACAAAATGCATTCAACACGTACTTGAAGTTAACAACAACAGATGATATTTTTTGTAAAAGCGTTCCCGCGCTTTTTTGTTAAAATTTATTTGTGGTGTATTAAAAACATGTGTTTCCTTTGAGGGTATTGCACAATTAAGGCTGTATTACCAAATGATGCTACTATATTTTGCGTTTTACTGACAGCCACAGGGTAATCGTTTTTAGGGGTTTCTTTAACTATGCAAATATTTAATTAAAAATACCCCCTGCAGTTGCCACTAGAATTCTGTTAAGCACAATATGTCGTTTTTTATATGTTTTGTTTGTTTGAATATAAACTAAATGAGAAGCATTTGTATTTTGTTTATTGTCTTGTAACATAAACATGACAATAACCAACATTTGCACTTGTTAAATATCCTGAAAAAAATGTAAACTACTTTTTACATACACCTTGCCCCCTTTTTTCCGTAGATGTTTGCATTTAAGTCTGGCATATGTTTTTTTTTTTTGGTAGTCTAGGTTTTGGTCTCCAATGTCTTTTGTTGCATATAATGTTTTGCATGTTAATTTTCTTTATTTGGCGCATTTGCGTACGTGGGTTTGGTTTTTGTCTGTAAATTTTGTATGTTGTATATTCTTAAATAAGCAGGCGTTTTTAGCTTGTACAAGTCTTTTTTTCTGGTTGACATTGCAAAGTTCAGCATATGTTTAGAATAAAAACGCAAGCCAATGTTTTTAATTCGTAAATCACAAAAAAAAAAAAATAAGAAGTTTATGTTTTAAAAGAGGTGTTAATAATTTTCAGAATTAAAGTGTAACGCAGTTTAGATCTTTGATTTTAATTTTCATATTTCACTACTTTTTAGAATTCGGCTGAAAGTTTTGTAAAAGGTTTCATTTCTACACGCAAACAATAAACTAGTATAAGAATATCAAAGACCACTTTGTAAATTTTTTATATAAAATTGAAAGTATTTGTATAGATCAAGTACAAACAACCGATGTAAAAGTATAAATTACATTGTTTTATAAAATAACAACGTTCCCTTTGTTGATGATAAGTACTATTGTAATTAAAAATATAAAAAATATAACACTTTGATCATTTTACAATTTATACGATATTGTAGATTACCTACGTTTTTTGTGTACTTTCTAAAGTAAAATGTTAAAACTATCAAAGTATCAGTTGAACAAGTTAACAAATGGGTTATTTGACTGATATACAAAATAAAACTATAAATTTCCCTGTGGAGTGAGTACAAAAAAGAAAAAGTTAATATGACAGGTAAAATTAGAATGTTTTTTAAGAGACGTCATAAAGCAAAATATGGAAGTCAATATATTCGAGAAAAGTGAAAAAATGTAAGAAAAATATGGAAATAATGTTTAACCCGATAGAAATAAATTTTAAATGAAAAATTAAGGATTGTTTTTTAAATAAAACTATTAAAAATTGTGGAAATTAGTTGAAATTTGTTTGTATTTGTGTTTAAAGAAAGTTTAATCTTAATATTTTTAAATTTATTAAATTGCTACTTTTATTTGCTTAGAATCAACTATATTTTTTTAACGTTTTAGAAATCACGTTTAACGACTGCTACTCTTTAAAAGATGTCTTAGTTTTTACGGAGACTGACTTAAAAATGCCAACACTGGAAGCTAGAAACTTTGGTGGTAATTAATTCACCAGAGGCTTACCTTTTCGTAATTGTTTGCATTGGGCCTACCAAAGCCCTGGATATTTCATTCGTACCAGCCTCAAAGGCCTCAAGTTGAGCTCTAACATATTATGTTATTTTTGTTTGCCTAAGCACTTTCCGAGCTACAACGTTTTACATTTACTATGGAAAGAAAAAGTCAAGTTTTTTCGTTCTTTTCCCCACTTTGGTACATTTTTTGATGTTTTGACTAGCTACTACTGAAACTGACACATTTTTTTTTGCCATAGGCTTAGTTATTAATATATCAAAATATTTTGGAGCCCAACGTAATTTTCAAAGTCGGTTTGTTTTAAAATGTTTTATTTTCCTAAGGTTAGCTTTAGTTTTAAGCCAACACTCAGGTCAGATCCCCTCAAATTAAGCGCGGCTACGTGGAAAGGAAATTTTAAATAAAATTGTTCAATACAAAAGTATAGAAAATAAAAAATACTCTGACTCTCCTTGGATCCGTATAAGCCAATAACGCAGTGCATTATGTTGATGTCATGTAGGTTATAAGGATAAGCTTATAGGGAGTAGTATTTGTGGACATTCGACTTAGATTTATCTTTATTGTAATTATAAGGGAAGATCATTACGAGACGCTTTTATCACATGGGAAAAGATCCGCTGATAAAGGCCTTTTCCATGTAATGTGCTCTTCGATAAAAGGGACAATCGGATATGGTTCATAAAATAAGCGGTTGGTATTATCAGTGGAACTGTGTTACACTACCCTCAGTCCGACGATGCTACAATAGAGTACGACACCATACTATCATTAATAAGCACCAACCGCCTTCTTTAAACACGATTTAAAAGAACAAAAATATACTTTTAAACTCTTGCCAATATATGGGAGTTGTAGACTATTTTCGGTCGAATATTGCTGTTATCGATAAATACATACTAAGGAGATCAGATAGGGTGTCTTCTACGCCGATTTCAAAAACCAAGGTATCCGAATGTTTGTACAGTGCTACGAGTTACTAAGAGGTGTACACGATCTCACTTCATACTTTACACGGTGCGAAGTGAGAAAGAGGTCGAGAGTGTTCTGGAACTGCCCTACATTATACGGAATGTTTATTGGCACATTCACTACACTGAATCCATGCATAAAAATACGAAAAAAATTCCAAATCACAAAAACTTTTGTAAAATAAACAAATTTTCGTTTATTTTACGAACGTTTTTGTAGTTTGGAAATTTTTTCGTTATTTTGACAATAATTAATTTGTACACTGATAAAATAATTTTTTTGTAAAGTAAACGAAAATTTGTACATTTTACGAAACTTTTTGTAGTTTTGACAATAATTTCGTATTTTTATGCATGTATTATTATGATTGTATGCATGTATTATGAGTGTAATTGCATTTGTAAGCAGTGAAAAGCTCGATCCAGAAGCCAACAGAAGTCGTCCATCCCGCTTGAATGGAGAAGCCATGAAGAGTTGTAGATATTAAAATCTCCAGCAACCACGATTTCACTATTCGGGAAATTCTCCATGAATCCCGAAATAGAGGCGAACATTGTCTTAACATGTTTGCGAATAACTAGCTAACACTTAACTGTATTAAATAACAATTTGATCCCGTTCAGAATACCTTTCATAATCAAATCTATAACGTAATTTCCTATTCTCACAGACAAGCTTTGTAGGAATACCAAATCTAGAATGAATCCACGTTGGGAGCAATATTTTCTTAATTTATCGGTATCAAAAAGTGTTTAAAAAAAAAAATTGTATCCCGTTTAAAATCTCTTACTCTATTAAAAGGTTCGAATATGTTCTTCCCTATCCTCACATGCTGGAATACCATATATAGAATACTCCCACGTTGGGCGCCATATTTGTCAGTTTGATGTATTTTATTACAAAATACAAGTCTTCCTTTGAATTCTTGTTGCAATTCAATATACAAATTGCTGGTCTAGTGATTGAAATTTTAATTTAGATTTCTATGAATGAATTTTTTTTCTCATTTTCCTGTTTTTGTTTTTCAAAACAATTTATTGCATTATTGAGCTGGCAAATACAATAACGCCCGCCTCCATTACATCAATTGTATGATGGTGTGTAGGCGTTAATTTACTACAGCAAACTATGAAAATTGGCGAAAATGTAAATAACCTCTGTACGGGATGGAGCCACAGTACAGATTTAGAACAACGAACGTAATGCAATCTCTAAAATGATTAAATAAACTTGTTTACCTCGTTTGAATTCTTTTCTGCTGCTGCGGTATATTTTATTTTATTATTAACTATTTAGATAATTCATATTTTTCTTCTTCTTCGTAGTAAGTTTAGTAAATTGAATTTGTGGTCACTTTTTAGTTTGTAGTATGTTGTACCACCCTAACAACTTGAATTTCGTACGGATAATGAGTATTCATGTGTTTAATTTGAACAAGTTATAACTTCCGCAAAAATAGTTTAATTCGTGCAAATTTAGTTAGATTTTTGCAAGAAGAAGAAAACATTTTTATTGAAAAATTTTTAACGGACACAATGGTTAGAATATAAGCCAGACTGCCGCAGTTTCGTCCCCTCCAAGAACTCGTCAGTGGTTAATTTATATGTCAATTGAACAAATTATTTTTGAATTGTTAAATTGTTGTATATGAAAAACTTTTTACTTTGTGTGAGTTTCAAACCCACAGCCATACAACAGGCTATAACACGTATAATCACCTCTTAGCGAGTTGAGCTACGGTCAACACAGCGATGAGTGTGGCTAAGTGGAGTTTTGTCAATTCCAGCATCCACAATGTATTGTTGTAATCAGAAGACACAGATTTAACTAAAACCTATGAACAATTTATTTTCAACTAGAATGCTTCCTCTTTTAGGCTTTTCGGAAAGCTTATTTTAAGGGCCAAATAAATCATTTATAACCTTAAAGTGGTGCGTTTACGTTAGAGCATACGACGTCATTGACAATTAATCAAATTTAGCATTGCACGCAGAGTTGCTATATGATTGCGGCCACATAACTATGTTTCCTACATCCATAAATGGTTGTTTCAATTAAACTATTATTGTAACAATCACAATAATATCGTTGCTTTTATCATGTTCTAGTAAAAGTTTCTCTTTTTTTCCAGTTATCATATTATTGTATTGTCTACAATCATAATATAGTATTTATTATTATATTCCTCTATCTAACTACAGCCAACTATAGGATGTTCAGTCGGTTTTTTATAAGCGTCTTCGCTCTTTTAGTTTCATTCTTGTTTGAGATTTTGTGAAGTTTGTAAGAAACAGTCAGTCCCAACAAATTAAATAATATTAAACAAAAAGACATTAAAAATAGACAAACAACGTAGTGGTGTTAATTGTAATGGTGATCTGTTTTGCGAAAGAAGGAATAAGTTTGTAGTCTCAACCTGGTCTACCCTGGAAGTCCAGGCGAAAGTTTAATTGCCACGCACCCCTTAAATAAAGCTATTGTTTATAATATGGATATAAAAGTGTTACAAATAAAGTATAAGGTGATGAAAAAGTGATTTATTTTTTACGGAAAAAAATATTGCTAAAGAAAAAAAAATATGAAAGAACAATTTAAACAAAATGCACATGCTTTTATGTCTGTAGAACAAAATAATCATAATATGTTTGCAATATTCGTAACATGTTAATAAATAATGAAGAAATTCTTGTCCATGATCATAATATGATAACTAGGACTATAATATGGTTATAATGCAATTATTATGATTGCTGCAGACATGGTTTGATCATTATAAATGTATTGTGAAATTGTATTCTTAACAATATTTTTATGCGTGATTTATGCTGTAATTAGATATATAGCTTGACATAGTATTCACAACGCTTATTCTTCAGCGCAAAGACAATTTGATTACTTCAATTATTTTAAACCTAAGTGTTTTTAAATGTGTGAATTATTATATAAATATACTATTAAAAAAAAATATGCATATCTTTTTAATCCAGCTTCAACAGAATGCTGGGAGAATACTGTAGGGCTCATATTATAATTGATACAAATTTCCAGAACCATAATATGATAATATTGGGATATATTTGGAACCATAACATGGTAATCTAATTATCATATTATGATACAGAAGCAGATAAGAGTATGATTGCTACAACCATAGTAACATGGTTGTCCCAACCATAAATGCAAAAATGTATGATGCTCTTCGAATACGGTTCCCTCAACCATGTGAGTTTAAAATTAAATAATATCACTTAACGTCCAGTTAATACTTAAAATATAAAATCACAGGAAAAATAACTTTAATAAATGAAAAAGATTAAATTATAAATAACACAAATTCGATGATATTTCACTGAATTAAAGAATATATTTTTTAATTATGCCTTAAAATTCGTTAAAAATCGTTTGGTACCGATTTTCATTCTATTATATAGACGTTCATTTAATTTAAAAAATCATTATTTTTTTGTATAACAATTAAAATATTTAAATTTCTTTGAAAGTACGAAACTCAAGTTTTAAAATTTTTAACTCAATGCTTAATCCGATTAATTTTCAATGACTGCGTATGCGCTAACGCATTACTTTAATGCTATTCCTTTTTTGGAAAGCCCTTCGACTAAGCTTCCCAAAATTTGTAAAAATTAACTTATTTTTGTAGAAGTTATAACAAATTGAAGATTAAACGAATGATTATTTATTACCCGTATGAAACTCAAGTTGTTAGGGTAGTATATTGAAAAGAATTTCACTTTGAGCTTTTTTGTTGTTCAAATTTAATGTTTTAGTATGATGAAAACCACGCATTATATTGAGGCTCAGGCTGAGATTATTATTGTCTAGTGTTTGTTATATTCAATTTTCTTTCAGTTAGGGTTAGAGTTTAGTTGAAAAATTATTCTGCTAAATTGATTTGACCGCAAAATTAGTTGATTTTTTGTTGCAGTTGTTGTGTCTACTTGCAAAACCTTCGTTGTAAAAGTCAATTTAAGAAAAACAAATTAAGATATAAATTTTCTTGAGAAAACTGATTTTTTTTTGGTAAAAAAAGTTTTAAATATTACAGATAAGTTGGAAAGTCTCATAAACTAAATAAATGCAAAATCTTAGTAAATACTAAGAATTGGAAATGGAAATATTAAGCATTTTATGAAATAAATTACACCACTTAGAATACTATGTAGGTAAAGACCGCTGCAAATGTAGGTAAAAGTTAAAAACAAATGAAATTTCACTTAAAGAAAGGAACGACTTACATTTCAGTAAATTCAACTAACATTGTCATTTGTTTTTAGTGTTCAAAAAATTAACCACATGTTAGTAAAAAAATAAACAAACATAGCTCAGTGCGCTAAAGCGCTCTGTCTAACGTGAAGTGCAAGTGCAAGTGCATGTGGCCTTAGAAATTAGTTTATCTATACCACGGTCAGCGATTGCACAGAAAATTTCATATAGACGCAATCGAACAAATAAAAACATAACAAATATTACATTATTCAAAAAAAAAAAAAAAACAGGGTCGCTGACGAAGGTTCAATGCCAGAAACTGCGCAGTCTGATTCAGAAAATTGAAAATTTACAATGTAGTTATGCTTTTTAGAAAATACACTCATTCTTCCCTACCACGCCTTTCACAATTAAAATTAAATCAAACTGCATATTAATTATAGTACTAATTGTAATTGTCTGAAAAAGACGTTAAAATTCAAACTCAAACAAAAATCAAACTTTGATCTCTGGCAATTTTTCCCTAACTACGTAAGCGCCATCTATCAAATATACAAAGAATATATCATAGATGTGACATCACTTACAACATATGGGAAAACAGTGGACATTAGAGTGCGGTAAGTTTCTAAAAATAGAACTGTTGTGTTGTTGGAGTTGTACTTCTGAGATTATGTATGCAAGAGCAAAAACACCGTGTATTGAACAAAACTAGTTTTAATCGCAACAAAACTCGACCTGACGACAGCTCAGTGCGCTAAAACGCTCTGTCTAACGTTTAGTGCGAGTGCATGTGGCATTAGAAATCAGTTTATCTATACCACGGTCAGTGATTGCACGGAAAATTTCATATAGACGCAATCGAATAAATAAAAAGATAACAAATATTACATTATTCAAAAAAAAAAAAAAAGAACAGGGTCACTGACGAAGGTTCAATACCAGAAACTGCGCAGTCTGATTCAGAAAAAATTGAAAATTTGCAATGTACCCAGGTAGAAAAATACAATCTTTAAAACGTTTTAAAAGCATTTTTCATGATGGTACAAGCGTTTTCAGAACATACCAAATTACAAATTTAAAGCGTTTTGAGAATGTGCAAAATGATAACCCAAATTTACGGTCTGAGGATGGTATTTTATAACGTTCTCAAAACATTGCAAAACAAAATTTTTGAAATGCTTTTTCAATCGTTAAATAAGTATTTGCAGAACATTTTGGCTTACAGTTATTAAGCGTTATGAAAACGACCCAAATGATAACCGCTTTGAGGGTTGTAATTTTGAACATTGTCAAAACGCTCGAAAGACAAATTTTAAAGATCTTTATGAATTGTTCATAAATACCAATTTACAGTTTTAACGTTCTCTAAGCGTTAAAAAAGCTACAATTAAAGTACTTTGTCATTGTTTTCAACACAAATATCAGAATAATAATTTTAAACAATTTTATATATTTACATTTTGAAAAATAATATTTTTATTGAATTTAATCCTTATCCTTATTATTATTATTATTAATATTATAAAAATGACTGTTGTTTTGTTTGTTTGTTTGTTTGTTTGTTTGTTTGTTTGTTTGTTTGTGTGAGCATCACGTCCAAACGCCTGAACCGATTTTATTCAAATTTGACACATAGATAGTGGGCGGTCTGGAAGGAACTATAGGCTATATGAAATTTTTATATGATGGGCGTGGCACTTTTACGCCCACTTTTTCACTATTTTCGATATGGCTTTACCGATGCAATTGATATTTGGTACCCAGAAAGAGATGTCACAGATAAGCACTTTAAGTTATATCAAATTTAGATATTGTGGGCGTGGCACTTTTTCGCCCACATCTTCACTATCTTCTATATGGCTGAACAGATTTTATTGAAATTTGGTACACAGATATTGGGATGACTCATAAGCACTATTTGCTATAATAGATTAAGACTTGGTGGGCGTGGCAGTTTTACGCCCACTTTTTGTTATCTTTTATATGGCTTAAAGGATTTTATTAAATTTTGGTACACAGATAGTGGGCAAACTGAAAAGTAATATGTGCTGTATTTGATTTCGATATGGTGGGCGTGGCACATTTACGCCCACTTTTTCGCTATATTCGATATGGCTTATGCTATGTAATAGATATTTGACACATAGATAGTGGATAGTCTGGAAGGAACTATAGGCTATATGAAATTTTTATGTAATGGGCGTGGCACTTTTACGCCCACTTTTTCACTATTTTCGATATGGCTTTACCGATGCAATTGATATTTGGTACCCAGAAAGAGATGTCACAGATAAGCACTTTAAGTTATTTCAAATTTAGATATTGTGGGCGTGGCACTTTTTCGATCACATCTTCACTATCTTCTATATGGCTGAACAGATTTTATTGAAATTTGGTACACAGATATTGGGATGACTCATAAGCACTGTTTGGTATAATAGATTAAGACTTGGTGGGCGTGGCAGTTTTACGCCCACTTTTTGTTATCTTTTATATGGCTTAAAAGATTTTATTAAATTTTGGTACACGGATAGTGGGCAAACTGAAAAGTTATCCATCATCCCAAAAACTAGGTCTAAGGCACGCTAACAACGTAGCGGGCAAAGCCCGCTAGTTAAAATATATTTTAAAGTAACAAAATATAAATTAATAAGCTTGAAACATAAAAGTATTACTTCAGGGTTTTAAATTAAGGGAAATGTGATTTAGTATAAAAAATATAAACATAAAACATAATTTTGACGAAACGATATTGTGACAACCACAAAAGAAAAAATAGATTTAAATTTGATATATAAAAACATATCAATAAAATCAATGAAATTAAAAATCGAATATTCAAATATGAAAATAAAAAGTCCTCTATTGGAAAATAGATATATTTCATTATATAAAAAAATTGCATAAGAAACCGAGTTCGCATATAGATAGACCCCCTTATGACAGTGTTGTTTTTTAATCAGTAAAATATTTTGTAAAAAAAAAGTATTTCTAAAGTACTATTGGCAAATGTTAGAAAAACGCTTTAACGCAATGGTTTTACATTGGTTTCATTTTATAAACCGTTGTAAATTTTGTACGATAAGAACTTCTAAAGTACTTTTTACAAACGTTGGAAAAACGCTTTGAACCAATGTTTTTACAGTGTTTTTATTTCACAAATATTTGTAAGTTTTGTATAAAAAGTATTCCTAAAATACTTTGTCCAAACGTTCGAATAGCAATCCAAAATAATGTTTTTTAAATGCTTTTTTTTCGTATTATTTGCAATTATCGCTTTGGAAACGCTTTTATTTTAGTACCATCAAAAACAAACGTTTTGAAAACTCTTCGTTTTTTGTAAAATCCCAAATTTCTACCTGGGTAGTTATGATTTTTAGAAAATACACTCATTCTTCTCTACGACGCCTTTCACAATTAAAATTAAATAAAATTGCATATTAATTATAGTATAAATTGCAATTGTCTGAAAAAGACGTTAAAATTCAAACTCAACCATTTTTTTTTTTTATTTTTTTAAATAGCAAAAAAAAACTACTGTAAAAAATGTGGTTTGTTTTTTTAAATGAACTACAAGGTTAAGAAAAAATTTAATTTTTTATACAAATGACTGACATTTACATTAAAAATAAAGAAACTGCCCAGGTAGAAAAATACAATCTTTAAAACGTTTTAAAAGCATTTTTCATGATGGTACAAGCGTTTTCAGAACATACCAAATTACAAATTTAAAGCGTTTTGAGAATGTGCAAAATGATAACCCAAATTTACGGTCTGAGGATGGTATTTTATAACGTTCTCAAAACATTGCAAAACAAAATTTTTGAAATGCTTTTTCAATCGTTAAATAAGTATTTGCAGAACATTTTGGCTTACAGTTATTAAGCGTTATGAAAACGACCCAAATGATAACCGCTTTGAGGGTTGTAATTTTGAACATTATCAAAACGCTCGAAAGACAAATTTGATTGAAAATAGATTGTTTTGAGCAGTTTCTGTACTTAGCAGTCGCCAACCAGTCTGTGTCAAAATTTTGGATGGTGTTTCAGTTTCAAACTGATGTAATAAAAAATCTGTAGAAAATAAATGTTGTAAAAAAATACTTTTTTCACAAGTTATGTACTTATTATCCTTTAATTCTTCATATACTTCGGTTGAACTGAAATTTTCTTTGCCTACACCCTTATTTGGCTTTCCGCATCCACTAAACTGTTGTTGCAACTCGTTTGACATTATAACAGAGAGAACAGCTGCAATAGCAAAAAAAAAAGTATTTCTAAAGTACTATTGGCAAATGTTAGAAAAAGGCTTTAACGCAATGGTTTTACATTGGTTTTATTTTATAAACCGTTGTAAATTTTGTACGATAAGAACTTCTTAAGTACTTTTTACAAACGTTGGAAAAACGCTTTGAACCAATGTTTTTACAGTGTTTTTATTTCACAAATATTTGTAAGTTTTGTATAAAAAGTATTCCTAAAATACTTTGTCCGAACGTTCGAATAGCAATCCAAAATAATGTTTTTTAAATGCTTTTTTTTCGTATTATTTGCAATTATCGCTTTGGAAACGCTTTTATTTTAGTACCATCAAAAACAAACGTTTTGAAAACTCTTCGTTTTTTGTACCATCCCAAATTTCTACCTGGGTGTATTACAATCCAAACAACTACATATTTTTAAAGCAGGAGTTCCCAGAGTGAAGAAATAAAAAATATAACCAGGATTTTATTTAACTAAATCGCTGAAAATTTTTGTATAAATTAAAAAAAAAAACCCCCAAAAAAAGCTATGGTAGCATATATACTAGGATATTCAATTTACTCGGTTTTGATTTTATTCGTTTACTCGACTAACTAAATTTTGGGGTTTACAACTTACTCGATTAATCAAGTAAGAATTTAAAATTACAATTGCTTTGACCCACCGATCATTTTTGAAAATAATTAGTTAGAAATATATATTGCAAATATCCTCTTTCTAATTCGAAACTCGTTTTTTGATGTGCTGTACAATATAAGACGGCGTAAACATTTTTGTCTTGCTTTCTTCGCGGCATTTTTTTCCGACTGAAGCACAAACATGTTTTTATCAACAAGCGTTTGTTGTTGTTTTTGTATAAAAAATGTATACACACTTGAAAAACCACCACCACGTTTATTATAGAAATGCACGCACACATAATCACATACACATATTTGAAACAATTGCTCAAAATCATTTAACAAAGTAAACTAAATATTAGAAGAACAAATTAGTTCAACTACAACTGAAATTTGTTCATATGGTAAAATGAGATAACTGATAACTTTAGTTAAATAATAGATTTAAACGATATAAACAGAAAAATTAGTTCAATTGAGCTGGAACCCGTTTAACAGACTTTTGAACTATCCTATTTTATTGCAACTTCCTTTCAATACCTGTAAGAAATATAGAAACAAACACCGACATGATTATACTCAAATGATAGATAATTTTGTTTAAATTTATATTCTTAAAAAAAATCTTGTTTATGCAGTTAAATTTCGAAAAGTTAAGTAAAATATAAAAAAGGGGTGAGTGAGGAAAATAAAATTACCGCGATATTTCAAAAACTGCAAATGAGAAAGTTTTTTTTATAACAGGTTTGGATGCAGCGTACGTAAGTAAGTCTTTTAAAAAATATGTATTTCAAAGACATATTCTTTACCAATTTGAAATTTTGCTGAGTTGTGTAATCAAAGACCTTTCAATGCGTCTATTTAATTTTCGCTTACTGTAATTTTTATACTTTAGTGACAAGTGTCAATTATTTCAGCTAGTTATTGGTTTTAAATAAAACAATTTGAAACAAGAATTGTAATAAGAGGTGTGCCATTTGAATATGTTTGACCTTCATAAGTTAAAAAAAAACTATTTGTAACTAATTAAGCTGGTTTTGGTTCAATTATTTTGGTAGTGGACAATCAAATATGTAAAGTGCGCTATATTTTCTGGTTTTTAACTATAAAAACTACACTTTCAATTATTTTAAAATACAAAAAATATAAATGGGCTAAGGTTTTATTTGTTTTAAATAAAGGTTAAAATTTGAGCAGAGTGTCGTAAAAATCGACGAATTCAGAAAACCGGGTTTCGGTTTGTTCGAAAAATCTGATTTTTAAAAAACCCAATTCAGTTACGGTTTTTATTACCGGTTTCGATATTTTGTTTGTTTATGCCTGTTATTTTTTACCTTTTCGCGCTAAAAACCTAATGAACTCTATAAACCAAATATTTTTCATGTTCGCATATTTTGCCCAGGTAATTTTCCAGTTTTTATTATAAATTTTAAAATATATGTTAATTTTATTTTTAATGTGAAAATTTGGTGTGATTAAAGTTGTCGAATTTGAATTTGACTTCATACAAAATTAATTTATATACATGGGAAATTATAACGAAATTAAATTCTCAAAACACATTTTTTATATAAATAGAACATTTTTGGTCTTCAAAGTTTAGTAACGTCATGATGCTTGTTAGGAAAAGACCTAACCACGTGGTTGATTACTAAGAAGACAAGAATGGAGCAACATTGATTATTAATAGGTTTTTTGTTAAAGTTCTGCCTATTATATAGGCTCTAGCTTTCTAAAACTATGGGTTCTGATGAGATCTTTAGCCAGATCGAAATACTAGTATCAACCTAGCTAATATGTTTGACTTGCTTTATTTTTGTAAATATACGGAGGTTGAAAGCTCGTTATAAATTTAAAATAACATTTTTTTATAATTTGATTACTTTTTATAGTATTATAAATAGTTTTTACCCTTTTGCTATTAAAGAATTTTCAACAAATTGGACAAACTCTCGATTTTGTAAATGACAATGATAATAAGGGCGACATATCCAATCCAGTGTTGCTAACTTTTTGAAAACAAAAAGCGCAAAAAAAAATTGTAAAAAGCGTAAAAAAGCGTTATTTTTATATCAAAAAGGCATAAAGTGCAACAGACAAAAACAATTTTTTTGTTAAGACCTAAAATATTCATTTAAATAAAAACTAAATTTTGTTTACCGACGTTTCGTCAATTATTTGTCGACTTCTTCTGATTATTCGTCTATTTAAGAAAAAAACATCACATTATTACAAAATTCATTAATAAATTACATTAAAACTTACAAATTTTGATATTACATTAAAAAGTTTTTGTTTTTAATTCTTTACAAAGTTAAAGAAGTGAACATAAGTTCACCAAACAGTTTTATAATTGGATTTCGGGTTAAAATAATGTAAAGCTGCATTTACATTTACCACCGCAATCCAGTTTAAACTAGATTTCGATAATGTGGTAGTCTATAAAATTATACACGAACTGAATTCGAAGTCTAGTTTAAATGGGATTTTGAGGGTAATGTAAACGTAGCTTAACCAAATTTCTTCAACGACAATTTCCATGATCAGTACAGTATTTTGTTCGGTTTTTTGCGAAAATATCTGCCAAACTTTATACAAGAAACAGAGTTTTTTGTATCAATTTAACAGACAAGACCATATAAAATGTAGCGAAAAATTTACAATTGATTGTAATTATACTAAAACTGTAAAAAGGTTAAATTTTCGCCAGTTTTTACTGCAGTTTTAGCGAGTAGACCACAAAAGAGTTTTAAAATATGATTTCGCTTTAAAATAAAGTAACCACATTTCTTCACCGACAATTTCGGTGTTTAGTCTAGCATTTTGTTCGTATTTTTATGAAAATATCTGTCCAACTCCATATAAAACAAAAAGTGTTTTGTATCAATTTAACAGATAGGACCACTTAAAATGTAGCGAAAATTTTACATTTGATTGTAATTTCCTTAATACTGTTAACAATTGTAGCTTTCGATAGTTTTTACTGCAGTTTTACAGCTTTTTGAACAAAGCGCTGGTTTCTAAAACAAAATTGTTAAAATGCACTAACGAACGATAAATTACAAAATCACCAATTCAGTACTTTTTTTAATGTTTTAGCAACATGAGTAAAATTTTGGAGTTTTGTAACATTGAAAAGCACCATAAATAGTGCCAAAATCACTAAGTTGGCATCACCGAATATATTTCCTCATTTCTTCTGAAAATGACCGCCAATCAATTATAATTACATATTAATACTTAAAATTTGTTTAAAATTGACGAATTGAATGAAGTTTTCTATGATGGTTTAAAATAACGAAAAATAACAGATTTTCAGAGGTTTTGTTAGTTTTTCAAGTAAAATATCTTGTTAAAAAAAATGACGGTTTCTCGAATATTCGAAAATGTAAAATATTCGAAACCGGTTGGGTTTTTAAAATAAAAAAACCGGTTAGCCTGTTTTCGGTTACGAGCACTCTAAATTTGAGGTTATGTTTGAGATTTTAATGTGTGAAATTTGATACTATAATTAAATGGTTGAGTTAACACTTTTAATATTCATTTAATATCTAATTTGACATGAGTCACCATTACAGTCGTTTAAAACAAAACTTCAAAAAAAAAATATTTGCATGTTTTAAAGTGACAACATGAAAAAAAAATCATTAAAATAATTAGCATTTGCTAAACAAAAAAAGAAACACCGACAATGTATTTCCGTTAATTTAACATGTATTAATTTTAATTTCCTTGTTAACAATATATTATTTTTTTTATTGCATTTTTTAATCACCAGGGACTGGAACTTCATACACAAAAAAAGAGTGTTTTAGGCGTCTATACCAAATTCGTTGCCTATTTTAGGCGATATGAGGTTTCTAGAAAATCTTAAAAACTAATCCATAAAAATAAATAACTTTAGGCATAAATTATTCCTCTTCCCAACATATAACTACACTCGAAAAATTACCAATTTTGTGGTTTTACTTAAGAATATATAGCGATTTTCTTTTGTCGAAAAAATGCGAAATCATCACTATTATTAAATTTTAATGCTATTGTAACAGCCGGCATTTATTTACAAATTTCGAATTTTTATTGTAATAATTGAATATTTTATGTTGATGGACTATATATAATATTCTATAAATAGATGCACACGTATTCAACAAAATTTATTTTATCAATTAAAAAATTTTATGGCTCGAACTGGGCTCGTACCGGCGATCTTCCATTTGTCAGGCAACTACTTTACCTCTAGCCTAAACCCAATTTAAATATTTTTTTTAAAGTTCAACCTTGAATATTTTCTAGTTTCAAATTTAAATATTTATCTAAAAATAGATTTGTATGTACAAGAGAAATTCGGCTGCTAATCTCAATATTTTATTAGAGGTACCAAAACTAAAAAAAAATTTATATTATTTTAAAATTATTTTATCAAAAAGAATTCTTATTTCGCGAACTAGAGTCGAACCGGTGAACTTCTGCTTGTCAGGCAATTAATATTTTTTCAATATTGATAAGGAAAACCAATATGTAGTTTGAATTATGTGACTGTGTTTTGGTTAATTTTATATATTTTCTGTTTACAATATGGTTTAATTATTCTGATGATGAATTTTAAGTACTTACAATTAATATGATTAAATTTTGTTGGTTATAATGGAATTCCAAACAATTAATTCTCTGTGTGCACCTAAACTTCAATATATATTGATTAAAGTTAAAGTATTTGCTAATACTACTAAATACAATCTTTCTGTCTAATTTTATAAAAATCTGTAGATATGTTTTCAAGTTAAGACGATGGTCCTTTACGGGTATGCTATTGTAATTCTCTATGTTCTGGGACCAAAATTAAAGCTTTTTTGAAAAGCTTAAGCTTCACCTTTATTTGGTATTAAGTATTGACGATTTCTAGTCAACATATAAACGTTTTTAAGATCTTTGAAAATTGACTTCATTTCAAAACATTTATTTTTTGAAATTTTATGAAATTCTAACTTTAACGCTTTCTCGCTTCCGAACCATGTCATTAAACAAAAATTTGCTTTTCTAACGAAATAGCTTCTTGTTATAAAACACTAATTTTTTTATATAAATTGAACATTTTTGGTCTTTAAAGTTTAGTAACGCATGATGCTTGTTAGGAAAAGACCCTAACCACGTGCTTGATTACTGAGAACACAAGATGGGAGCAAACTTGATGATTAATAGGTTTTTTTTATTAAAGCTCTGCCTAGCCTGGAGGCTCTAGATTTTCTAAAAATTCGCGTTCTGATGAGATCTTTAGCCAGATCGAATTACTAGTATCAACCTAGCTAATATGTTTGATTTGCTTTATTTTTGTAAATATACGGTTGAAAGCTCGTTATAAATTGAAAATAACATAAAAATAATCTCGAGGTATATAAAAACAAAAAACTAATACGGTTGTAAATCATTTGGAGCATTTATGGCCAATTTAAAATACCCCACCTGGAGGCGGGATTTTCGGTTAGAGGGTTAAATTAATTTTTTTCATGTTTTTAAGTAATTTTAAAGTTAATTTGTATTGTTTGATACATTTTGTCATACGTTTTGCACAATTATTACAAAATTTTAAGTATTAATACTGAAAAATACGCATTTCAGAAAACCACTAAAGCCTGTTTCTCTTAATCACAGTTTGTATGCAACATTTAAAAGAACTCTTTAAAGCTGGGTTGGCATTCAATAACTTTTCATAATAACGGTAGTTGTCTAATACAGTAACCTTAAGACCGATATGAAATTAAAAAAAAAAAACAATTCCATTAAAGGCATTTTTCTTTTTATATAACCGGTTACATTTTCCAATTTTACCTTTTTGCTTTCGAAATATCTTGAACTAAAGCCAAAATAACTCTAAAATACCGAAACGACGATTTATAATGTTATTTTGTTGATTAAACAAAATTTAATGGCTTGAACTTTGAAATAAATCCTGCGATATCAGAAGACGTATGCCACTATTGGAATCGTGGTTTTATAATTTTCATATCTGCCTTGTTGTGGGCGTGGTAGGCAAACTGGCTTTATAACGAAAAGGTTGTATTTGCCAATCATGCTTAAATGAGCTTAAGCAGCTTGGATCCTATTTAGTCTATATGCTCGTTGGTCAAATATAAAATAATGTTAAATGTGATTTTTTACTAAAAACTAAGAAAACTTCAATAAAAATATGCAAAATAATACTACATAAATATGCATTTAAACCCAAATAAGTAAAAATATGCAATAAAAATATACATTTCAAGCGAAAAATGTACACACAGAGAAATAAAGTGCCAACCGAATAGAAAAGTGTATTTTAATGGTAAGAACTTATAAATTCAATTAGTGGAACTATATTTACATTCGATTTTTGAATATTTTAAGTGTTCCAACTAAAATTCAGTTGAATTAACCGAACTATGTTGAGGAAACTAATGTTCAGATGTTCCAACCGACTGAAATTCGTAATAACCGAATTTGAGTCGTAGTAAATGAATTTCAGTTGGCAAATAGCTAAATTTTTCTCTGTGTGCATTTATATCAAAATATGCACTAACAAATCTATGCCGTTTTAAAGCCGACTCTTTGATTCGCAAACGATTCTTTGTATAACCGGTTCCCAGATTTAACGGGAAAAACATGCATTTGCATGAACTTCCGCTCCCTGTTAATCACGTTTATTGAACTTGATATACTTTTTTAATTAAGTAGTTAAATATATTTTCTGAATATTATTGCAACAACATTGATTACAAAAAATATGCCGTCATTTTAATTGAAATTTAACTGAAACCCCCTTTTGATATTCAGTAAACAAGAACGAAAAAAAAAATGAAAACTTTTGTTGACAACTTCGCATATAAAGCGTGAGTAGTAAGTACAGTAGAGTAAGCCTAAATATTGAAAATGATCGATTTTTAAAACGGTCGTAGGAATCGAATAATGCATTTTTGTTTAACAATTCAGAATACAATTTTCACCATAGCGATGAAAAGTTTTGGAATCTGAATGCAATGGCGATCTCGATTCAAAAGGATTAACATGAATTCATAATTATGCTGTACTCCACTGTGCAGAGAGTGAAGTGTTTTGAAATAGAGATGGCATGATACAAAAAAATTGTAAGTGCAAAGAAGAAAGGAACAACATTAACTCAGCGGAGTTGATTATTTCATAATTGTGAATCAAGCTTTAAATTTTATTTATAGTAATTAAATGTGCTAAAGTCCCCAAACTTATTTAACAAATTGTGAAAAGCAATCTGATGTAGGCGTGTCCCTATCCGGATTTCATTCTTGCCCAAGGAAATCTTCAGGGGACTTTGTTATTAGAATTTCTAGAGATATTTGTTATGTTAAATCACAAACTCAATGAGAATTTCTTGTCCTCGTCTAGGAGCGAGATTCAAAATTTAAAATATCAAAGAAAAAACAAAAACAACAACAAAAAATTGTCACAATTGGCTTTGTCATCTTCCAAATACTACTCTGTTTTTTTGACAGACCTAGCAATGTAGTGACGTTTATTCAAGTAAATCAACAATAGAAAATCATATGTTTTCTATTAGTGTCAGTTACATTTAAATTTGCACAAGCACCTGCATATTTGTTATTTAAATTTATTTTCATCGGGATAAACATTAATTGCATTTATAGTAATTAAATGTGCTAAAGTCCCAAAACTTATTTAACAAATTGTGAAAAGCAATCTGATGTAGGCGTGTCCCTATCCGGATTTCATTCTTGCCCAAGGAAATCTTCAGGGGACTTTGTTATTAGAATTTCTAGAGATATTTGTTATGTTAAATCACAAACTCAATGAGAATTTCTTGTCCTCGTCTAGGAGCGAGATTCAAAATTTAAAATATCAAAGAAAAAACAAAAACAACAACAAAAAATTGTCACAATTGGCTTTGTCATCTTCCAAATACTACTCTGTTTTTTTGACAGACCTAGCAATGTAGTGACGTTTATTCAAGTAAATCAACAATAGAAAATCATATGTTTTCTATTAGTGTCAGTTACATTTAAATTTGCACAAGCACCTGCATATTTGTTATTTAAATTTATTTTCATCGGGATAAACATTAATTGCATTTATAGTAATTAAATGTGCTAAAGTCCCAAAACTTATTTAACAAATTGTGAAAAGCAATCTGATGTAGGCGTGTCCCTATCCGGATTTCATTCTTGCCCAAGGAAATCTTCAGGGGACTTTGTTATTAGAATTTCTAGAGATATTTGTTATGTTAAATCACAAACTCAATGAGAATTTCTTGTCCTCGTCTAGGAGCGAGATTCAAAATTTAAAATATCAAAGAAAAAACAAAAACAACAACAAAAAATTGTCACAATTGGCTTTGTCATCTTCCAAATACTACTCTGTTTTTTTGACAGACCTAGCAATGTAGTGACGTTTATTCAAGTAAATCAACAATAGAAAATCATATGTTTTCTATTAGTGTCAGTTACATTTAAATTTGCACAAGCACCTGCATATTTGTTATTTAAATTTATTTTCATCGGGATAAACATTAATTGCATTTATAGTAATTAAATGTGCTAAAGTCCCAAAACTTATTTAACAAATTGTGAAAAGCAATCTGATGTAGGCGTGTCCCTATCCGGATTTCATTCTTGCCCAAGGAAATCTTCAGGGGACTTTGTTATTAGAATTTCTAGAGATATTTGTTATGTTAAATCACAAACTCAATGAGAATTTCTTGTCCTCGTCTAGGAGCGAGATTCAAAATTTAAAATATCAAAGAAAAAACAAAAACAACAACAAAAAATTGTCACAATTGGCTTTGTCATCTTCCAAATACTACTCTGTTTTTTTGACAGACCTAGCAATGTAGTGACGTTTATTCAAGTAAATCAACAATAGAAAATCATATGTTTTCTATTAGTGTCAGTTACATTTAAATTTGCACAAGCACCTGCATATTTGTTATTTAAATTTATTTTCATCGGGATAAACATTAATTGCATTTATAGTAATTAAATGTGCTAAAGTCCCAAAACTTATTTAACAAATTGTGAAAAGCAATCTGATGTAGGCGTGTCCCTATCCGGATTTCATTCTTGCCCAAGGAAATCTTCAGGGGACTTTGTTATTAGAATTTCTAGAGATATTTGTTATGTTAAATCACAAACTCAATGAGAATTTCTTGTCCTCGTCTAGGAGCGAGATTCAAAATTTAAAATATCAAAGAAAAAACAAAAACAACAACAAAAAATTGTCACAATTGGCTTTGTCATCTTCCAACGTTTCCATTATTTCACAAGTTCACATTTTTCTACAACTTTTTTGTTTGAATTTATATACTATACTATTCGGCCCACTCTTAAGTACAGTGTATGAAAAAATAAACAATCCCTCTTGAATATTCAAACATGTTCTTTTTTTTGTGGAAAATATTTTTAATGCTTTGTAGTTTTAATTTTTTTGTACTCTTTTTTTATAATTTATAGTTTGTATGCTAAATTTTAATTGATGCTGTTGTTTGCTTGCGACGAGTTTATGCTTTATGTGGACTATGAAATGTCATTAAGTCATTGGAATTTTTTATGTCATTAACCCTCTAACCGGCAAGCCCGCCGGGGTATTTTAAATTGGCCATAAATGCACCAAATAAGTAATTTATAATAAGAAGCTATTTAGCTTTATTTAGCTATTTCGATAGAAAACCAAATTTACAAATTATTTTGTGACCTCATTTTTTGTTTGCCGTGCAGGGTTGGGATTCAAGAAAGTGTTCAAGTTCAAATTTTATAAATTCTTAAGAAATAAATATTGTCCCAATATTCAAAATTATTAAAAACATATTTGTGTTAACTAGAAATAAACATAAGGTAAGATTGAAGATTAAAAAAATTTTTTACTTTGGTTCAATGACTTACAGGATTCTCAAAGGATGGAAATGTATGGACGTATTTTTATGAAATATGGTAGAAAGATTATATTAAGGAAAGTGTGTTTTTTATACAGGTATAGAATTCTAAGTTGGCAACACTTTTTTAACTGGCGGCCATTTTGTCAGCTGTCAAGTGATTTATGTTTAGTTTGGTTTGGCATTTCATCATGACTGACGCCTGAACAACGCTTCCAAATCGTGCATATTGATTTTGAAAATCATGGTTCTGTTCGAAATACGTAATGTGCACTACTTTCATTTTACGGTCAACATAATCGCCCATCAGAGCAATTAATTCGATTATTAACTATGGAACGTTTTCGCACCACGTTTTCTCTAAATCATAATATGCATGAAGTAATGGCTGCTGTAGAGCGTAGCGTAGAGGAAGACCCCAATCAGTCTATCCGTCAATGGTGACCGCTATAGAGCCATGATTACTGACTTTTTCGTTCATCAATTAAACAACCATAATGTGCAGGAGCTGTGGTTTCAACAAGACGGAGCAACATGTCACACAGCTGGTGCCACAATTGATTTTTTAAAGGATACGTTTGGTAACTGCATAGTTTCATGTTTCGGACCAGTGAATTGTCCTCCAAGATCGTGCGATTTAACGCCGTTGGACTATTTTCTGTATGGCTATGTGAAGTCGCTAGTCTACTCCGATAAGCCCGAAACAAGTGATCCCTTGGAGGACAACATTCGCCGCGTTATTGAAAATATACGGCCACAAATTTTGAAAAAAGTCATCGAAAATTCGAACTCCAGATTAAACTACGTCCATATATTTAAATTATAATGCCAGAAGATTATCTTTCGAATAAAGTAAATTTCATGTCAATTTAAAAAATTCATCTTTGTTTTATTCCATTTCATGCCTCTATAAAAACACCCTTTAGTAGAAGAGCAAAGCCTTTAAGTTTGTTCAATGCACATATTGCAGCTAAGGTGCTTTTTCGCTCAATTTCGGGAATTTTTCGAAAAACGAAAATCGCCATATCTTCTAAAGCAAAAGCACAAAAAGTTTTAGATTGTATTTATATCTTGGGAAGAGTAAGAATTTACGCCTAAACATATTTGTTTTTATGGATTCATTTTTGAGATTCGCTATAAACCTATTTCGGACCATTTCGCCAAAAGAAGGCAACGAAAAAAACATTTGCGAAAATGCTTAGGACGGTTTGAGGGTTAAATTAAAAGCATTTGTCAATATAGTTCGTTTAAATATATTGACGTCAATAATAAATAATTCTTTTGTATGTTTTTTTGTTATAAAAAAGACAATGAATTAAATTGCCTCTTCATAGCATATTTTTTGAGTGAAAACGTTAGAAATGATTAATGAAAGTTTGATTCTAAAGGCTACACTCAAAGAATTATACATGTACAAATATCAGAAAATTTGCCGGATTATTTTGCAAAATATAAGTACAACCATAAAACAATCTTAGTTGTGGCCACTCGAATACTGGCGGTTACGACAACTAAGTCATTCCAGAAATTTTCGATACGGTCTTCGGAGATGTTACTACGATTCTTTGCCAATATTGTTTCTACCAATATTACAACCAATTAGAAGCATTACCTTTTTTTATATTTTATTATTTATTATTTTATTATTTTTTACACATTTTAATATGATGTAAAATGCTAAGACCGAACTCTATTAGTGATTTTTAAATGAGTTTTATTATACATATTTCTCAAAATTAAAATGCTCCAAATTATGTTAACGGTTGCAAGTTCGCTTAAACCACTGTTCTCAATCGGGTAACAGGACAATACTGTCAAGATTGTTAATCCCACATTCTGCCAATTCATAAACGACAGTCGCAGACGCTTTGCCAACACTGTGTATTTTTTAGGTATAGTAAGTACAATTACATACCGGACCATATAAAATAATATATTGCTATATATAAAAAATTTTAAACCACACAAAGCTTTACACAATATTTAACATATATAAATATTTATATTGGAACATTTAATTATATAAAATTGTATTTGGGTATATATAAATGTTTTTACTTGGGTACCCAAGTAAGTTGTGATATAGTTTTATATAACTTTATACGGTATATGCTATATAGTAAAATATATATTCATATAAAATTATGTCTCAAATATATAATTATATCCTTCTTTGTATTACACTTAATATAGTGCAATATGTAAAAATATATAATTACATATCGATCGATATACGATTACATATGTCACATGTAATTGTATATATTTGTATACAATTGTATCTAATTGGATGTAAATGTATCACATTATATATAATTTGATACACTTATATAAGGAGAAAATTCGGATACAATTGTATCAAACTATATCTAATTCGGTGTTCCCATAGCACTTAACCCCACCGAAGTAAAATAACGAAAAGTAAAAGGGCTATGAACTAAAAATCTTCAATTAGTTCGCACACTCTTCACCAGGTGGCGAGCAACAACTTTTCTAAGACTTATCATCTCGCGAATTACAGTGTTGTTATGTTTGAAGCCCTGCATCTTTTCCCACCTTTCATCTCTTCAATACCCCTTTCCAAAGAAAGCACCACATTAATAAACAGCAATAATTACCTGAGTGTTGCCTCTCTTAAAAACAAAAATATATGATTACATATGTCACATGTAATTGCATATATTTGTATACAATTGTATATAATTGGATGTAAATGTATCACATTATATACACTTAGAGTACTATGTAGGTAAAGACCACTGCAAATGTAGTTGAAAACAAATGAAATTTCACTTAAAGAAACTACGACTTACATTTCATTAAATTCTACTAACATTGTCATTTGTTTTTTAATTTTCAAAAAATGACTAACAATTGTAGTAAAAATGAACCACATGGTAGTAAAAAATAAACAAAATTTTTATTTTTTTAAATAACAAAAAATTACTGTAAAAAAATGAATGTAAAATCACAAAATAGTCGGATACAATAGCATCAAACTATGTCTAATTTCATTAAATTAGATCTAATAGCATCAAATAATGTCTAAATGTATGAGATTGTATCTAATATGATACAATTATATGTTCTCATTTTTCGGATATAATTATGTATAATACAAAAATTCACAAAATATTTTTTTGACATGGCTGGCTGGTTACCAAAAACTGTAAGTTTTTGGTTGCATTATAATTAATCTTGCATCTCCTTTTTTTTTATTAACAGTTGAAAATTTCGCAAAAGTTGCAACAACTGCACTGAGAAAAAAAGTTTCAAAATACTTAATTAAAAAAAAAAAAAAAAATTTGCTTATAAGAGAATATTTTTTTTAATGTTAAAAGCATATTTTTGGTATTTATTTTATTTAGAGCATAAAATCGATTTTTTAGACCACAATTCTGGTTGCCCTGTTAATTAATAATAAACAGTCTTAACACGAAGAAATTTTACATTTTATTTTTGGGAATTAAACAAATTCATATATCGAGATTCGACTGTTGAAAAAAATAATTGTTCATCAAAACTTTGTAGCCATGTTAAATTGAAAAATCATTCTTTTGGAAAAGTGTACAAATAAATTTGGCACAAACCATAAAATGAAAAAAAAAAATACATGCAAACAACTCAACTCAACAGATTCCAGCGAAAGTAATATGACTCCAATTTGTTTTATATATTTTTTGTTTATTATTAAAAAAAAAAAAAAAAACTTTTAAAAGTTAATCAATATAAAAAATATAAACAAAATTTTAACATTATTAAAATATGTATGACAATGTAATAAAATGAAAAATAAACGATGAAAATTTTAATATGGAAAATAAATTTCTGTCAGCTGGAAAAAATACAAATAAGAAATTGTTAACAAGTTCAAAAATATTAAAATTAACAATAATTTATGTGTTTGGCAGCACACCAGGTAGAGGGCAACAAATACATCATCTGACAATTTTCCATATTACATTTTTTTTTTGTCGAATGGAGAAATTGTTCAAAAAAAAAACTGACATTGTCTAAACGAACTCGTAAATTAACATTTTCCTTAAGCTGGTCGATCATATACTTTATTTTTTTTTTTTGAGAAAAAAATTTAAAAAAAAAATCATAAAAAATTTAAAATTTGTGTGATAGGAAAGAAAAATATTAGTATAAGTATTAGAAGTGGTAAGAGAAAATAGAGTCGTGAGATTTTGTTTGAATGATGAACTCATTTCGTGCTTTGCCATATAACACATAAAATTTCCCAAGTGGATGTTTAATTCATTTTTTGAATAAAATGTTTAGTTGTTATCAAGAAAACTAATAAAACATACCGCTGGAATTAAAAACTGTAAAAACTGTTAAAAGGTGTGAACATGTTACATTACCAATGTTTTTTACTGTTGGTCAAGTTTCAAAATAACATGTCATTTTATAATTTATATGCTTTTGTATCTTTCTCACACCCAAAAAATGTTGAAATGGTGTAAAGAGCAAAAAAATTTAAAGTTCAAACTAAATTTAAATATAAACCTCAAGGGCTTTGCCTCATTAATGCTTTCGTTTTTTTAAGGACTTTCAAAAGCTTTTATTAAATTGCTTAAATTTTCTAATAAGAACACATAAAAATTAGGACAGGGTAGAAGAGGCAGCCACCAATATGGACAGCTCACTTGGGCCCTACATAAAACGCGATCCCATCTGATACCTTAGAAAGAGTTTGACAACTAGGCGGCTACATCAGAATCAGAACCAATCCAGTCTGGCTCCCTGATGAAGAAATTAATCGTGCCGACATTCATGTCGGACAGGTCTATCAAGTTATCCAAAACCAGAAGTTCGAAGGGAGCTGGCCACAGGTTCGCAAAAACACCGGGTAGCGAAGTGTTCTCCTCTTCCTCACCCAGACATCTTCTGCAGAAGTCATAATAAAAAAATTCCATCCTCCGTGTAACCATCTCCAGTAGATTGCGCAAATGAAAAGGACGTAGTCTAATAAATGTGTGTGATATGATACGTCGGCGATTATAAGTGGGCCAAATATGCAACCACGTAAATTAGGTTGTCGCAACCGAATTCAGTTGCCACAACTCCCAATTCGGTTACACCAACGAATTCAGTTGTGACAACCGAATTTACAAAGTTCTAGCAACCGAATCAATTGGGCTAGATCCCAATCTGGAAACGGCATTAGAGTGCATGTTCTAGTTCGTTGTCTTTCTATTTAAATACGGATCCTTCTTTCGAATTAACAATTTACTACATTTCATTCAAATATTATTTGCCTATGATTCTAATCCATAATTAGTTTGAACATCCATTGTCTAATTAAATCTCTGCACATTGGGGCGGGTCGATTTAAAAATCGCTCAACGTTCAAGGAAAATCGTATTCTAGGGATCAAAATAAGAAACTTTGCCGAAGGAACCATACCTCTAAAACGAATTCTGATGTCCCGACTTTCGACCAAAGACCACTTTGATATTTCAGAAATTAGGAGGAATCTCTCCAAGATTATGGGAGCTACTTCTTCTCCGGGAGACGCGCTAGCAGATTAATGCATAAATCATCATTATAGGTGACCGTTAAGGGGTTAAAATTTAAGTTGAAAGAGGGCCTTTTTAGCCGTGTTTTAATAGCAAAATATACAAATCTCGGGATAGAGATATTTCAGAAAGTAGGAGGGGTCTTTCCAAGATTAGGGTCTCTATTTCTTCTCCGGAAAACGCTCTAGCAGATGAATGTATAAATTATATTCGATTGGGTTGGGTTCGATTGGGGCACTCTAAATGGGTCAAAGAGGGATTTTTTAAAATTTGAATCTACGGGTCAAAAGTCGGGATATCAGAATTCGTTTTAGAGGTATGGTTCCTTCGGCAAAGTTTCTTATTTTGATCCCTAGAATACGATTTTCCTTGAACGTTGAGCAATTTTTTTTGCCTCCATACAAATCGACCCGGCCTACTGCACATCTATTTTTCTGCAGGAAACGGATTTTAATCAATATATATTGCCATTGTCGCGTTGCCAACTCGTTTTTTTTTCCAACAATGTATAATTTATGCTAACTCATAAAAAAAAACTTAAATTTAAGATACAAAGCCATTAAACAATTAGTTCTTCAAACACATTTCAATAGCTATACTAATTTGTATTCCATGAAATAGTTAATAATCTAAAAATAAAAACATTTTGTAATTGTTTATTTTTTCACTACTTTTTTTTTTTTTTGCGCAAAGAAACGTGATGATATTATTGTGCGATAAATTACTGTATTTTACGTAGACTCAAAGCGCCAATTCAATTCTTATCTCAAACATTTTTATTGTTTGGCAAAAGCTAGAATGAACTCATAAATACTTTAGTTTCTATGAAACTTGATGTTTTTATGTACTGGCAAAGTACATAAACCTCATTTCATACAAAAGAGTACTTAACAAATATAAACTAATTTAGTTTAAGTACTTTTTTGTTTAACCACATACTTGTACCTATAACTTGGCACTATTTAGCAAAAATTATCTAATACAGTTGAGTTTTCGTAATTACTATTTAAGGCAACTATTAGTCAACTTAACGTTTTGTTGACAACCATTAATTTTTATGAATTTTTAGTTAAAAGTTATTGAAGTATGGGATTTTTTATGAAAAATAATGAGCGCATTCATAATTTTAAAATAAGTTTGTGGTGGCTAGATTTGATTATAAATGAAATTCCTGAGAAAGTTGGAAAATTCCAACGAAACGTAGGATGAAATTATAGAATTTTTTTTTTCTTCTCAACAGTTTTATTTACAATCTATTTTACAATATTTAGTAAATTTGATAATGTAAAAGTACTTAACAGACGTTATTAAGCTTCAACAAGCCTAATAAACTTATCTTAAAAAATTTTATTGACAAAGTAATTTACATATTTTTCGGTTTAAAAATAAAAAAAAGCAATAGGAAATTTTTTTGCAAAATTTACATTTTTAACTTAATATATTTATTTCCTGAAAGGCAAATCTAAAACATGAAACCTTTTAAGTCTTCTAATCTCTTCTGTCTCATCTAATAAAGAAACTGCTAAAACGTTACAGTGGTTACTTAGTCGATCTATGTATCGAGAGCTAAACCTATTTAGTTCGTCCTTAATGATTATAAATTAAATTCCTGAGAAAGTTGGAAAATTCTAACGAAACGTAGGAGGAAATTATTGAATAAATAAAACTCTAATTAAGTACAAACATTTTATTTGAAAAAAAAAAAAAAAAATCCAGAAGCGAATTTATTTTTAAAAAGTTTTAGTTATTTTTATAAAATATAGATTATAAACAAAATATCATCTTAAATAAGCTGAAAATCCAGCGTCTTAATGTATCTACCCAGCAAAAATTGTTTATATCAAAGAATGACTATAATTGAGTCTTTTCACTGATGAACTTAACTTAGGCTTGTCATAGTAAGGATGACAAACAACATTTTACGATTAAATAACTTCCATAGAAGTTGTTTTGGTAGAAAAACTTCCAAAGAATCATATTAGGAATGCTTTATTCATAAGACAAGCCAATGTTAGTTAAATTCATCGATGAAAATGCCAGATTAGAAGAGAAACAATATTTACTGGGTAACTTTTATGAGGTTTGTATAAAAACAATTATGTTTCTTGTATTCCTTTAAAAGGGAATTGCCATAATATGCATCACTCCATATTTGGAACAGTGATGAAATTGACCTGTATATTCCACATATGCTTATTAAGTGAATTTAAAACCAGTTACTTTTAATTCTTTCCTCTCTTATAAATTTTGAGAAATTCTTTGAAGTTTTTAAAAACAAGATATAATATAAAAATACAATAAAAAAATATATGATAAACCACAGTCGCTAAAGTCGGACGTGTTGCCAACTAAAATTTAGATCTCACTCGTAGGTTTATACAGCGTTTCCACTTACGTGTTTGAGCAAAGCGTGTGTTTTAGTGAAAAAATATGCATGGGAAAACATGTACAAAACACGTTTGTTTCAAAACACGTTCAGTGGAAACTTAGCGTTATATGTAACGTGTAGTACTAGTGCTCACAGGGACAGAATTATAATTTTTTGCCCAAAAGTCTTTGCCGTAGTCACAGATGGCTCAAACTATGCATCATGGGGTTTTCGGTGCCGGTGATTTAAAATTGATATCAAAAGCTCAAAATTCAAAATGGTGGATCCCACATGGCGGCAAAAAAATTAAAAATGGCGGACATAATAAAGCCACCAAAGTCATTGAAAACAAGTCAAAATTTGTTAATGATATATAATGGGTCGATCGTTTTTAGTGTCGATCGTTTATAAACAGTTAAAAAAAAATTTTTAAATTCAAAAATGGCGTATTTAATATTTCTGCAAATAATTTAATTTTAGTCCGATTACATTAAAGTTTTGTGTTAATATGGTTTTAGGGTCACTGGTTTAAATTTTGCAGTTGGTTTTTGAAAATTCAAAATGGCAGGGAAAAAAAAGCCATCGAAGTTAATCAAAAAATTTCTTACGAATGAGAGGGTTTTCGTCAAAATTGGGTAAATATACACTCTGGGGGCATTTTCAAGTTCGATCGTTTCAAAAACGGTAATATAAATTTTAAATTCAAGATGGCGGATACAATATGGCGGCACAAAAAGTGTTTGTTTTCCAATCTATTTGAAATTTTGTATTTAAATGGTTTTAAAGTAAATTAGAAAAAACTAGGAAATAACCACATCTTCGTGATATTTTTATTTAAAAATGTGTTACTTTTGACTAAAAATAAAATATTTCGATTATGGTGCTTCAAAAAATATGTTAAAATTTTAAAATTATTTGATTAAAAATTCCCTGCTTTTAATACGTTTCAATAAACCGAATAGTATATAGCTAAAACATGCGAAATGCCGTACAGTATCCAAATATTCGTGACATCTCTGATATAAATTCACAGATTTCCACACAGTTTTATATACCGAAAAATTCGGCCATATAACCGAAAAATTCGGTCGAAAAGCTTAAACATGCCGAATACCGAATAATGACCGAATTTTCTTGAAATCTCTACAAATTTTGCAATAGTTACGATATTAAAAAAAAAGAGAAACAAAACTAATTTGATGTCGTTATTATAAACGTCTCTAGAAGCGCCAAATGTAAAATGTAGCACTGATAGACAAATTAATTTGAAAGATAACATTCTAATCTACTTACTGATACATGAAATGTTAAAATATCGAGATACAATTTTTGTTATTAATTATTGAAAGTATGTCTATAACAAAAATGATAGTAATTGTAGTGCGAAGTTTTAACCCTTCGACGACGAATAATTGATATATGTCCCATTTATGTTTTTATTGTATAAACTACACCCAAAAAAATATGTTAGTACAAAAGTTAGTAAAACGTCTTGTAAATCAGGCTTTACTAATATACTAATGTTTTACTAATTAATTTTGCTAAAAAAAATTATGTTCATAAGCACATTAATAGTCTGGACGACAACCAGCTTGAAAGATATACGCAGAATGAAGCAGATGTCGCGGCATGTCAAGATGTAGTAGAGAAGAGGAGAATGATACTAAAAAGTACAACTCTAATAAGACATATAAAAAAATCAGCCATGGAAGACTTTTGTATCTGTTTTTCATACATAAAACAAAATTGAGGATTAAAACAACTTAAATTTTGCGTTGTCATCAGCAAAAGATTTTGCTGACATTAGCAATTTTTTTGCAAGTACCCTCCTGACTAAAATTTTGCTGACTCAGCAAAATTTTTTGCTGACTTTACAAACTTTTTTTTGAGTGTACTCTTTTTAACCAATTTTTCTGAGTGTGGTGTGTATTGACAAATAATATATGTAGATTTCAGATCACACCAACCACTTGAACCAATATGGTCTAAGAGCCGAATAGGGTGACCCAGAAAATAAAAAATATGAATATTTTTTCATCATTTTTAGTATATATTTTCTCGGACGCTATTGGACTGAGGTGTTCGAACTTTTGGTAGGACATGGTGCAATCCTTCAAGTTTCAAGAAACATTGAGATATTTGCAATTTATTCATTTCATTTCATACAGTACTCTGATGCAATATGGGACATACATATATATCCCATTGGTCGTCAAAGGTAAATTTGTCGCAAAAGGGGTTTGTAGAGTTTTTTTTTTATTTTTGTTCGAATAGAAATTTAAGCAATTTTTTTTTTTAAATGAAAACGTTTATTCTTCTCCTTAACGTTACCTTTCTAAATTAAATTTGTCAAATGCATATTAATTTAAAAATTTAATAGCGACTGTCTATATAATGCAAATACATTATAAAATTTGCCCTGTGGCGATATCTCAACTTAAACACAAAAGTTGTCAACACTGAACAACGTGAATCTGGTAACGTTGTGAAATAGAGACGGAGGAGATTAGAAAAATAAACAACAAATCTAAAAATAGAATATTTGTGTTTGTTAGTGTTGGTCACTTCTGAGTATAATATACAATAACAGAAAAGCTAATAGAAAAGAAAACTCCAATTTAAGCTGCATTATATTCGAGGCCATACTTGGGTGTGATCGCTAAACGGTTATGACTTGGTATTGTTACGTTTGTAATGTAAGAAGAAGCGCAGGTTTGATTCTTAAAAGCCGTAGTGAAAAATTTATCATATAGAGACAATCTGTATAAGACACAAATAATAATACAATTAAAAAATAGAAAATCACTGATAACGCCTGTTTATAATAAAAAGGCCGAAACTAGTCTAGTCTGATTTAAAAATTAATAGTGTTTATAATCTTTAGAGAAAAACGTTTATTCTTCTTCTTAACCTCAACCTTTCTAATTTAAATATCATTTCATTTTCAACAAAATCCTTTTCAAGTTAAAACCATTTAATTGATCAAAAAGTTTTTTTTTTGTTGCATTTGATCGATGGTACACTGACACTCAACACCATTTTTGGCATAACAACTAAACATAAAACACAACTACTGTTACCTACTGGCCTACAGACAAAATTTTTAAAAATTACAAAAACAACAACATAACTGCCTCCAATAGGCAGACACTTAACACCCAACAACACTACACATTCACAAAACCGCCATAAAACCACGTAATATTTGACAACTGTTAGCAAAAAAAAAAAAAAAAAAATAATGAATGAAAATTGTAAAAAATGTAAAAACTAGAAACACACTCGAAATAATAATATTGCGTGGGTTGTCAATTGGTAAGATTGAAACAAAAAAATATAAAAAATATGTACTGCCAAATGAAACGAGTTTTATTCAGATTAAATTCATTTGTATGAATTAAACAACCATTCAAAAAATTAAATAAATGCAGCAGTAAAAGATTTTCAGTGTAAAGTTAAGGTTTTTTTCTTTTTTGGTAGTTGTTATATATTTGTATGTCTTAAAATCTTATGTTACCATATATGGGGATATATAGTGTTGGAAAAAATAATAGGGGCGACTGCATTTTATGCATTTTATTAGAGACTAGTTCATAAGGATCAAAATGGTATACTTGAAACAGTTTTCCGACATTTACTTCTAGTTGCTTTTTTTGTTTAAAAGTTTTTTCGGTCCCTGGATAAAATCTTTTTATAAAATGGATATTTTATTTTTAAAAACCGTTAGATTGTGTATAAAATAGTGCTATTTCATTATACACTGAAATTCCACATATATAAAGTACACTGCGTTGCATAACTATAATTACAAATAATTTCTCCTATTTTTTGTAATATTACAAATATTTTTTAAAACTTTTAACTGTTTTTAAGAGTGTGATAACTGATCTCTTATTGTATTAAATTTAAGAGATTACTTAATTGATTTAAGAGAACAATTGTTTTAGTACCAATAATCGTCCCTATTATTTGTTCCAATCAAATGTTGATAAATTGTTACTATTTTACAATTCTAGTAAATTAAATGAAAATAATCCCGGAAAATTATTTGCATAATGAAAGAACACAATTTTATAAACAATCTAACCGTATTAGAAAATAAAAAATTATTTTTATATTAAGGATTTTATCAACTATTAAACAGCAAGCAATCGTCTCTATTATTTTTTCCAACACTGTTGTTGGATGTGTTTAGGGCGTTTAAACACCCAATTAAAAAAGAAGAAAAATTATAGTACTTTTCAATTAAAATTGATTTTTTTTTTTTTAAAACGGAAAAGTAGAAATGAAAATGCGTTAATACTATTAAGTTGAACGTTTTTTTTGGTTAAATTATATTTTATGAAAATGTCTCATTTCAATGGAAACAAACATTGGCAAGTGGGTTTTTTTTTTGAACTGTATTGGAAATATTTGTCAAAAATTGTGGCCCCTTTTGAAAATTGTGTTAAACGGAAGTGTTGTTGTCGCTTATGGTTTTATTGATTTATGTGTGTTATATATTTTACACTTTATTTGTTTATGGTTGTTGTTGTTATTGTTGTTATTGCTGGTTTTTTAGTATTGAATTGAAGATTTTTTAAAAATGAAAAATACCGACAACTAACTAACCTACCTCACACACACGTAATATTTCATACACACATTTAAATATATTGCATTGTTTTTGTTATTCATATTAAATGGCGGTTTCCGGTTTATTATTTGTTGACACACATTAAATATTATTAGTGCTTTATGTCTGATTTATATAAGGGAATGTACCCTAACGCGGTCCTACACCTGAAGCCAAGTGAAGTATTCCAAATATTCCAATACATCAGCTTGTAGGCCAGCTCCTTGAGCATTTTTCGGCTATAGATCACTTTCTTGTGGGAACTGCTTTAAACAAGTTATATAACAATTTAGAAAACAACTCAAAAGGTCCCTTAAGTGTACGTACATTAAAAAAACTCTCTAAAAGCATACAAAATTGTTAGATACCCAGGACAACTTTGGTAATGGGTGCGATAAAGTAATGCATTACCTTGTAATGTGTACTCCTTACCTGTAGCATTATTTTCCTACAAAAAATAATGATTTGCCGATAATGGGTAACCTAATGAATTACTTTGTAGTGAATACTCCTTACCTTCACCATTATTTCGAAACATAGAGTAATGCGTTACCATTAGCTGATTACATAACATTATTTTAAAACATAAAGTAATGAGATACCAATTAGCATAAACTTATGGATTACCTCGTAATGTTACATTATTACCTTTTACATTATTTCAAAATATAATATAACGACTTACCGATAATCAATTACGTAATGCATGACATATAAACGTAAAGTAATAGTTATAAAATCTTTGGAACATTTTTTGTCAGCATGAGGTTAAGGTATATATTTTCAACATCATAAACGAAAACTCGTAGTACAGCAATTCATTTACATTTTAAACAGCTTACAACTTATATTATAGGTGACGATAGCTCAGTTGTGTTCGCGCCTAGAAACCAGAGACCCCAGGTTCGGATCTCTGCGTGACCACGTTATTTATTAAATTAAACAAAATATTAGGAATAATTTTTTTTTAATAAATTTTTTTTTATGAAAATCTATTTATATTCACATTACTTTGAAAGCTCGTTATAAATTAAAAATAACATGAAAATAATCCCAATGCATATAAAAACAAAAAACCTAATAAAACTGTAAAAAATATTACTTGAGCCAGAGTAAAAACTAAATTTTTTTTATATAAATAGAAAGTTTTTGGTTTTCAAAGTTTAGTAACGTCTTGTTAGGAAAAGACCCTGTCCGGCTGGAAATTATCATACGAGTTCATATATTGACATATATTTTTGCATATATGAATCATATATGAACATACCTGACATATATGGAACATATATGGGCTAATACATTAAAAGTTAGGGGTCATATATGGATATGCATGACACCGTATATGATAATATATTGTATATATCTTTCTATATATGGCATATATATTCATATATGAGTTCATATGTTATTTCATATATGAATTGAATTTTCTTATTTCAATGTCAGTTGCCCATATATGGAGACATATATATGAATACCCATATATGGTGAATCATATATGGAGGCCTAGACTTTTTTAAATTTTACAATTACTATTCCAAATTAAAATAGTATATTAATGAATTTTATAACGCACATACCAGGCTGATTGTGAATACAGCACATGTATTTTGTCAAAAAATAACAAAAGATGCTTTTATACACGATCAACTACAAAAAAATATTTTTATATGAGCATATATGAATATTCATATATGTCCATATATGAGCATATCTGTCCAATTTACGAATCTGAACATATATGGATCATATATGCGCCAATATATAGTTTCATATACAGTTGAACCTCGATTATCCGGGCCTCTATTAACCGGGTACATCTGTTAACCGGCATGCTGGTGGTTTGATTTATACCTCTGTTAACCGTGTTTACCTCTGTTATCCGTGCTATTATTTTTTTCCTCTATTAACCGTGCAGCACACATATTTATTTTCTTGTTTTTTCTTTTCACCTACATACAAAAAGTTAAAATTCGGGAAAAATAAATAACTTCTATTAACCGTGTTTTCGATTATCCGTACTGAGTCCGTTCCCGTGCAACCCGGATAATCGAGGTTCAACTGTATAATAATATATGAAAATTTTTAGTCGGGTAACAACGTGTTTGATTACTAAGAAAACAACAACGGAGCAAATTTGATGACTAGAAGGTTGTTTGTTAAAGCTCTGCCTTTTCTGGAGGCTCTAGCTTTTCGAAAACTTCGGCTTCTGATGAGATCTTTAGCCAGATCGAAATACTGGTATCAACCTAGCTAATATATTTGATTTGCTTTATTTTTGTAAATATACGGAGGTTGAAAGCTCGTTATAAAGAAACAAAGAACAAATTATTTTAATTTGGTTTATTAAAACGTTTCATGTATCGTTTAAAGCTGCTTAATACCTCATCTATGCTATAGCCAAAAAGCGAGTCGTTTTCAAAAATTACTTGCATTTACTTGTCAAATTCCATATAAATTTGAAATCAAAAACTGAAAGTAGTATAAATGTAGTATAGGAGTGTTACCATATATAAAGCTAGCTTTTTTAATTATGGTAAACAAACGATATATATTTTTTTAATAGTGAAAAATTGTCAAGAGCAGTTAAAGTGATGCGTAAACTATTTAAAAAAGACTAAAACTTGTAAAAAAAAAAATCAAAAAAAAAAAAAAATACGAAAATATATCAAAGGCCCACGTTCGGGAACATTATGATACTTAAAATTTTCACCGTTTTGTTTTATTTATTATGTTTTTTTATGGAATGAATGATTTTTATTAAGATTGTGAATAAAATTCGTACCGTTTACAAAAATCCGACTTGGAAAATTCTTTAAAACTTGTTTGTTATTCACTTTTTATGTGTAACAACACAATAAAAGCAAGAAAAACATATGGATTCAAGTGGAAACCTTTTTAAAATAGTGAAAGCTTAAATTAAATTCGATGACAGTTGACAATTTTGACATATTCAAGAAACAACACGAAACAAAAAAACGAAAGTTCCACTTTAGGGAACAGGCCACAATTGGGAACATTCCCTTATATATATTTCCCTCAGTGTTGGTAAATTGATGTACATTTTGTTTGACACATGTTTTATTTGGAGTTGTTGTTATTTTAGTAGTTTTTACTTTGGTTGTTGTTGGTGGTTTGAAACTGTTATAGTTTTTATTTATTAAGGCGGTAATAAATCTTAAACGTTCATATATGGTAAAAATTAACTTCTATAAGTTTTTTTTTTTTTTAATTCATATTTGGTAAATTAAGATGACAACTTGTTGTTTGGAACATATTGTTTTAATCGTGATTTGGAGCATCTTTTTGCGCCAAAATGAAGTAAGTTTAGTATGTTTTTTTGTTGGTTTGTTTCCTAAATAGGAAGTAGGTCAATGTTAATGTTATTCATAAGAAATTTGTCTTCAACAAATTGAGATGACATGTTTTAAAGTGTAAATTAAGATATAAATTCTAAGAAATGAGCTATAAAATAATGAAATTCAAACTAGCTTAAATAAGACAGGAGGACAAAGCTTAACTTTTAAAAATTATCAAGGTTATGACCACCAATTCTATTTATTTCGGGCACGCTGGTTTTAATGGCGTACTTTATTTTACAAGTATGACAACATTTTAGCTGGGAGGATCCTTGCATAAAATTTGCTAATATCAGCATTTTTTTTTTGCTGAAAAAAATATTTTAATAAGCAAAACTAGCGTTTTGTCAAAAATTGTATAAAATTGCATAGCTTTCGAAGATGAATCCAGAGTTCAACTTTTCGTATGATATGTGAATACCTTTTTTATATTATATGTGCACAACAAAGGCCAAAAATATTTTTATTTGAAAAAGTTTTTTTTTAACAAAAACCCTATTTTTGTGACAATATGTACCAAAACGGAAGTTTTTGTTAGGAAAACTTTTGCAAATATAAATAATTTTGTCTGAAAATTTCAATATATATTTTTTAAAAGGATTCACATATCATACTTAAAGTTAGATCTTGAGATCATCATGGAAAGCTGTGCTACCATGTACAATTTTGACAAATTGCGAATTTTTCATCTTTGAGAACTGACTCTTTCTACTGCATGAATATTTAAATGTGTCAATTGATTAAATAGCTAGCAAATTCGCGAATACCTGACAGCGGGTTTAATTTTAAACTTTGGGAATCGAATATGCACCATAATTATTAATCCAGGCCTTGTCCTCAGATTTCAATAGAGATAAATCAAAGTGATTGCATTTGAAAATTTTTATGTATATAAAAAACTGCAAGATGCGGCAAACTTTAAAGTAATGTTGCGGAAAAACTGTAACATACATTGAAAAATAAAGTAAGCCATTCAAATCAACGTGTCTGAAATATATAGAATTGATGGCCAGAATATCATGAAGTCATGCCGTGTAATTAGCAATTGGACGCGATGGGACTAAGAACTTTACAATATATACAAAATCACTTTACAATCCTTTACAACAAACTAAACTGACGCGTCACGAAATTTTTGAATCTGGCAGCACTGTTATCACAAATATCAAATCTAATAAGATATCCAATGCTCCCAGGAAAACTTGCTATTACCATAGAATGGGAAATGGAAGAAGAAAACAAGAATCAGAAGTACTTATAGTTGAGGCCAAGAACACCTGATTTTAACATGGGGGTGTCATAGGAGGCAAGGCCTTGCCTTGTGCTTACATATAGGGACAAAAATAAGACGTTACAAAATATGTAGTGAAATCACCAGTTACACATAAGTACTTATTTCATTTCTTATTTGTAGCATCAAAAGTAATGCTTAAAGCCATTATATGACGTATTACTTGTAAGGATGTTAATAAGTAGTTATTTATAGGTGCAAAAATAAGTACGTATTAACATGTACCTAAATAAGAAGGTATTAATAGGCAATAAAATAACTAGTTATTAATAAGGACAATTATAACTAGTTATTAATAGCTTTTGTTTTGTGAGAGTCGTTTATGTATAACTATATATTTGTTTGCTTAAATAAATTGCATTTAAATTATTAATTATGATATATTATGAATCTTTATAAATATACCTTACAAAAAAGTAGTTACTTATTACCTTACAAGTACCTTATTTCTTTGGCCCTTCCTAATAAGCAGGTATATAAAACAATATTAGTAAGACATAATTGTTTAGCTTCCAAAATAAGTAGTGATGTATGTTCATATCAGTAAGGTATTATTTCAGACCTTCAAAATAACAACAAATGTAATGGATAGTCATTATTATTAAAGGTCTGAAATAAGTGATAATAAGTATCTTATTATTTTTGCTATTCCAAATAAGCAGATATTTAACACAATATTAGTAAGGCGTTGTTTTTTATCTTACAAATAAGCAGTTACATATATTCTTATTAGTAAGGTATTATTTCGAGCCTTCAATATAACAAAAACTGGAATGGATAGTCATTACTTTGGAAGGTCTGAAATAAGTCCTACCCATTACCAAAGTTTTGCTGGGCTCTTACTCGACCTTACACTTTATGATAAAAAGTATTTGAAAAACTTTTGCAAATATTTACTTTTGAATTGCAAATATATTACTGGCAGATCATTTGTTTAAGACGCTTTGTCAGCGTTTCTAAAAAGCGCATTACAATAAATTCAGTGGTCCACAAAAAAAAAAACATTGCCAAAGAATTGGCTAAGACCACTGGGCCAACGTTGGCAAAAAGTGTTTTGCCAGCGCTATTCAGTCAGAAATCACCAAAGGCTTAAAAAGTCTAACAACTGGTACAGCATTTATTTTATAAAAATGATTATGCTTTGTTTAAAAAAGTTTGTAGTCGGAAGGTTCCGAGTTCAATAACGATTCATGACATAAATTTTGTTTCTGATTTTTTTTTATACTTTTTAATGTTTTTGTAATATAAAATTGATTTATTTTGTTTCTCGAAAAGCTCTTTTAAGACCAACTTTTTTTTTTTTGTTTTCCAGCAGTTATCATTCACTTACGTTTTAAGCTATCAAGTATTATATGCCTCGTTAGCTCAGTTGGTAGAGCTGCCGGCTGCCGGCTGCCATTCTAGCGGCCAGGTTTCAAATCCCGGCGGCACCAAAAATATTATAAATGAACTGTTTTTTTAAATTTTATTTAGGAAAAACTATTTTTTTGGCCACCTATTTTATGGTTTTACCATCATTTTGCAAACGTTGGAAATTTTGTTTTCCCAGTGCTGTCGAAGTGCCTTGCCAGCGGTGATCCGTTCGTCTTTTTCTGACTGGGTTGTGTCGTGTGTGATCTTAATGAACTTTGGATATGTTGTAGAGAATAAAAAAATATTTATTTTTTTAAGCTGCCCAATCTCAGGCTTAGGCGCTATTAAGTGGGGTCAAAAATTACCCCATTTTACTTTTTTCCGGTTTATTTAGTATTATTAAAAGTAACTATATATAAATTTGGCATCAAATAAAAGGTTTTTTGAAGACACATTTACTGGTGTATAAATTATGCCCAAAGACTTTCAAGTAATTTTGTTATTCAAAGAAATGTGTTCTGAGTAACATTAAATCTGGGATTTATAAAGAAATTTGAGTTGTATTACGCTAAAAATAATGCATAGCAATGCCTATTTAATTTAATCGAGGGGGTGTCTAAGTTTTTTTCCGATATTCGATACCGTTCGGTTTCTATGCGACTTTTCCTAAAAAAGCATTTTTCCTATATATTTCAAATAATTCAAAAACGTGGCAACTCTCGGTTTACTATATAGGCAATATGGGTATCAAAATTTTTGTGTCCTTGAGTATTTTAACCCTGCGTACAAATAAATCTAGTCTTTCTAAATTAAAGACAAGTTTTCATACTAAATCAAATGAATTTTTAATCCTACATATTAACCCTTAAACGTGAGGTTGGGCAGCTAAACAAAATTACGTGTCTCTTTTTTTTTTGCTCCTTTACAGCATATCCAACGTTCATTAAAATCTGGGAATTCGGGTCGAGATACCTCCCTTGTTATTCTGTGCGTTTACACCGCCAAAGACATTTAGGTTAAGAGCCCGTTTAGACAGTGAAATTAGTAGACATAATATCATTCGGATAATTCTTTCAGTGTAGGAGGTGTGCAAACTAAAAGCGGCATCTTTCTCGTTTACTTACTGATTTGATTTAATGTGTATTTGTGATGAATTTATTATAGTTTTTAACACTTACCTGAAACGAAATAAAGGGAAAACAAATTATTAATAATAGTACATATTAGAATATAAAAAAAAAATAAAAATACATAAAGAATATAACTAAAACTATCTTAAAATCCATTGGTATATATGCTTAAAGTATACCTAGGATTGGATGGCGTTTACACATAAAGGATAAACACGCGTTTTGCAATAACACGTATTAAAGCTCTTTATTCTATTACAAAAGTTCTTTATAATATATTTTTTTTTTTGGCAAAACGCGTGTTTAGCATTTATTGTAAACGCCACATTAATCACAAGTAAGGCTTGAAGCGGGTTAATATATATAATAATATTTTGAAATTGAATTCACTTTTACAGATAGCGGGTTTTGAAAATAAGTCATGAATATACATATCAATATAAATATTTATATATAACAACTATTTTTGTACATTCCTAAGATAATATTTGCAATTCCATTTAAATTTACGACAATATTGTTTAACTCTTCATTCTGTTTAACATTACTCATCATATTCAACAGTAATTGCACATCATTAATGGCATTCATTATTTCGGCGCCATAGATTTAAACCAACTCCACTACACTATAAACCACATGATAATAAAACTTTGTAATCTCTTACAAAAAAGTTTAAACCATAAGGTAAACATGAACAATATCTGCAAAAATTAACAGTTTTTGAAAAATGTGACAAAAAATTAAATGAAAAGACAAGCACCGACCATTAAAACAAACAGATAATAAAAAATTATGGGATTAACAATATTAAAATGTTAAACAAAAAAAAAAAACGTAATAAAAGACATAATATTATTTATTTATGTAAATAAATGTTATAACAAAAGAAATGACAATATATAAAAATATCTACAATTATAAAAATGTCGCAATCAAGAATACCCAAGTACTTTATCAATTTAAGAAAGTAACGAAATAGTTGTATAAATTGTTTGACATGACAAATAAAGTAAATGTGATATATAACGTTGTCAAAATTTTAAATACTGCAAAATTAAATGAAATATTTATAAGTAGGGCAACCAGAAAATTGCTCTTCAAACAATGTTTTAAGCGCTGTCAAAAAGCTCGAAATACAGTGGGCGTTGTGGTGTAATGGTTAGCGCGTTGGACTGTTACACAGATGGTCCCGGGTTCGATTCCCGGTGACGACAACATCAATTTAGAAAAATAATATGTATGAGTTTTCTATCACTTATATGTATCGCTGCGCCCACCTTCGGTGTTCTCATAGCACTTAACCCCACCGAAGTAAAGTAATGAATCAGGGCTATGAAACAAAAAGCTTCAATAAATTCGCGCAAGTATTTGTATTTGTATTTTTGTATTTATTAAATTGATTTTCTAATACAACAAGACACAATATCTTATAAATTATAGTATTAGAATCGGGCAAGTTAACTTAGACAATATAGCAAAATCTATAGTAATAAAAGATTTACATTTATAATGAAATGAAAAAATAAAATAAATAATATAAATAATAAATATAATAATTAAATTTAACTTAATAAAAATAAAGTCAAAGGTAAAATTAAAGATTTATGAAAAATATTCCCTTAGTAAGCTTCAAAACCTTATTGCGTTGCTAGCTGTTTGCAAATTATTTGGAAGATGGTTCCAGAGACGTATGGTTAATATAAAGAATTGGCATTCTGAAGCATGGTCACGATGCCGAAATTGAATTATATCTTTTCCTCTGCTTGATCTTGAAAACTTTAAACGTTCATAAAGATATTTAGGCTCTTTTGTCATAACAATTTTGAAAAGAAAAATAACGTTTTTAAACTTAAGGTAGTTTGAAAAAGACATGTTCAGTACACGACAAGAATACTGCGATACATTATCAAACCTTTTCAAAGAAAATATATAACGGACGATGTTATTGTACGTTACGGTAAGCTTTCTCATATCATGTCACAGAAACAAAAAATTGCGCCAAGTACACATTTTGTTGAATAAAAAAAAATAATCAATTACTTTTTTAATTGATTAAATTAAAAAGTAATCAATATTCTTGTTTATTTAAAGTAATCAATATTATTAAAAATATTGATTACTTTTTAATTGAGTCAATTAAAAAAGTAATTGAGTCAATTAAAAAAGTAATTAATTATGTTTTTTTTTATTCAACAAAATGTTTACTTGGCGCAATTTAAGAAATATTTTTTGTGTGTGTGAGTTGCATCCAGTAAAAATTTCGGATGAATATAAAAGTGTCGGTAAAAGATACGTTTTTGCCAGTAATATTCTAATACTCAGAGGGGTAAAGTGTTGAGTGGCCCATAAGCTTCGCAGCATACCGTATACTTTGCCAAATGCGTGGGTAATATGATTAGTCCAGGTTAGACTTTTGTTAAATGTTACTCCTAAGTTTTTAGCAGAATCAACAATATCAATTTTTGAACCACCAAGTAATATATTTAGTTCATTATTTATTTGAAATGATTTTTTTCATATTATTATACATTTTGATTTGTTAGGATTGAGTCGCAAACCATTGGCCGGAGCCCCATAAACTAATTTTATCAAGATCATGATTCAATTCTTGTATTTTAGTTGTAATTAATTCTTTGGAGCAACTAAGATATAACTGAACGTCGTCGGCATATATTTGTATATTGGAGTAACAAAGTTGTTGAGGAAGATCGTTAGAATATAACGAGTATAACAGGGGCCCAAGAATTGAACCCTGCGGGACACCTCTAGTAACCAGCAAAGGCCGCGAAACAGACCCACCGTTGGTAACTGATTGAGATCTATTTGAGAGGTACGACGACATCAATTTGACAGCAAATGCAGAGAAATTAAATAATTTTAACAATTTTTTACATAATAATGAATGGTGCACAGTATCAAAAGCCTTTGAATGGTCTAATAATACCAAAAACGTTATTTTCCTCTCATCTAAATTTCTTCTAATTTCCTCTATAACATCAGTTAATGCTGTAATGCAGCTACGGTGAGGTCTAAATCCTGATTGACGATCAGTTAATAAGTTGTTGTCATTAACATGCTTATAAATTTGTTTGTGTAATAAATTTTCAAAAACTTTGGATAAATAGGGGAGGATCGCAATTGGACGATATTCATTTCCAGTTTTTGGCACCGGAACAATTTTGGCATGTTTCCACTCCATAGGAAAAGTATTAGTCATTATTATTGTATTAAAAGGTGTGTAATGTAACGAATTATCCATGGTAGAATCATTTTATAAATTTAGGATTAATGTTATCTAATCCTTCTGAATTAGATTTAATCGCTTTAAACGCTTCAGCTACTTCAATCACATTTAGAAATTGAAAATTGAATACACTACTTGAAATATTAGTTGAAATTTCGTCATTAAAGTGAGACTGAAACACCGGAAAAGGAATATTGGTAAAGTTTTCATTTAACAAGTTAACATCAACTTCTAACGAACGGTCCACTGACTTTCCAATGCCAATATCGTGTATATGTTTCCATTTACTTTTACTGTCAACTGCTCTATTAAACTTATTAAAATAATATAAAGATTTTTCATGTTTAATCTTTGAGACAACACCTTTTCGTGCTAAACGATATTCCAGTTTAAACTCAGGTGTTCTGTAGCGTTTCCAATTATGGTATAGATTGTCTCGATGAACTATTAACAATTTAATTTCATTTGTGAACCATGGCCTAACTCTATTCCTAATTGTTTTTGTCTTTATTGGTACATGAATGTTATAAATCTGCAGTATTAATGTATTAAGAAAAGTAAGCTGCTCGTCAACCGTTGGTAAGTAGTAAATTCGGTCCCACTCTGTGTTATTTAGAGCACGATGTAATTCTGTGGAATTAACACTGTTAAAATCCCGATAGCTGTACGTTTGAACCATATTTAAAGATGTAAAATTATATGATATAAAGATTAAATCATGCTTGGAAAATGTAGACACTGCCAACTGCTCATAATGTAATATTTTTTGCTTGTTACTTACAAAATCAAACCAAGCAATGTGCTTGTTGTAGTTGAGAAATGTGTAGGCCTAGTAGTGTTGACAGCGGATAAATTAAGAGTGGACATAATGGTAGTAAGATTTTCATCTTCAAGCAGATTACAATTAAAATCACCAGTTATAATAACCTCAGAGTATGTTACAGAAAGATGTTCCAATTTTTCAATTAGCGTATCCAATTTTATATATTTATTTGGCCTATAAACACACCCAAGGCCTATAAACACACGGCAAGTACAGTGTTGCCGTGTTTGAAGCCCTTCATCTTTCACCACCTTTCATCTCTCCACTATCCCCTTACCAAAGAAAGCAACACATTAATTAATAGGAAGAATTTCCTGAGTGTTGCTTTTCTTTTTTAAAAAAAAAAAAAATATGCCTTTTAAATATAAAAATAAGCCGTTAAATTAAAAATAAACCTTTAATTTTCATAACTTTTTTATTAAAACTGTTAGAATATATAAATAAAATTTGTGTAAAATTTGGAACTTCATCAATCAACCAACTAGAAAATTTTTTTTCTTAAGCTTTAAATTTCAAACTGGTTTATCCAGGCTTGTGATCCAGGGGGAGGGAAAATGGGACATTTCCTTCCACAAAATAAAAATTTTCAATACAAAAAAATTAAAAATAATAGAAATTTATCAGAAATACTCTAACTTTCCTCCCCGATATCTTTCCTGGATCCGCAATTGGTTTATCAAAATATTTTTAGATAAACTAAAAACATGTAACATTAAATGTTCAACTTTCAATTAAAATAAAAAACTTCAAAATACAGATTGATTAAAAAAAGCTCCATTTTAAAAAGAAAAAATCTAAAATAAGCTCAATTGTTTAGGTAATAAGTCAAAAAGTAATAATAATATTTTCAAATAAGCTAATAAAGTACTCCATAGATTTCCAATAAAATTGAACAATATTCGGTTGTTTACAAATTAATTAAAAGTCTATACTCTATATTAAAAGTGAATCAATTAAATTGACAAATTCTAAATGATTTGGATTTTCTTTTGTTGTTTTTTTTTCAAATCCATATTATTGAGAAGTTTGTGGGGAATATTGAAAAAGTAGTTTTTTGAAATATGCTTTTTTTCTTGTTTGAAAATTTAATAAAAAAGTAAATAAACTATTGCAAACTAAAAAGCAGTCACTATAAACTTCGTTTTATTTTAGAGTGTATTCAATTTTGCATATTTTTTTTCAAATTGAAAATATTGATCAATTTTAATTTAATTTGCAATATTCCAATAACATTGAAAGTGTATGTGTAAAGATCAATAAAATGTAAGTCAATTATATTGAACGTCGGTGCTCGGCTTAATAAATATAGCTCAAAATTATCATAATTTCATGAGCAGAACTTGTATTCAATTTAAATAGTTCTGCCCTTCCTAATAAAAAACAAGCTCTAGCTTGTTTTGGTTGCCCTATTTGTAAGAATTGAACAAAAAATATATTAATAACAAATCGTGTTATGTATATATTTAAAATATGGTATATTAAGAATAAATTATGTCATAATTTAGAGTAGGGCAGAAGGGGGAGATTTCGCCACTGGGACACATACATATACCACCCATATTTTCTCTGTATTTGGAAGAGTTATTAAATTGTTCCTTTTCATAATTTGTGCAGTTATTGATTATCTTTCATTCCCACAAATTCCACACTTGTACTTCAGCAAAATTATAGGAAGATAACTTTTTCATTTCGTGTGTTAAAAATATTTCCGTTTATGATGTCAAATTCTTGGTATTAATTTATAATATGAACACGAATTTTTTAATATTAATTTCTAAAAATTGCACTCATAGAAATAAACCTGTCAAAATAGCAGAAAAAGCTACTAAAAATTAGTTACAAATCAGACATGGGCGGCGTCAATTACATTTCACAATCATTCACTAGTGAAACTTTGAAATATCATTAATAATTTCAGACCTACGCTCACACTTGCAGGCTCAAATCGTTTCCCTAGAAAATTTGTAAAATTTTGAATACCAAACATGGTGATTAGTAACAACATCTGGGTATTTAATTACAGGGCAATTACTCAATTACACCCAATTACATGTAATTAGAGGTACAAATGTAATTGGCCTGTAATTAAATACACAGATATTGGAATTATGTCCCATGTCTGGTATTGACAAAATTGAAAATTTCCCAAGGAAGCGTTTAAGCCAACAAGTGTGAACTTAGGTCTGAAATTATAAATTATATGATAAATTTCACAAGTGAATGATTTTGAAATGTAATTGACGCCGCCCATGTCTGTTACAAATAATATTGCAGAAAAACCTGCTGAAATTAGCAGAACAATTTGCTAAGTATTAATCAAATAAAAACAGTAAAAATAAATCTATTAATTTTACAAAATTTTAGTTATACACGATGTGAATTTTAGTTAATTAAAAATATTAGTTTACTCTGTAAAATTATCACAAAATTTTACTAAATATTTGTAGACTCATAATAGCAAACAAAAACTGTAATATTAAAAAAATGTTGCTATATTTACCTCAAATTTCGTAGAATGCAAATAACAGTTTATTTTGCTAAAATCAACACAAATTTTTGCTAAAACATTGTAGATTGCTGATTTCATAAGGACAGACTTGTTTTATTCGCATTAACAAAAAAATAAAAAAAAACTTTAAAAATTTCATATTTCTTACTGATTTTTTGTCTACTAATATTTATTAAATGTTTTTGCTGATTTTAGCAGATTATTTTGGTAGTTTCAATTAACTAAAATTTAGCTCAAATATAACTAAATAATTATAAATTCAACATATTTATATTTGCTAGTCTTATGCCCAGTTTTTAACTTCGTATTTAAATATGCAATTAGTTAACTGCCATTTAAATTTAAGTTGATAATTGTTATTTATTTGCGACAAAAGTATTAATGATCATTATTCATAAAACAGCTGTTTAAAGAATAGAGAAAAACAGAAAATAACAGAAAATATAAAATAGAAATCAGTTTATCTATACCGCGGTCAGTGATTGCACAGAAAAAATTTCATATAGACGCAATCGAACAAATAAAAACATAACAAATATTACATTATTCAAAAAATTCAAAAAAAAACAGGATCAATACCAGAAACTGCGCAGTCTGATTCAGAAAAAATTGAAAATTTGCAATGTAGTTATGATTTTTAGAAAAAATACACTCATTCTTCTCTACCACGCCTTTCACAAAAAAAAATGAAGTGAAGTGAACATTTCAGTGCAACCGAAGTTTAATTTTTATTGGCTGCTGTAATTGTTTGTTTTACCACGCGAAAAAAAAACAAACTGTCAAAATCATATGTTATATTTGTACAATTTAAATAGACTTTAAATGCCCAAGATTGGTCACTTAAATATGATTCAAATTTGAAGCTAAAAACTGACGTTTGTATTTAAATAGAACTTAAAGTCCAAATGGCACTTAAATACGAAGTGAAAAACTGGGCATTACACTCACAAGAACTTTTCCCTAAAAGTTCAACAGTTGTTTCAATGGAATATACAGTTAAATTACCAAAGAAATATATTTTTAACTTTCTGTCGGTTATTCAATAAATATAAACAAAAAAAACGGACTTTCGGTAATAGTTAAAATATTCAGTTAAAATTCTATATTTAAAACAAAAAGTTGTTCACGTGAATATTTTTTCCCTCGAATTGTTTTCCCTTTTCACTCAATTCCAATCGTGAATAAGAGTTCCCTCAAAATTTGTCCCCTTTGTCTAATCATTCACTCGTGAATTTCAGAGGAAATTCAAGATACCAATTTTCACTTGAGGGGGTATGCAAATTACATGGGAACAAACATTTCTCATTTTATTCACGATAGGGGTGGTTATGTTATATTGAGTATTGAAATAAACGAAAACAATCTATTGTTTTTATCGATTTTGTCAATTATTTTTTCAACAGTTGAAAATAAACTAAAAAATACAATTGTTTTAAACGAAAAGTAAGTAGTCGTTTTAACTGATTTTCAGTTAATTGAATATGTATATTCAATAGTCTTTACGGAAAAAATATTGTGTGTATATAACTAATATTTATTAAAAAAAATCTGTTAATTTTAGCATTTTTAGTAGCTTTTTATGTGCTATTTCCACAGGTTTATTTCTATGAGTGTGTGAAAAAAAATAAATAAAAGTTAAGATGAGTAAAATTGTAGATAAAATAGAATTTTGACAAACAAAATTTTGGTAGAGAAACGACAGCGTTAAAAAAAAAATGGCGAAGGCTCCCATTTCTACCCTACACGTAGAAAATAATAGTTTGCTTTCGATTATGCAGATTATGTTTAAAAATATATTATTAACCTAGCGTTTTCCGCAATTGAAATTTGGGACATAAAGTGTAATCTGTTTTATACAACAACATCAATATCTAATCACAATAACAACAAAATTCAATCACAATAGTGTTTTTGACATAAAACCATTGACAATTACACTGTTTCAAAAAATTTAACAACATTAATTAATAATTTCAAACTAATACTACGTTTCCCCACAGAACATGTTTTGGATGTGCTTTGAAACAAAACATTTTCTGTACATGTTTTCCCATACATATTTTTTTTTTTTATCAAAACACATAAATTGTTTAAAACACGTAAGTGGGAACATAGTATAAACAAGGCTATAACATCAGATAAATGCTGTTTTAAAATTTAGTTTTTAACCCTTTCAAGCCCACATTTGTTATCAAATATCAGTTCTTATAAAAAGAAAAGTGGCTTGAAAGGGTTAGAAATTAAATTTTAAAAACATTATATTTAGAAAAATCTTAAAAATTAAATGTATAGTTTTTAAAAGAGAGACATTTAAACAGCGTCTTTAAACTACATTTTTAAATGTATCCCTTTTAATTTTGAAAAATAAAAAACAAATAAAATTTTTTTTTCTATGGAATAATAGAAAACCCATAAAAATTAAAGTGTTTTTTTAAGTAAAAATCATTTATTTTGCAAATATGCATCTTTTTTCATATCGAGAATGGCCAAATTTGTGAAAAGTGCATTTAAAAAATAAATTGCATAAAAAATGCATTTCTTTTTGACGATGAACAAATTCATTTCTTATTCAAACTTGTATTCATACACAGTGCAGCATTTTTAAGGTCATCGTTTGGTTCCTCCTTCATACCCGTTTTTTTTTGAAGTGTATATCGAAACTAAAAAAAATCCGCAAAGGACTTGGCCAGATTACATCGAAATTTTTTTTTTTGGACACCCTAACCCAGGAAAAAATTACACATTCCAAAAAGAAGGTGATGCCCACACTTGCTTACATATCTCATTGCCAAATTTAGTAACTGCAATACCAAACTCATTCCAACGATAGAGTCAAAAAAGCAAGTACATAGTATTGTAATCAATTCTTTAAATTTAAACCAGAAAGCATGAACTCAATAACAAAGTAATTATTTACTTAAAAGAAAATAACAATGTTATTAACTTATATGTATAATTTTTTGTACTCAAGAAGTAATCATATACTTTTTCTTAATAAAAGGGCGTTATTGGAAGTAGTTCCTAATTTTGAAAAAGATTTATCTCATATATTTTTTCAAACAAATTTTATTTGCAGGAAAATAATACTGAAAACATAAATTGCATGTTGCCTAAATTTTGTTAAACTGTGGTTAGGTATAAATTAGGGAAGCGCACGTGAGCAGAAAATTGTGAGTGAAAGTTGAAATTACTGACGTTATCGTGAGTGAGTGTAAAAAAAATTCGAGGGTGATTGTGCGTGAGTCATATTTTTGTTTTTCAATTTTGAATTGTTCTTTTTTTTGAAAAATTTATATTTTCGTGGTTTATAGCTCCAAAATTATGACAAACCCATGTTATCATAACAATCCGATGTTTCACTTTTTAGGATTTTACTTCCGTATGAGTTTTGATCGTTATATTTGAGTGACCTAGGAGAATCACGTGTGAGTAAAAGTTGAATTTACTTATGGAACTTCTTCTGTTTTTTAAATGTAAGTAGTTCATATTTTTTCTAGGGAACTATTTATTTATTTTTTTTGTGTAAGTACTTCGTAGTTTTACAATGGAACTATTTCTTTTTTAAAAAATGTATGTAGTTCTTAAAAATATAAAGTAAATGGTTCTTCGGTAAAAAAAATAATCAATTCTAAAGAATCAATTATTTTAGTCTCACGCCCTGTTAAAAGAATCGAGTAGGTAATCTAGTAAGGAATGCGTTCTGCCCAAAATGCTTGATTACAAACCCGCTTACCTTTTTGGAAATTTTTTGCTGGGAAGTTTTTGCACCCAAACATGATTTTTTTAAAAAAGGAAAATTTTTATGGAATCCATATATCATAAACCGTTCGGAATTTTGTTTTTATGTCTTTGGCAAAGTTGTAGATCCAAACCAAAGCAAAAAAATTCTCATATGGACCGACCCAAAAAAATTGCATCCACTGCATCAAAATTGCAAAAAATTGGGAAAAAATGCTATTTTTTTATGATTTTTTCATGATTTTATCCTGAAATGGCTTAAATACTGGGAATTTAAGAAATCTTTCTTCAGCTAAATTATATCTAACAACAATATAAACAACTCTCTAGTACATGTCATCTTAATACGAAAATTCCTTAACCCTAGAAAGCACATCTTTTTGCTCACACTTATTTTGCATAGCCAATGTTTGTCGTTTCGACAAAGAAAGACTATATGGTCGGTCCATATGAGAATTTTTTTGCTTTGGTTTGGATATACAACTTTGCCAAAGACATAAAAACAAAATTCCGAACGGTTTATGATATATGGATTCCATAAAAATTTTCCTTTTTTAAAAAAATCATGTTTGGGTGCAAAAACTTAGGGTGTCAAAAAAAAAAAATTTCGATGTAATCTGGCCAAGTCCTTTGCGGATTTTTTTTTAGTTTCGATATACACTTCAAAAAAAACCGGGGTACGAAAGAGGAACCAATTTATGTGTTGCACTGTGATATTCAAACTTATACACTTTTTGCATATTTTTCATTTAGAAAAAAAAAACAAATTGTAGATTTTTCGAAATTTGAAAAACAAAAAACGTCAATCTTTAAGTGGCTCCATGGAGTTTATAAATGCAAAAGTTAATTAAAATCGGAAGACCCAAGTTCAAAAAATACCATTTTTTTGGTCGGTCTTCGGTGGAATGGCCGATATTTATTTGTTTATATTACTAACTTATATTTTGTTACAGAAAAATTTCTAAATATGTAGTTGGGGGTTAAATTAATTGAACTATTTAAATTTTAATATTTATAAGAATACTTTAAGAATATTTTGTTCAATTGATTACTTTGATGAAAAAGATTTATTTTCTAACAATATTATTTTGTTTTATTAAATTCTATTATTTCTATGATTCAATGCCATTTATGTCACGATCATATTTATGGTTATTATATTTTCTATTGTATTTATAATACTCGTACAAAATTGTCTGACAAATGTACTCTATTAAGAATAAAACACCAAAACAATCTACCAAAGAGTATATAAAAATAGAGAGACTACACTTTTCACGCCTCTCAGCAACGAGTTCGGTATGAACTCGGGCAAGCAATGTAAAAATTTAATTGCAACATGTTGATAAAAAAAATAAAATTAGTTAAAAATGTTTTATTTTTGATTTGAATTAGTTAAATTCTTCCAATTTTGTTTTTTACTTCTCATCAGTTAAATAAAACAAAACGGGTAAAGCGTTGATATTTTTTCATCAAAATTTGGGTAAATCTTCTACCCCTTCTACATTGGTTCTCTGAAGATTTTCGGTGACGCGAAATTAGAATGAAGCACCTGTCAGTAGATACAGTCTGCTTTAAATTAGCCGATGAAGAAATTTTTTAATTAATAAATAAACATTGCACGGTTTTTTGTTTAGCAAAAAAAAAACAAATGATCATAAACTTGAATAATCTTGCACACATCATAATTTATGATAAAATAGGAAAAATAAACTTTTGGTTTTAATTTTTTAAATTTAAAAGTAAAACATATTTCAAATTTATCTTGCTGATTTTGTCATTAATATTTGAAATAATTAAAAATTTTATTAAATTATTATTTAAAAACACGATAAAAATTAATTTAAACTTTTAAATTTCTGCAACATGTTTTCATTTGCTCGGTGCGCAAATAAAAAGAGAGCAGATTGAGCGACACTGAGTAGTATGGAAACCCATTGAATCTACAACAAGATAGTGCGTAATTTATAATAACGACTAATATAAATCTTTTTAAATTGTTTTGTGACAAAAAGATTGCGATATAAGTTTTACCAAGTAAAAATAATGTAATTAATATTTTCTCTACTTCTTCAGCCACGTGTTTTAGCAAAACATGTATTTAAGCTCTTTATTCTATTCCAACAGTTCATTTATTCTTTTCCATTCGTTTTGGCAAAATACGTGTTTTGTAATCTATGCCGTATTAAAGGAATTAAATAGACGATTTGGACAGCAAAATAATCTACTTGATTAAAGTCAATCCACTTTTATAATCTTCCTTGTTTACATATGCATTTTTTGAAAGTAAAAAATCTACCTTCTTCCGTTTAAAATGCCAATGTGTCGCTAATAGCGATCCGGTAAAAAGGAATATGAAAAATGTAGGTGTTTAGCAAACATTTTGTCGACAGCGTCAAAACATTTTTGGGGCAGCTTTTTACCGTTAACCTTTATCTGACTTTGTATGTACGTTTCAGTGTGGAAAAGCGTGCGTCATTATATCAAAAAAACAAAGTTGCACACAATTTGTAATATGAATACAGAGTCATTTACAGGAAGTTTAGACAACGAGATTAATCTAATTGAGTTAATCCACCTTTTTAATTTTTCTCGTTTACATATGTATTATTTTGGCGGTTAAAGTTTAGCTTGAAAGCTAAAAGATTAACTTTTCCAGTTTAAAATACCAAGTCACAAAATGTTTGTAAATAATTCGGCCATTTCTTACTTGCAAGGTAGGTATCCCGACCCGAACTTGCGGATTTTGATGAAATTTGGTTATGTTGTAAAGAAACAAAAAAAAAAAAAAAAAGAGAGACGTATTTTTTTTAGCTGCCCAATCTCACGTTTTAGGGTTAAAAAGTATTGTTAAAAATTCATGTGTTTTTATATGAAAATTTGTTTTTAGTTTTCGAAAACTTGATTTATTTGTACTCAGGGTTTAAGTACCGAAGCGAACAAATATTTTGATATGCATATTGCCTATATAGTGGACCAAGAGTAGCCACATTATTGCATTATTTGAAATATAGGCGAAAAAGGCCTTTTTTGGGAAAAGTCTCATAGCTAAATACAGCTAAAATTACTTAATAAAATATTTGGGCATAATTTGTACACATGTGAATGTGCCTTCATAAAACCTTTCCCTTGATACCAAATTTGTCCATAGCTACTTTTAACGCATAAACATGAGATTGGGCAGCTAAAACGAATACGGGTCTCTTAAATTTTTATTTTCTATAATGAACTTCGGATAAGTTCATTAAGATCTACAGGTCCGGGTCTGGATATATCATACTGTGCAAGGTGGTGCTGATAGTGATCCTGCATAAAGGAACAAGGACAATGTCGCAGTTGATAACAAATTTATTGACAGCGCCAACATTTTTTTGCGGCAGCGTGTTAACGTTTATTTTTATGTACGTTTTTTTAGGGTTGTTAAGCGGACTTCTATCAAAACACAGAGTTGCAGACAATTGGTATTATGAATGCACAGTTATTTAGAAATAGTAAGCAGAGTAAAATTGGGATTAACTGTTAATCAAAAAGATTAAAAAAAATTTCCAATCGACTTGTTTAATGCTGGATTAAGCACTTAACCACATATTTGTAAGATTAACTTTTCTGTGTCAATTCCCTATAATAAGGAGTTTAGACAGCGAAAATAATCTACTGGATTAACATTAATCAAACTTTTTAATCTTCCTCGTTTACATATTAATTTTTGACAGCTAAAAGTTTAACTTGATAGCTAAAAGATTAACTTTGTCAGTTTTAAATATTAAGGTGACACCGGTTTTGATTCGATTAGCAAAAACGTTGCCGACAGCGCCAACATTTTTCTGCAGCAACGTCTTAACGTTAATTTTTATCTGACTTTGTATATATGTTTTTTAGCATTGCCAACCGAAGTTATATTAAAACACAGAGTTGGGCACAATTAGTAGTATGAATACCGAGTCTTTTAGAAATTTGTTAAAAATTGTTTTATTGACTTGTTTAGTTCTTGATTAAGCAGTTAATCCTAGTTTTACTAGATTCGATTTTCTGTGTAAATTCCCTATTAGTATCCAAATAAAAAGTTGGATTACCTGTTAAAATATGGCTTAATTCACTTTTACTATATCAACTTTATTGTGTAAATTGGATATAAAGCAAAAAAAAAAAAAAATATCTTAGGTACCCAGTCCCAGTGTAGATTTTTCACCCTGTTAAAAATCGACATATATGGATCCATACATGAACACACCTACTTCATACATGTCCACATAGATCCATATATGATTCATATGTGTTCATAAATGATTCATACATGTTCATATGAGGAATATATAATCATACGTGTACTTATATAACCACTTATATGGTAATGATTTTCTACACCCCAGTGTGTAGCACAGCATTATCATATAAGTGGTTACATAAGTACATTTCTGGTAATGGCAAGTACTTACAATTGTCATTACAAATCTCATTACTTTTATATGGGGATGTAGCCCAAAAAAATTACATATCACTACTAAACACTTAAACAAAAATAGAAAAATATGTGGTTACCTATATGCTTACCAGTATGGACAAAAATAATAAGTCTAAAAATAAAGTAAAAAAAAACTATATTAAATTAAATGACTTGCTTGCACCAAATGTCATTACTTTCCAAAAAATCAAAAATAAGTAGTTATGTATGTACTTACTACACACAGAGAAATAAAGTGCCAACAACAACTCATAAATTCAGTTAGTACAATGATATTTACATTATATTTTTGAATATTTTGGGTTTTACAACTAAATTCAGTTGAATTAACCGAATTTTGTTGTGAAAACTACATTTGTTGTGTAAAAACTGAATTTGAGTTGAAGTAACCAAATTTCACTTGTCAAATAGCTAAATATTTCTACTCTATGTAATGTATTTTCTTCAAAGTTTTACTTAATTTTAAAAAGTTAAAAGTAGCCTAGAATAGAAAAAGACGTCTAGTAAAACGTTTTTGCATAACCGTAAAACGTTTTACATTGTTAGCGTCTTGTAACCTTTTCTTCAGCTTTTCTCCTACGTCATTAGGTTGCGTTCGTTTACCTAAGTTTTTACACAATTTTCGTCTTGTCAAAATTATGCATTATATTACCTTTTGTATATACAACTGAAAACTAGTTTAAAGTAACTTAAAATCAGTACTAAAAACTTATTCACATTAACTAGAACTTAGTTCGTATTTAATAATGTAAATAATTTTTTGTATTCATACAAATAATTCAAGTACAAAAGTCTTCCAAACGTGTTTTTAGTCAAATAGAGTTTTTTTCAATAAACATTTTAATCTTTTCAAATAAAATCTATTATTTAGTCTCTTAAATCTCATGCATTATTAATTTTTAGATTTTGTATTTAAATTGTAAATTTATCAATTCATTGTTATTAGTCTTTTTCCACAATACAGTTTATATATATTTTTTTATTAATATTTACATGTTTTCCTACTGTTTTCAGCCATAAACTTCGTAATTAGGGTTTTTAACTCGGGAATTCCCGTGACGAAATTCCCGGGAACTTAGCCGATTTTCACTTCCCTAAAATAACAATGTTTGTTTAACTTAAAATGCGTAAAAAAGCTAAAAAATCAACTATTTTAACTAACTATTTTTGTCCAATTCTGTTTAAATTCAATAATCAATATTTTCTTGAATTGAAATTTTAGAAAAAACCAATAAATGGAGGGAAAAAGTCTAAGAAAATTTTAAGTTCTCTAATGAAGTAATAGAATTTTGGAGCGAAAAGCGAGATTTTTTGATAAAAAAAATCCTGATTTCATCAATACAGAATTTTTTTTGTTAAAATCGTTTGGCAAAAAGGCTAGGAGTCTATCTGAAACTAACGTATTTATAACAATTTGTGTTAATGGGTCTTAAAATTTAATTTATACAAATAATTTTGTATAGAAATATGCTTATAATGAATTTACATTTCGACAAAATCTGGTTTAAAATCGAGTTAAATCCAGTTACAAATCACGCTAGTTTACATTATAAAATTTTGCAGGCAAACTGGATTTTGGCTTGACAATAACAATATTTTGTAAACAAAACAAAATAAATAAAATAACCTCAAAGTGAAAATTTTACTAAAAAGTTATTAATTGACTGGCGGAAGACAAAATTTGCAGCGATTATGAAAGAAACAATGTTAATTTTGCTGAAAAATGTGTTTTTTATTGGTGATGACATTTTGGAAGCGCGATATTTCTTTTTGTTCTTCTGGTCACCATATCAATGTTGTTTGCACAAATTGCCTTCGCCGGAAACAGAAATAACTAACTGGATGTTTTTTGATTGATTTTTTTTTTTTCATTAAAAAAAAGCCATTTTATTGCTTTTAACACTCGTTTTATTTAGTTTTCCTAAATTAAATAAACTTTTTCTATTTCTTTACATTTTTTGGCTCAAGGTGATGTCACATTTTGCAAATTTCTCTACCAAAATAGGTTTTTTCTATCGCTATAACCTAATTTGGAACGTAATTTTAAACCAGATTGTACGACAATCTAGTTATGAATTTGTATGGGAAATCTGGTTTGAAATTAAGTTTCATTAGCAGATTGTCACCAAAATCGAGTTTAAGCCAGATTTAAAGTATAATGTAAATTCACTATTAAATTACGCTTATTATTTTTACTTTATCCCTAAAGAGATCTTTCTAAGAACTGCCCTACGATTGTGGGGAAATCTTCCCAACAGAAAAATCCTAAAACTCTGAAATAATTCTTAATTAAAAAAAAAATTCGCTATCAAAAATTCGCAGATTACAATAAAATGTTTATTAGAAATAAAATAAAATAAAAAATACAAAAAATGTAATCAGAGAAAAAATGTTAATTGAAAGAACACCTTTCTCTCAAAATCTTCAGGTTCTACTTCAATTAAAAGACTCCAACATTTCTAAAATTTAAACACAAGATCGATATCCAAACTTTTGAAAAGGTTTTATTATTATTTATGATTGTATTAAGAAGTTATAAAATATGGAAAAGCGTGATTTTGGTTTAAAAAGCGGAAAAAAGTAAGAGTTTTAAAAGCGGGATAATCTCGACAAAAGCGAGATGATTGGTAATCAAATGATGAAAATATTCGATAACTAGACATTTGAATCTAAAGAGATATCTCACAAAATGGCATAAGGACTAGTTTTGAAGAAATAAATCACATCCACCAAATATATAAAAACAAAATTTTAAAAAGTTTTCAAAAAAAAAATTTTAGAGTAGTGTTTTTGTAAAATAAATGTTAAAAATATTCTTGTATTATAAATGTTATTCTATATTTCGGGTTTTACTAAGAAACAGAAGGGTTTAATATCAAAACCTTAATGAATAGTTATTTTGAAAATCCCGGAAATTCCCGGGAATGTTCGAAAAAAGTCGGGAATTTGAAAACCCTATTCGTAATACATAAATAATGATTTAGGTAGTCTTAAGATTTATTAGAATTAATAATTTTTTTTTTGTATTTCAAAATTTTTTCTAGTTAGCTTTTTATAAGAAGATTAACACATCATTAAATATTTTAAGGCAAATTAGCTTTGAAAAATATTTATATTTTATTTAGTGAATACTATAATTATCATATTTAATACCAAAAATATTTGTTTATTGTTGATAGAAAACATTTATTTTAATTATAAATTCAATTTGTATTTATTTCCGATTAATTTTAGACAAATAAGGTTTTGTAATCCAAAGGAAATAGGTTTTAAGAAAGGAAATAGGTTTTAATTGGCAACTCGAGCAATGAGAAACCCAATTTTATACCCAATTTTCACAGAAAAGTTAATAAAATTGGATTAACTTCTTAATCGAGTACTTAACAAGTCGATTAAAACATATTTTTAATAGTTAATAAAACTTTCCATTTGGTTACTACATCTAAACGACTCTGTTTTCATACACTAAAAAAAAAGTTAGTAGAAAAGTTAGTAAAACGTCTTGCAAATAAGTATGTATTTTTCAGCAATTTTTTTGCTGAATTTGTGTTTTCAGCTAAAATTTTTATTTTTTTTTATAGAGTTATTTTAACGGTAATTATTTTCGTCGCCTTTTTCACTGAAATTACAGTTGTTTTAACTGTCGTTTTCAGTAGATTCTACTGTAAAACTTTTTTGAGTATGTAAATACACTTAACTCAATATATTAAAACTTACAAAAATTTAAGCAGCAGTTGTAATAATGCGTGAGGCCTTCTTTTTTTTTGAATCAACTGGATCAAATATACTGTCCACCAGACATACCGTCACGCATCAATAACTACTTCTTTTAGATGAAAAACGCTTCCAAATTAAAGGGTTTCTGCGTAAACTCCCCGCTTTAATACCAGCAAATATTCTCAATGGGGTTTTGATCCGCAGAACATGCGGGTCATTCCAATACTCTTATATTTTTTAATGATACACGCACAATAACTTTATCATAAAAGTTCATCAGTTATTTGAAAAGTTAATCCGTTAAGTTGTTTCAATTGAATATGTCGTTAAATTACCAAAGATATATATTTTTTAACTTTCTGTCTGTTATTCAATAAACAAAAAAAAACGGACTTTCGGTATTAGTTAAAATATTCAGTTAAAAAATTCTGTTTTAAACTTAAAGAAGTTATACTATATTGAGTATTGGAATAAACGAAAAAATCTATTGTTTTTACCGATTTTTTTCAATTAATTTTTTAACAGTTGAAAATAAACTAAAAAATACAATTGTTTCAAACAAAAAGTAAGTAGTCCTTTTTTTCTACTGATTTGCAATTAATTTAATATGTATATTTAGTAGTCTTTAAGGAAAAAATATTGTAAGTGCACCCTTTCCATTGTCTGACGACTAACATGTACTGAGGCATTGTCTAGTTGGAAAATTATTTTCAATAAATGGCATGAATTTCTCTTCTAATACTTTAATGTACTCCGAAGAATTCATTCTGGTGCTTGGAAATGCCAAATCAACCATACCGTCGAAACAAAAAGCGTCCTAAACAATTACGGATCCGCCTCCGAAATTTCTTTTTGAGAATAATAGTGGTTCCTTATGTAGGTTTCTCCAATAGCTGTTAAAACCAATTGGACCATCAAGATTGAACTTTTTCTCAATCACCTTTAACAGAAATGTATGTATAGCGATTATTGACTTACCTTTCACCAGTTGGTTTCCAAATTCCTTTTACCGAATTCAAGTCGAGCAGTTTTGTGGCGGGGTAATAACCTTGGCACAAACATTAGCTTTTTGGCAAGTAATTCTCTGGGAATCCTTTAAGAGCCTACTTATGGTTGATTTGGATGCATTTACCTTACACTCATCAATTACACTATGTAACAAGATTTTTGTCCCTGGGTTGTAATTGTTATTTCCTAGTCAGTTAGGTCCCAAAAGTATAGAAAACAGCTATTGTCGCAAGATAACTTTGCTTTTGTGACCATGGCAGCGCTTATCTGCGTTTATTTTTATGTTTGTTTGTTGAAAACTGATACACGAGCGTATACAACTTGTTTTCTCTACATTTATGATTTCGTTTCGTGTGTGTTAAAACAACAAAGTCGTCGCAATAAATTTTGCAACGTCGCAATAAATTTTGCAACATTTTTGTGATTTATTGAGAGTTGTTTCTTATTTTATTACAGATAAATTCGTTCAAACATGGCTTCACGAGGCTGCAAGTATCCTGCAGATGCATTTTGTTATATCTGCGGATATTTTATCAAAACAAGAGCGAATAAGTACTCCTTGGAAACCGGTTTTAAAATGTGCGAAGCTTACAATGCTTATTTCGGCATGCCTGTGGGTGATCAAGACAAATCCTGGGCACCTCATTTCGCCTGTGAAAACTGCAAAAGGACTTTGGAAGGTAAGACATTTTAAAACTATATTGCTTTGTTATGAGTAAAATAAATGTTTCTATTAACTTTTTTATTAGACGGTACTTTTCTTTTCTAATTTTTTTTTTTTTTCAGGATGGTACAGAGGGGAAAAAAGAGCTATGAAGTTTGCTGTGCCAAGAGTTTGGAGAGAACCCACTGACCATTCAAGCAACTGCTTCTTCTGCATGGTGGACCCTTCCAAACGTCGGACTGGCAAAAAAGCAAGTCAAATCATGTATCCTGACATTCCTTCATCCATGGCTCCAGTTCCACACAGCTCTGGCCTCCCCGTTCCTATTCCTCCAGAGAAAGAGCAGGTGTCTTCCTGTGAGAGCCCTGATTCCAAGAGTGAGGAAGACAATGAAGGTGAAGGATTTAATTTACTAGCTGATAACAAAAACCCATACTATCCCAACCAAAAGGACATGAATGATTTGATCAGAGATCTTGATCTCACCAAGTCCAATGCTGAACTTTTGACGTCCAGACTGATGCAGTGGAATTTGCTGGATCCTAGTGTTAAAGTCTCATGTCAGAGGAAGCGTCACGAACTTTTTTCCAACTTCTTCATCAGCGAAGATGGGCTCTGCTTCTGCCACGACGTGACCGGTCTGTTCGAGGAAATCGGAATTGATTTCGAACCAAAAGAGTGGCGCCTCTTCATTGACAGCTCATGCAAGAGTCTCAAAGCCGTGTTGCTTCATAATGGCAACAAGTATCCGTCTCTTCCTCTGGCGCATTCAGTATCTCTCAAAGAGAACTACGACAATGTCAAGAAAGTGCTGAACGCATTGAAGTATTAGCAATATGGCTGGGAAGTGATCGGAGATTTCAAAATAGTGACATTCTTAATGGGCCTGCAAGGCGGTTACACCAAGTTTCCTTGCTTTCTTTGCCTGTGGGACAGCAGGAACGACAGTGCACACTACAGTAAGCGTGAATGGCCACAACGAACTGAATTCATAGTGGGGATTAACAACGTCAAGTGGGAGCCCTTGGTGGACCCCCAGAAGGTACTGATGCCACCACTCCACATCAAACTGGGTCTTATAAAGCAATTCGTCAAAGCTCTCGACAAAAATTCTTCAGCGTTCAAGTACCTACAAGACTGCTGCTTGGATGAGTTTTATGTCAGTGGTACAGGGATTCCTAGGCAATCACAAAGCCGCAAACTACGTGGAGCTGGTCGAAAGTCTGGTGGAGAACTACGGCAAAATGGGCTGCAGGATGTCTCTCAAACTCCATATTCTGGATGCACATCTTGACAAATTCAAGGAGAACATGGGAGCATATTCAGAGGAGCAAGGCGAGCGCTTCCATGAGGATATAATGGAATTTGAGCGGCGTTACCAAGGACAATACAATGAGAACATGATGGGAGATTACATTTGGGGATTGATTAGAGAAAATGACTCACAGTATAAACGCAAATGTCGAAAACCACCCGCTTCTGATTTACTTTTATGTTTTTGGTTTTCTGAAGTTTTAATAAAATCTAGTTTTGATTTATATGTGCTGTTCTGTATGATTTTCTCTGTAGTGAAAGACTCAAACACGTTTTTCTCATAATTTAAATAAGCTGAAATTAGCCCTTTTTCAAATTGCAGAATAATCAAAAATAATTCATTAATTTTTCGTTTTTTGCTTTTCTTCTTTATTAAAGTTATGAAACACCAACAAAATATTATTACATAATTTTTCTCTTAAATCAATTCAGTAATCTCTTAAATTTGACACAATAAGATATCAGTTATCACACTCTTAAAAGCAGTTAAAGATTTTAAAAAAATTCTTGAAATATTAGAAAAAATTGCAAAACTCATTTGTATTTATAGTTATGCAACGCGGTGTATAAGTAAACGAGGAAGACTATATAAGTGGATTAGCTCTAAACAAGTAGATTTATTTCGCTGTCTAAACTGGCTTGAATTAGAGTTTAAAAAAAAAATCGAGCTCAGAAACCCCAAAAATATAAATGTCATAAAATAATTTTGTCCATCTAGATTCGGAATTCGAACCACTGCGCAGCGCTACCTGTGTATTCAAACTAACAAAGTTAATCTCAAGTTAAACTTTTAATTGTTTAAAAATGCCTACAGGAATAATAAAAAAGCGTATTAGCTTTTATCAAGTAGATTTGTTTCGCTGTCTGAACTCTCTAATAGTATTAATATATTTTAGTGGAAGAGAATTGCCTTTTTTGCTTCATAATTTAAAAATATATAATTTTCTTACATGATTGTATGAAGTTGAGATTTGTATGAAGTTGTCTAAATCAAATTCTATTTTTAAATTTTATTCGTTTTTAGAAATAAATTAATTAGTAACCTTTTGTTTCCTTTTAAATACAAATGTGCAGACTTCTTAAAGATTGCTTTTGAGACATGTGTAAATTTATTTAAATATTTTGTTAATTTTAGCACTTTTCGATAACGCTAATTAAGCATAATAGTTTTAAAACGAATATTAAAATAACAAAAATATGTTTGCATAATTAGTAAAAATTGTATAAAAGCGTGAGAAAAATAGTGAGAAAAATAAATATGAAGTCTAATAAGCTGTTTACAGTTACGTTGTTAAACACCTCATTCTAGTTTACAAATGTCAAAGTGTATGGAAATTTGACATTTGAAAACATGAATAAGATGATTCTTATTTCGTTCATAGGAGTTTCCGTCTTAAAATTATTATGAAATTTAAAAGTCGAAAAATCAATATGAATCACAACTATTACCCGAGAAAAAAAAATTATATATAGTCCTATGTTTTTTCATTGTAAAATATATTATAATATGTGATTATTTATGGTGTCATGCGTATCCATATACTATTATAATATAACGATGTATATATTATATATTGGCCTTTATAAAATTATATAGTAAGCATTTATGTTATATATATTAAGATATGATAGATCAATTGTTATATTCAATATAACATTCTCATATATAACATAATCACCCCTATCGTGAATATTTTTTCGCTCGAATTGTTTTCTCTTTTCACTCAATTCCAATCGTAAATAAAAGTTGCCTCGAAATTTGTTCCCTTTGTCTAATCATTCACTCGTGAATAGCATAATACAATTTCAGGGGAAATTCACGATACCAATTTTCACTTGAGGAGGAATGAAAATTACATGGGAACAAACATTTCCCTTTTTATTCACGATAAGGGTGAATATGTAATCATATAAGCTATATAATATAAGATATAATAATATATATGTCTTATAAAAAATATGTTTTTGTGGTCTATAATATATGTTTATAAGTGTGGGTTAAATTGTATGGATGACAAAAAACTGAATAATCGTATACCAAAAATAAAATCTACGTGAAATTCTAAGAAACTTTTCAGAAGAAACCATAAGTCTGAAATCAATACCTATCCAGCGCAAATCCACATAAAGATTTCAAGGTAGAAATTTGCAAACACAAATTATATTTGGGTGTGGGCTAGAGGTAAAGTAATTGCCTAACAAGCAGAAGGCCACCGGTTCGATTTTAGTTCGCGGAATAAGATTTTTTTTTAATAAAATAAGTTTAAAATAATATAATATTATAAATTTTATAGTTTTGGCAACTCTAATAAAATATTGAGATTAGAAACCGAATTCCTGTTGTCCATACAAATCTATTTTTAGACCAATACTTAAATTTAAAACCAAAAAAAATATACAAGGTTGAAAATTAAAAAAACATATTTACATTGGGTTTAGGCTAGGGGTAAAGTACTTGCCTGACGAACGGAAGATCGCCGGTTCGAGATCAGTTCGAGGCATAACATTTTTTTATTAATAAAATAAATCTTGTTGAATGCATGTGAATCTATTCATAGAATAGAATCAACATAAAATATTCAATTGTTACAATAAAAATTCGAAATTTGTAAATAAATGTCGGCTGTTACAATAGCATTAAAATTTAATAATTGATAATTACTATACGTGGAACCACAAAAATTTGGTTGGCAAAAAATTCAGTTGCAACTACAAACTGTTTTCTGTGTGTAGAAATTTTTCATAAACTTTTTTTCATAAAAGTTCATAGCTTCATAAAAAAAAAATTCATTCCATTTTATATTATAAATTATCTCCTTATAAATTGAATGAACATTTTCTTTAGAGCTATGAAATTATTTTAAAGGCAACATTTTTCTATATTTTAATAAAATTTCATAATTTCATTATTTTTTTTACATTTCAAACTTAGTTTTAAGATTTAATTCTCAAGTATTCAACATATTTTATAAAGTGCTTTATTATTTCAATGTGGTCTTTTATTAATTTCGGACATCAATGAAATTGTTTAAAAAAATCATATGAAGCGGTTCATTGGCATAAACTACGTTAACACTGAACGTGTTTTGAAGTAAAACATGTTTTGTACATATTTTCCCATACATTTTTTTTTACCAAAACACATGTAAGTGGAAACATAGTAAAGGGTGTTTTTTATACAGGTATATAACTATAATAACTTAACTTAAGTTGGCATCACTTTTTTAACTGAAGGCCATTTTGTCCGCTGTCAAGTGGTTTATGTTTAGTTTGGTTTGGCAATTTAACATGAATAGACTGACGCCTGAACAACGCTTCCAAATCGTGCAAATTTATTTTGAAAATCATGGTTCTGTTCGAAATACGTATCGCGGACTACGTCCATTTTACGGTCAACATTATCGTCCATCAGAGCAATTAATTCAATTAGCTATGGAACGTTTTTCCACCACGTTTACTTTAAATGATAATATGCATCCACAGAGATGTCGTACAGTGCGCACAGAACGAGTCATTGCTGATATAGAGCGTAGCGTAGAGGAAGACCCCAATCAGTCTATCCGTCAAAGGTGACCGATATAGAGCCATGATTACTGACTTTTTCGTTTATCAATTGAACAACCATTATGTGCAGGAGCTGTGGTTTCAACAAGACGGCGCAACATGTCACACAGCTCATGCCACAATTGATTTATTAAAGGAAACGTTTGGTAACCGCATAGTTTCACTTCTCGGACCCGTGAATTGGCCTCCAAGATTGTGCGATTTAATGCCGCAGGACTATTTTCTGTGAAAATATTTGAAGTCGCTAGTCTACGCCGATAAGTCCGAAATGATTGACCACTTGGAGGACAACATTCGCCGCGTCGTTGCCAATATACGGCCAAAGATGTTGCAAAAAATCATCGAAAATTGGACCTTCAGATTAAACTACGTCCGAGCCAGACGTGGCGGTCGTATGCCAGAAGTCATATTTAAATTATAATGCCAGAAGATTATCTTTCGAATAAAGTAAATTTCATGTCAAGAAAGGCAACACTCAGGAAATACTTCCTATATTTAGTGTGTTGCTTTCTTTGGAAAGGGATAGTATAGAGATGAAAGGTGGGGAAAGATGAAGGGCTTCAGACATGGCAACACTGTAATTGCGCGAGACGATAAGTCTTAGAACAGTTGTTGCTCGCCACCTGATGGAGAGTTGGCGAACTTATTGAAGCTTTTTTGGTGCATAGCCCTGATTCATTATTTTACTTCGGTGGGGTTAATTGCTATGGGAACACCGAAGGTGGACATTGCGATACGTATGAGGGATAGAAAAAACTCATACATATTATTTTGATGTTGCCGGCACCGGGGATCGAACCCGGGACCTTCTGTGTAAAAGTTCAACGCGCTTACCATTACACCACAACGCCCACAAAGACTTAATGTTCAACATATTTTATAAATTATTTCAATGTAGCCTTTTATTAATTTTGTACGTCTATGAAAGTGTTTAAAAAAATCATATGAAGCGGTTTATTGGCTTAACTAGTTCCAATGCATTTTTAAGACATTCATAAAGAGTTTCATTAATTTAACGAAACTTCTTCTTCTATTAAAAAAATTTATGTTTCATAAATTCTATAAACGCTTCATTGTCGGAATGATCCTTCATTCGTTTTATAAAGATTTTCATTAATTCCACAAACATTGACTTTAATGAAAAATGTTTCATAGATTCTACACTGATAATAATCCATGCATAAAAATACGAAAAAATGTCAAAATAACAAAAACTTTCGTAAAGTACACGAAAATTTGTTTATTTTTTGACATTTTTTTCGTATTTTTTGCATGGATTATTATAAGTGTATGAAAAGTTTCAATGGACGAGTTTCAGTGACAATCATTAAGCTATGAAAAAATTCATTACTGAAGTGAAGATAATTATCTCAGTGTAGAGATCTATAACAAAAGAACTTCGAATAAATCTGGTAGACAGTATTTCTGATCGAATTTTCAAATATTTTTCTGAAATTTTAGTAAATTCTGATATATTAAGTTAAGTGTATTTATAGTTATGAAACACTAATTGATTTTGTTATTCCATTTAAAGTAGTAAAATAAAAAATAATTTAATTGTTTTTTTTTTTTGTAAACTATTATTAATTTTGTATTTGTTTTAAATGTATGCCTTTTAAACTCTTGTACTTTTTCTTTATTTAACATACGAAATTTAGTTTAATTAATGTGTAATTATAGTTTTGCAACGCAGTGTAGTAGTTTATTTAAGTAATTAAATTTAACAACAAAAAAGTAATTTTTGTACACTGTGCTCTACTAATTTTAATACTTCCTGTCTTGTGATTATAGGATAAATACAAAAATAAATTATTTGATAAAGCTAAACTTTTTTAATTGAGATTAAAAAAAGTTTTCTCACAAATCTCTGCAGTTTTTAATTAATTTAAAATCAATCTAAGTTTAAACATAAAGGAAATCGTAAACTAGTCCATAGACATTCATACATATTCATTATTTCTTTTATTTCTAGCGCCAAAAAGTTATAAATTTCAAACCATTTTTATGGTTTTAGCCAATAACATATAATTAATCTAATTTTTTTTTTTTAAAGTGATTGATGGTTATGTTTGATTCTAAATAAATGTTGAAATAACAATAAAAACAGTATTGAATTTAAAAGACGACAAGTGCTTATGAAATGTTTGTAACAAAAGATCAAAACTATAATTTTAATGCGTTTTTAATATCATGACAATTTTATTTGTTACCACATTAAATATCAGTTTTCAAAAGTTTAACAGACAGATAGATACACAGGTAGGCTGTGTGTTTAACCCTATAAAGTTGCAGGGAAGGTTTAAAATAATCAACTGATTTTATTCACACAAAAATTCTCACTCTATCTAGAAACCAAAATGCAGCAAATGATCGTGATAACATCCAATGACGTCCAAATTGGCTACACTAAATCGACCGAATGGACTTTATTCTATTGATTTTGATGACTAGCGCCATCTAAGCGACAGCAAGTTACTGCATTTTCCTCCTTTGTAGATACGAGTACTAGCAGGTGTATTCAAAAGTTAAAACGAGTGCACAACTGTTTTTATACACAAACTTCCCATAAGGAAAAGTTGTGCACTCGATGTTAAACACTCGTTTAAAATAATGAATACCGCTGTAAATTTACAATTTTTTCACATGACTTATTCCACATAAAAGCATAACAAAATCAAATTTAACTAAACTTGTTATCGAATTTAAACTCATACAAATAAGACTTCGTCGAATTTTAAGATTGCTAAATCTTATGGATGTGGAAATATGATAAAAATAGACACTTTCACAAAAGCACCCAGCCGGTGGTATGACCGTTGGCAGAGCGTTGGATTTCTGAAGATTTAAGTGCTATGCCAACACCAAAATGAAAATACCGGGCAGATCTTGGCCGTTTCTTTTTTAAAACATTGGCAAAGCACTGGAAATGAGTGCTGCGCCAGTACCAAAATCATAATTTTAAAACGCTGGTAAAGTATTGCTAGGACGACCAAAAAAGTGATGTTTTATATGATAAAATAAGAACTTTGCCAACCACAAATTATAACACCGGGCATGGCTTGGTCGCTTCTTTGTTAAAACGTTGGCAAAGCAATGGAAATGAGTGCTTCGGCAGTACCAAAATCATAATTTTAAAACTTTGGCAAAGCATTGGCAAACCACTAATAAAGTAATAAATTAAATAATGAAAAAAACAGTGTACTAATTATAATTTTTTTATAAACTTTTATTTTATTATTTAAAATAATAAAATTATGTAAAAAAATAAACTTAGAAATTCAATTTCTGCAATGTAAATTTAAATAAAATTCAATTAAAAAAATCATTTATATTCTGGCTTGAGTTTGTAATTTTTCATAGAGAAATTTAAAATTTATAAACAAAATGTTTTCATTTTCAATTAAAAATGGGTAAATTTTCGGAAAAAAATATTTATTTATATTTGAAATTAGAAAATTTATTATTCAAATCGATATTAAAATTTTTAATTAAATTAAGAATATTAGATATGAAAACGTGATTTATTTATAAAATTTAGTAAATCGAGCACTAGCAAAGCACTTTTGGCCAACGTTGGGAATGCGTTGTGAACAGGGGCTGTGCCAGTGCTTTTATTATGCTAACATACAAAACCAAAAAAAACGCTTCTTATTGCCTAAGAACGTATGAATTTATTGCTTCTAAGAGCACATGAAAGAAGAGCTTTGCACCTGCTTAAAAGCGCATCGTAATTAAATAATGACTTTCGGAAGTGCTTCTGGGTAAGCACTATTTTTGCTGAGTTATAGTTGGATTAAGTTTTTTATATTTATAACTATTGAATTCAATCGAGGGGGTGTCTGATTTTTTTTCTACAATCGTAATTGTTGGGCATAAATGCGACTTTTGCCGAAGAGCTATTTAACCTACATTTAGAATATTTTAAATAAATGGCAACCCTAACACTCTACATATTGGCAATATTGGTATCAAAATGTTAGTTTTCTCGAGTACATCAAAGCGACGTTCAAAAAAAATCTGAATTTTATTAGTTACAGACATGTTTCCATACAGAAATGTATTAACTTTGGTTCCACATTTTAGCACTTAAACGTAAGGTTGGGGCCCTAAAATATACGTGTCCCATATATTTTTTTTCTTCACCACATATCCAAATTTCATTAAAAATGTAGAGAATCCATCGGCAGACTCCCCTTATTAGTAATTATAAGATCCACAAAGTAAAATATTTGTACGATTATGTTCGACTACTTTTTTTTTTGAAATTTTCCAAAATATTTCGTATTTTAAAACACGATATTTCAAGATCCCCTGGAATAACCTATACCAAGTTTGGTTGAAATCGGGTGCTCGATTTTATATATTTTCAGTCACATCGAAAAATAATATTTCCTTCAATCGTAGCAATTTTGGTACCATCACAGGGTTAATGGACCGTTTTTAATTTTATGGTAATATTGTCTGCTGTTAAGAATATTTAAAATAAGAAAGAATCAAACTGCAATTTGAATCCAAAACCATAACATTTTTTTTTTATGATGATAAAATGTCTGCTGTCATCTTTGGTTTTGATGTCTGAGTGTTTCTGTCATTATAAAACATTATAAACATGTAATCGGTAATTTAACGCTTCCATAATTGTTAACCCGCATCGATCAGTAGAATCAAAGAATACAAAAATTTGAAATAATGACATCATTCTAATAACTACACTCAGGGAAAAAAGTTTCATCACATTTTCAGTTTCATAAATCATTTTTCATCAATTATTCAGCATATTTATGAAGTATTCATAAATATAATTAAAAGTTTCATAAAAATTTATGACATATATTTCATAGACCTTCATCATTTCATAAAAAAGTTTCATAAACTTTGTGAAAATAAATTTTAGCTTTTTATTCAACTTTTTTATATATACATTTTTTTGTTTTAATTTAGAAAATATAATTTGCAATTTAAACTCAAAAATTACTAGAAATTATTTAAAAATTCTGAAACACCAATTAAATATTAGTTGATGCGTTCTTAATTTAAAATAGATTCTTTTTAATATACATATAATAAAAAACGTTTATAAAAGGTTTTATAATATTTATGAAACAATTTATAAAAATTGATAAAACTTTCATAAAATTTATGAAACTTTTTTTTCTATTTATTAATAATCATATAATTACAAATGATATCCTACTACCTTAACCGAGCACTAGCTACTATGGTTTCGCCGCGTTGTAGCGAAAACACAAGAGTCCCTCTGGTGGGAATCGAACCCACGACCCCGCACTGATAAGCCAGCACGCTACAAACTAGCCTACCGGGGCGCATGTTTATGAAGCTGCTCTGTCCTATTTATGAAATATTTAAAAACATTTATGAAGCATTTCATAAAAAGTTATGAAAGTTCATCATATTTATTGAACATTTCATAGATATGAAGAAGCATGTCATCAATATTCCCTTTTTTAAAACAGCTTCATCATATTTATGAAGTGTTATATTGGACGAAAATCAATGAAGTTTTTCATCATATTTATGAAGCAGAGCTTTGAAGCATTTCTTAAATTTGGGAATGCCTTCTCTAAAATTTAATTCAATTTGTTAATTCAAGTAATGAATTCTTTAATAGAAAAATACTAAGAATGAATTCCTGTGTATGAATTCAGATTTAGGGAATGAATTCCATAACTCCCTAGGGACTAAACTTTACTTCCCAAGGACTTAACTGTTTAGTTTAAGTCCATAGAGACTTAACATTTTTGTTTAATTTTCTAAGGGATTTAACTTTTTTGTTTAATTCCCTGAAATAAGCTTTCACTTAATGCCCAAAAAAAAAACTTTTCACGTTAGACCATAAAAGAAAAACCATATATTACTGGTTAAATTGGGGATGGTCGGAAAATAAAAAATGTCCTGAAAGGAAACTACACGATCTTTAAATATAAAAATACTTTTTGTAACAAAAATCGGGTGTATGCATTTGTTCCATTATTTTTATATTGTCCAATAACCAATTTTTTTAATTATTTTTAGTGTTTTCGTTACCACATCATATCAACCATTATTTCGAAAACATTAACTATGAAATATAAAAATACAGATCCGATTTTATTCATCATTATCCTACAATGTAATAATTTCAATTTTTAAGAGAAAATTCTCATACAGTTGAATTACATTCCTTTTGCAGCGATGCAAATTTGGCGCTTTTGAGTCTAGATTTAGCGCTTTAGAACTACCCAAAACTCTCGTTATTTTCTGTTAGTGCTTTTTCTAAAAAAGGCTTTTCGCTTTTTCATTAAGCTTTTTTAGCGCATTTTTTTAAATTGTTTGATTTTAATACAATTCTAGCTGATTCTGAAATGTTGAGCTGATTTTAAACATTTTAATACAAATCCCACTAAAACCATTAACAATTTTATATAATATATATAAATCTTTCCTAACCGAAGTTCTGTTATTTCTTCCAACAATAGGGATTTTTAGCTGTTTTTTCCGAATAAATTAGTTGAAAAAGCAGACATTTTGGACATATTTGTATTTTTTTTTTAAAGAGGGAAACACTAAGGAAATTCTTTCTATTAATTAATGTGTTGCTTTCTTTGGAAAGGGGATAGTAGAGAGATGAAAGATGGGGAAAGATGAAGGGCTTCAAACTTGGCATTACTGTATTTTATAAGTTTTAAAACAGGTGTTGCTCGCCACCTGCTGCAGAGTTGGTGACCTTATTGAAGCTTTTTTAATTCATAGCCCTGATTCATTATTTTACTTCGGTGGGATAAAGTGCTATGGGAACACCGAAGGCGGATCCTGCGATACATATAAGGGATAGAATACTCATATATATTATTTTTCTAAATTGTTGTTGTCGTCACCGGGAATCGAACCCGGGACCATCTGTGTAACAGTCCAACGAGCTAACCATTACACCACAACCTCCATTTTTGTCATTTAGCGCTTTCATTGAGCATTTTGCTTCCAGAAAGTAAGCATCACTGTTCTTTTGGGTTTCTTTTTCTCTAGCCCACACACACACACCTCTTTTCAGCCAGTAGACTGTATTTAGTATTCCAAAAGCGTAGCTTAAATAAAATCTCATCAATATTATTAATGAGACTTAAGGCGTTATACGATGCATCATAATTTAAATGCTGGACGCGCGCACTTACAATACAACTTACAAGCAAGCGCTTGCTCGCACGAATAAATGAAATGCATTATATTGCATTTCATTATCTACATGTCTCTCCATCATTTATATGTTCACTTTCCACAACAATTGTCTGTTAAAGACAACGAAAAAGAATAAGAATCACAAATATGTTTCAGAAAATAGATAGAGTCGACTGGGGTTGCTTCGCTACTACGGTATATTCGCCATGGTAGTTTCTCCAGCACAATATATATGAGATAAGGATACCAAAATGACTTTAGTATGATGGGGAATAGTTTGACATGGTTATCTCAATAAGTAGTATATTAATTATCGGTTACGCTGATGTCAACTAAAGACATCGATAGTTTAATTGTCAGCTACAAAATGTAAACTAAGGACTATCAAAAATAAGGAATATTAAAAAATTAATTCAGTTTATTCTCTTAAAAAAAAAATGTGTGGCGAATGCTCCCCATTCTGCCATATCTATTAATGTGGATTTTTCGAGCACCCTGTGGCGCTACCGCATGTGTATAGTTCAATATGTTTGTGCTGATCACAATTGTTTCGTTTTGTTGTATGTTCAGTGTGAGTTGTACGTGTTTTTATTACTTATTGTTTGTAAGCTTTACGAAAAAGTTATGTAAAAATGCACAAGGTTTTTTCTTCAGTTTTATTTATTTCCTTTGCTGTTCATTATAAATTATGTTCATGAAAATGTTTCTTGGGAAACATTTTCATCATCAGAATATAATAGATCATTAAATTGTGGAATTTCTGGAATAATTTGTTGAAAAAAGTTTTGCTAGATTATTATCTTGGATAAAGTTAATAGATCATTATGTTGGAAAATTTCACAGAAAAATTTTCAATTTAAAATTGTGCTTAAAACAACAGATTAATTTACTTCCACTATAGCCAATTCTGGAACTAGTTCTTCTTATTTCTAAACTTCCATATCAATTTAGTGTAAATATGAAATAGATAAATAAATGAACAGAATCTTGAAGTATTCATAAAAATCGCAGAAATTCGCCAGATTAGGTTCTCACTGCTAGCCGGACAAAGATTCTAGATAACGCAGTTAGGGCTATAGCGTTACCAAATGAGATACGATAACCCCAAAGAACAGAATCGGTAGTAGCAACTGTGTTGTAGACAATCTAAAGTTCTTTTGTTGCTATCGAATTTTTTGGTAGTTATCACCGAATTTCTGTTGAGGCAATATAAATTATATTGTCGTGACAGAACTTCTGTTGTTGCTATCACAACTGAAAAATTTGGTTGCAACAACCGAAGCATTCGAGTGGCAACAAATATGGTTGCTACTACCAAGTCTGTTTTCTGGGTGTAGATATATGTAAGTGATGATGGCCAGTGTGGCCCATACTCGCAAAGCTACACTCAGGGAACTTCTGCTTTAAAAATATGTAGTTGTTTGGGTTGTAATACAGTTTCATTATTTTTAATGTAAATGTAAGTCATTTGTCGAACAAATAAAATTTTTAACTAACCTTGCAGTTCATTTAAAAAAACAACTTACATGAAATGACTGTTTTATGATTTTACATTAATTTTTTACAGTTGTTTTTTGTTATTTAAAAAAATAAAATAAATAAATATTTGTTTATTTTTACTACCATGTGGTTCATTTTTACTACAATTGTTAGTCATTTTTTGAACATTAAAAAACAAATGACAATGTTAGTTGAATTTAATGAAATGTAAGTCGTCCTTTTTTAAATGAAATTTCATTTGTTTTTGACTACAATTGCTGTCGTCTTTACCAACATAATTTCCTAAGTGTAGGGATGCCAATCGAAATTGATATTTAAATATCGCAAGATTTAGTGTGCCGATCACAAAAACCCGGGATTTTTCTGTATTCCGGTATTTGTCAATGTTAAAAATCAAAAATTTGTTACCACAACTAAACCATTCGATTGGAACGAAATTCGATTGTCAGTACGAATCTGTTTCCTCGTAGGGTAATTTCGGTAATTTTGATCCTAAATATTTTCTGAAACAGTACTACCCAGCTACATTTTTTGGAACTGGTTGCCTCTGAATCTATTCTAGAACAGCTTCTTTTACCACCGGTTGCATACAGACGGTTGTAGAACAGGTTACTGGGAGTCAAAATGTAAGGTTTCGCTGTCCCAAAACCAGTTCTATAACTGGTACTACAACCGGTTCTAAAGCAACTTATTCTTGTTTGGAGTTAAGGAACCTATTGCAAATAGGAAAAACTCCATACAAATAGAATCGGTTGTAGAACAGAAATTAGAACTTATTATAATACAGTATAAGTTGTTCTGCAACTTGTTATTTGGACTTTAATATTTTACTGGGAAGTTTTGGCAATCTAACATTTTTGTTTTTCGAGTCTTGAAATACTATTTTTTTGTGTTTAGAGATCACATTTTTGAATTTCTGATACATATTTTCGCTAGTCACCCAATTGAATTAATTTTTTTTTTTTTAATTCTACACAACCTCGTGAAGTGCCGAAAATCCACTGGCGTGACATAGTTTTGCCCGTTTGGCAGAGCGTGTAAGAGCTCCACCGTCTTCCTATACCCCGGTACCCCACAAAATCTACAATTACCATTGACCAGATTTCCCGCTCTCTTGGCAAACACCGCAGTCCAGCAGTGATCCATCAATACCCTCATCAGAAGTCTGCCATCTCTTCTGGATAAGGATATCAAGCATTCGGCCAAGGACGTATCAGCCCTACTCATTATACAGTTTCAAGGGCCAAAGTGACACGCGAACGTTCATTTCCATTTTATCAGTTAGCTGTATCCCTCTATTCCCCATTGTCCACTGACCCCAAGTCATCACAGATTATTCCTACACTCTTGCACAATTGATGAGTTTAAGAGGTTTAAGAAGTCTCTACCGTCTTAGGGGTAAAACAAAAGAAGCATCTCTGAAGAAACTAAAGCTCTGTGGTCAGAGCGAAGACCGAGAACTAGCCATACTCCCTTAAAGTAATGCGTAGTCAATCAGTGAAGCTTATTCTAGGGGTAATGCATTTACTGCTACAACAATCCTATATACAAATTGCCCCAGTCGGCGTGCTACGCCGACGACAAGTTGTGCTCAGCATTTCACACACTATCGAATGCCTTGGAAACACATTTTTTACCGTAGACCAGGGATGAGCCCTATTAACGCATTGTGTTGATGTGAGGAGAATAGTTTATGGGACGGAGAAAATAGGGAAGTAGTAACATCCCAGCAAAACTTGGTAATGGGTGCGGTAAAGTAAACGCATTATCTTGTAATGTATACTAATTACCTGTGTCATTATGTTCCAACAAAAAATAATGAGATACTGATAATGGGTTACTGCATTACTTGTAATGAATACTCCTTACCTTCAGCATTATTTCGCAACATAGAGTAATAGTTTACCAGTAGTTGGTTACGAATTGCGTTACTATGTAATGTATCCTCCTTACCTTCAACATTATTTTGAAACATAAAGTAATGAGTTACCAATAATTGGACACTCATGGGTTACCCTTACAATGATAAATAATTACCTTTTACATTATTTCAAAAACATAAAATAAAGACTTACCAATCATCAATTACATAATGCATGAAATATAAGCGTAAAAGTAATGTTTGAAATATTATTTTGAAAATCTATTTTTAAACACATTGCTTTGTGATTTTTTGTAAGCATGAGGATAAGTTATATATAATTTTAACATCACAAACGAAAACTGTGAAGCACAAAAATTCATTTACATTTTAAGCAACCCATTATTATATGTGACGATAGCTCAGTTGGAAGAGTTCTCGCCTAATAACCAGACCCCAGGTTCAAAGTCAGCGCGAACACGTTATTTATTTAATTTAAACAAATCATTTGTAATATTTTTTTTTATAAATTAGTTTTTTTGAAAATCTATTTATAGACACATTACTTTTCCGAACACGGTAACAATAAAGTAACCAGTTACTTTACCCCAACTAGGTAATGAGTCCACCTATTACTTTTAGGCTCATCGCCTGTAAAATTCATCAGTGAAGTAAGGTGTATTGTAATGCATAAAGCCCTATGGCGATACATCACTTTACCCATTATTTGGTAATGTGTTGGTTTTTGCTGGGATATTTTAAAATCCCATATATGGGAGTTCTATATAGTTATGGTCGGATATAACAATATAAGAAAGAGTAAATAAAAGCTTTTTTTCAGAGGCTATCATGTTGGAGTTTCACGCTCAGAACATCCGATTTCAAAGTTCTGATACTACTCATGCATACAGATGACATTGATGATTTCACGGATCTATGGGTCAACGAACATTGTGCATTATAACCTAACTTAACCTGCACTTTGTGTATAAAAATTCCATTCTCTATTTAAACTATTAGTTTTCGATATTTAACACTTTAAATTTGTTTATGTAACAGATAATTGTACAATATGGTACAATAAGTTTTTATTTTTCGGAAAAAAAATTCCCCTAGCAAATAAAGAGAATCATACAATCTTGAAAATAAACCATGGTTGGCTGGCAATACCGCTACAATAAAGTTATCAATTTAAAACCATTTCAACTGAATGTGGTTATCCCTAAAATACCGTTACCGAAATAATTGAAAAACCGTTATCCGTAAAATACCGTTACCGATACAACTGAAATAACGATTTTCGTAAAAAACTGTTACCGATATCCCAAAAATGCCTATACCGAAAGAAGTGAAATAACGTTAGTGAAATAATCTAAAAGAGAGTAATCTTCTTATTTTTTTTACTAATTTAAGTCTTTAAACTTTACCTACCCGTTTTAATCGTCACACGAGGAATAATTCAAAATTATATAAATAATTTAAAAAAATTGTTCGTATGAAGAAAAAAAAACGTTACCGAAATAACTAAAAACCCGTTACCGCTACCGAAATAATTAAAATACATTGATTGCTAAAAACCGTCACCGAAATAACTGAAATATCGTTGCCGCTGAAATACCGTTACCGAAATAATATTGCGTTACCCTTACCAATAATCGCATCGAATCGATTACCACCCATAAAATAAACATAAAACTAGAACTAAACAATGAAATAACAACAAAAATAAATAAGTGAAGGTTAAAGTATCTTCTTTTTCTCAAAACTATTTAATGTTTTTAAACACATTTATTGTCTATTTAAGTTTTCTTGTGCAAAAAAAAAAAAAATAATAATAAAATTATACGGAAATAACAACAATGTTGTATGTATATTAAACTCCGGGCTATTTGTTAATATACAAACTTAAATAAACAAAAACAAATTCAAGAAGAAACCCAATTTAAACCAAAATATTGAATTTTAATTAAACCTAAGGGGTCAGTTACTTCACGAAATGTTGAATTTTAAGATATGGCCCTCCTGTTTTTTTCTTTTACATTTGACCTTAGAATTATATGGTAAACATTTGAGATAAATCGAATAATTTAAAACCGCATAACATTGGATCTAAAGCATCGTGTTTTCGGAAACCACAAGCCTCATAATAACTAAAACTAAATATAAATAATAGATAATAATAGATAATAAAATAGATAATAAATAATAGATAACTTAAACTTTCATTGCCATTTTTGTGACATTTTGAAGTTTTACTGACAAGAGATTTCAAATTTATTTGAAATTTGTAATCAAGTAAAGGGTTGTTGAGTTGTAGTAACTTGACATTTACAAAAATTATCAGATTTTTTTTACATTTAAGTGCCAGCCCAGAATACGAGCATAGCATTTGCGAGAGACAACGTGCCCAAAATAAGGACTTTCGACAGTGACTGCAAAAGCTGTCATATTCATTTAAAAAAACGCTGTCATATGTACATATAAAGACTACCATAGGGGTTCATTCCTGCTCCAGTATCTCTTTCGCTTATTAACTATACAATATATTTAGTTTTTACATATCAATATTTTAAAAACAACAAAAAAATTATATATTTGAATGAAAATTTAGGAATCTAAAATAATAAGTTGGTTTATATAACGTTGTACATTTGCTAGTAGAACACTATGAGTACATGAGAGCCATAGAAAATCTCTGTTAGATTTATTCATCATATGTTTTTTGTTTACGAAGTATAGTTAAAACATGGCTGCTCTATTAGAGAATGTGTAACAAAAAATGAGAGAATAAGAGAATAAGAAAAATAAATTCAATTTCACAACTGCATTGCTCAACGCTTTTTAAATGTCAATTTGTATGGAAATAAACGACGCGCTCTTATTCTGTTTCTACACTAAACAATTTTGTAAAAATCTTTCATTGTCAAGATCTTTAAATTAAACGTTGAATATTTTTTTAACTCGTCAAAAACAAAAGCTTCCATCTGAGAAGAGTCATGTTCGTAATGATTGAAGTAACTATACCTCTAAAATGTTGCCAGAATTATACTAAAAAAACCCGAAATTTTAAACATATATTTCAGTGATTCCAAATTTCAAATGTAAATAAATAAACATCACCAAATAGCTGCCAAAACATAGTCAACATATTTTTTTATTCATATCTACAGAGGTTAATCTTTTGATTTATGATTTACAAAATTATTTACGAAATATTTATTTTAATTGAAATAAAGACAAATTATTGCTGAATTTTATATGCATTTAGTTAAATATTTCTTGCAACAAGTTCTTCGAATATCTTTCAAAACTATTGATAATTTACATACATATTTTTTTGCTTTTAACGTTTAAAGATATGTGTACTATTTAATAAATCTTTAAGAGCTTGTGTTAAAATCTGTGTTTTGAGATGGTCATAGGAATGGAGACAGTAGATTAAAATTATAGAAACGTTTTTTTTTTTGCCAGTGGAATTACTTTCTAAACTAATGATGGCATTTACTTTCAAAGCTATAGAGAACTTCCAAAAACGTCAATAGTGAATTGCAAAGCAACAGGAGAGAAATGTTTGTGCCAAAGTACTAAGTCGTGAATAGTTTCTGTGCGAATAGTTCAGCGTGCTTTCAGCTCCTCTGGGTAGTAAGAGCTTTTGGCCAGTCGTTAAAATATTTATGGATAATGCTATTACATCTATTCAAACTCCTATAAGGTATGACCATGCATTCACTGATCCGATTGAAAGGGATAACCGGTTAGCTGACTTATTTGTAAAAAAATTAATTTTTGCGGAAAGCAGTCAACCAATGCACGAACTCGAATGGGTATCCTGTACTATGCCTAAGATATTCTTTCGTTTTTGCGGATCTCAATGTAAAAAGTCACGGATGGCATACCTACACTGGTACTGAAACAACGCTCTTCAACGCTGGCGAGTCCATTGGCTAACCTTTTTACGTCTTCATATTTTCCTGGTGTCTTTACTTTGTGCTGTAAGGTTGCCAATCCCGAAAGAGGGTGCGGTGATGGAGAGCATGATTAACTACCATCTTCTTAATAATGTGGAGGCCAAATCCCTTATATCAGTTATCGACTGTATGGCTTTCGTAGAACTCGTTTTACGGGAGACTTGTTGGCGATCCTTTTAGAACGTTGGAGTCGGTCCATTCACATGTTTGTTGGATATTTCCAAGGCGTTTTATCGTGTGTGGCACTGCGCACTGTTGTCACTCTAATTGCTTTTGGTGTCGGTAATGATTTCGGTCGATTTACTTCGAGCTTTTTCAGTGATCATACTATTCGTGTTGTTATTGATGGGATCTCATAAAACGAGTTTCAGATGGTTTAAGGGGGTACCATAGGGTACTGTTCTTTTTCTATCTCTTTTTCACATCTTTCTTAATTAGCTCCTTTGTAAAACTTTCAATCCTATATAGCTCTTCGTAGACGACAGCAACATTTGTCATTCGTTTTCCTTCGATCGTAGGTCAAGGCAAATCATTACCTTTTGACAATCTCTGAATGGATTAGTACAATTAGGGTCGATTTTAATGCACGCAAGACCCAATGTTGTATGTTGACCCATATGGCCGAGAAGTGTTTTCTGTGTATATGGATGGTATTGTTATTAGGGATTCGGATACTCTTGATGGTTTGGACATAAAAATTCAGTGGGACGTCCGATAGACAAATCACATCAATCAAGTGTGAAAAGAAGCATGCTAGTATCTTGGTTTTCTTAAGCGGTGTAGGAAATACTTCCCACCCTCTGATGGTCTCACTTTATATACCACCTTCATCCGAGCAAAAATGGAATACTACTACAAAAAAATGGAATACCAAAGTATATTTTGGGGCTTCTGGATCGTGTTCAACGGAGGGTGTTGATGTTTATCAACGACAGTAGGGTATCGAACGCTATTGACTCGTTTTAGCATCGTCGGAATGAGGGTTGTGTAACTCTGTTCCATAGATATTACCGGAAGTGTTCCCGATGGTCCCGGTTTCTCTTCGTTCTACCCGCTTGTCAATTAGATCTCATCCGATTGTTGTTTATATTGCACAACGGATTACAGAGAAAATTCGTTTTTCAGTCACACTAGCCGTATGTGGAATTGTCTCCCTGCGGAGGTCATCCCTGGAACTTACAATGTAGAAAAATGTAAGTTAAATGTCAACAAACACTACTCCCTCTTTCCTAATCCGAATACCCTGTTTTACAGATATCAAAACAATGCAGTAATAGGGGCATCTCCTGTTGGTTCAAATTAAAAAAAAAAAACTACTACTCCGGCGACTTTGAAAAAAAGATGTATAATGTTAAAGAGGAAAATGGTATTGAAGACACAGAAATTGTAGCTTATACCAAATTTACACAATCTATTAAACGCTAAAAATATACATATATTCTTATTCCTCTCATTCCGGATCGCTATCGGTGCCACCTAGGTATTATAAACTAAAGCTGCATTTACATTACGGTCGAAATCCAGTTTAAACTAGATTTCGAAATCACTCGTTAGTTTATATAAAGAATGTATTGAAAAAAGTAACGCATATAAACACGTTTTCCCTTACGGTCAAATTGGGGTTTCTTAGAGTTTTATAAACTCTTTATACTACTATTTACTTTTTCAGTGTATTATTTAAGTAAACTAACGAGTGAGATGCCACTTTTAGTTGGCAATACAACTCACTTTAGCGACTTTGGATTGTCTTGACATAATTGTCTTTCGTGTTGAGCAATGTTTCTACATTTTGCTCAACAATGTGTTGCCAATCAACTATCCTTTCCAAGATGAACCAACAATGTTTTAAAATTAATCCTTAATTTGAATTTGTATTATTGTTGAAAGAAATCTGATATTTATCTTGGAAAAAGATGCAACTCTGTAATTATTTAAAAACAAATTAATATCTTTCATATAACATCTTGTTAACTGTCACGAGTGAAAGTTAATAAATTTTACTGTAATATTTGTTTCAAGTATAAATCTCTTAAGGCCAAATAATAAATAATATTTTTGTTTCTTTTGAAAAAAAAAATAAAATATGAAGCCCTCTTATTAAATTACCACTGCCCATTAAAAACACACCTACAGTTAAAGAAATAAAGACAAAAATATCAAATTTAGCTGCCCCTGTAACCTTAAGATCTTAAACTGAAATTACTCATTCTTTATTTGTTAAACAATTAAAACAGTTAAAATTTTTTTTTTTATTTTGCAAAAAAAATTAAAATAAAATAATGACCAGTAGAAATTTGAATTGAAATAAACAATAATAAATGTTGTGTGTAGGAAGTAATTTGTTTAAGTGTACTACATACACCAGTGGGTTGTTTCACACATATTTTTGAAATAGTTCAGACATTTCTTATTGGCTGATCGGATTGCCATGAGACACAGCCATAATTAGCGTAATTTTATTAAATTCATCAGGACCTGACCAATTAGACTCCAAAGTAGGACACCTCGGGTATTCAATCATTTTATATTTATCAACCCACTCATGTGAGTTATCTCTTAGAGTACATAAGTTATCCGCATTTGAAACTTAACATTTTGCATTTTTGCTTTAACCTGTATTTTTTTACATTTATTGTTGTCTAGTCCACATTTGAAGCGATGTTAAAAAAGAATAATGCTCACATATTTGGACTAAATTGAAGTACCTACAAATTCCAAAATATTTGTGAAACTCCCCACTGTGACGTGTAGTGAAAAGCATACATCAATCGATTACTCATGCTGGGCATAATTTAAGCACGCACTGTTTTAACAACAAAATAAATGTGTTAAATTAAATATTGGCAAAGATTTTTGTAGATATCATGATCATGTTCATTTCGAATTCACCATTTTTTTTACAAGCATTTTTATGTCTGGTAATGGATCAGCATTCATTTTTGGGTGTTTAAAAAATTTGTTTACTTATTTGTTGTGGTTTTGTTTTAAGGTTAACTTTGGGTTGCGTTCAAAACCAAAACAAAAAACCAAAAGTTTTGAAATATTGGCAATACTTATTATATGACATACAAAGAAGTACATTTAACATGAAAGCAACCATTGGTTTTGAAATACTTATACCTACAAGCATATGAAAAGTAACACATAATTTTTGAAAAACATGCCGGGCAATTAATTATATTTTGACATTTATTTGTTGGTGGTAATTAAATAAGAAAAATTGTATACAGAATAATAACGGCAAATATTGAATTTTTGATAACATTATTCAAAATATTGTTTAAAGTATTTCAATGAACATTTTTTATGACAATATTAAAAAAAAATATTTCTCTAACAGAAATTTTTACATCAGACCATTTGCAATTTTTTAAAAAAATTCGTAATGTAAGTGGTAATCATGTCATCATTTAAATTTAAAACTTAAACGGGAGAATTATTGGGTCGATTGATTTATAGGGAATTTACACAGAAAAAAGAAAGATTAATCTATTAACAATGGGCCTTACTGCATAATCAAGCACTAAACAAGTAGATTAAACCATTATTTAATCTTTCTGATTAACACATAATCTAACTTTTCATCTGCTTTTTATTTCTAAACAGCTCTTCATTCATACTACTAATTGTCCGCAACTCTGTGTTTTAATATAATTTCTATTGGCAACGTTAAAAAATATACACACAGATAAAAATTAACGTTAAGACGCCGCCGCAAAACATTTTTGGTGCTGTCGATAAAATTTTTGCTAACGCCGATATTTTCCTTGTTCCTCTTAGGCGCCACCTTGGTATTTTAAACTAACAAAGTTAATTTTTTTAACTTTCAAGTTAAATTTTTAACAGTCAAAATATCAGACATGGGCGGCGTCAATTACATTTCACAATCATTCACTTGTGAAATTTGTCATATAATTTATAATTTCAGACCTACGCTCACAGTTCTTGGCTTAAACGCTTACTTGGAAAATTTTCAATTTTGTCAATTCCAGACATGGGACATAATACCAATATTGGTGTATTTAATTACAGGTCAATTACTTTCGTCTAATTTACGCCTAATTACATGTATTTGGGTGTAATCGAGTAATTTCCAAGTAATTAAATACCCACATGTTGTTCCTAATCCCCGCGTTTGGTTTTAAAAAGTTGACAAATTTTCTAAGGAAGCGCCCACATATGCATATGTAAACGAGGAAGATTAAAAAGGTGGTTTAAAGTTAATCAAGTAGATTAATTTCGCTGTCTAAACTCCCTATTACTGAATTTAAACCGGTTGGCAATAACCCCCATTTAATGACTGCAGTTTATTATAACCTAAATTTATTTGATTCAGAGAAAAGTGCATCCTCATGTCACATTTATGAAATTGGCAGTTGGTGTGCCACCAAAAAAAAGTCTGGATGGGTTATCGGTAAGAGTAACACTATTTTCGTTTCGTTTCGTTAACGTTATTTTACGGGTAACGATATTTCAGTTATTACGATAACGGTTTTTTTTTTATCGTTAACGGTATTTTAGTTACTTAGCTATCGGTATTTTAGCAATAAAGGTATTTGAATTATTTCGGAAACGGTATTTAATTTTAGTTTTGTCAATGCACATTGATAATTTTAGCCCCATTATGTCCGAATTTTAATGACTAGCCAGTTTATGAAAATAGCGATTAATTTTGTCAGATTATTTCGCTAACGGTATTTTAAAGATAACTCTATTTTAATAATTTTAGCTACAACGGTATTTTAGTTATTTCGGTAACGGTATTTAAGAACATTGGTCTTTTAGTTGTATCGGTAACGGTGTTTTACGGATAACGGTATTTCAATTATTTCGGTAACATTATTTTAGAAATAACATTAGTCAGTTGAAAGGGATTTGAATCGATAACAGTATTTGAGCGGTTTTGCCTGCCATCCCTGAAATAAAGAGATTTTACAAAAAACTATAAAATGCATTTTAAAACCACATTTGATAAAGTAAAGACTAAATCTTGAATGAAATCTTGAATTTGTTTCAAATTCAGTATTGTACTTTATCAAATCCAGTAGGAGGTCTTCTGATATAATTGTTTAACTACGTTATTTTTATTATACTTTCAAACGTATTTTTGCAAAGCATTATTTTTTTATTTAATGGCTTACGAGGACAAAACTTTTATGTTTATTAACAAGTGCAAACACAAGCTGTTAATTGCTATAAATGCAAATCATACATTTGTTTTACGATTAAAAAGGTAACCTAGTTTTTATTTTAGCATTCTTTAAAGTTTAACAAAACTTTAACTTCAAGCGAAATTAATTTACTTGATTAACGTTACTCCACCTTCTTATTCTTCCTCGTTTAGATATGGATTTTTTGACAGTTAAAAGTTTAACTTGACAGCTAAAAGATTAACTTTGTCAATTTGACGGCAATAGCGATCCGGTATAAGAGGAAACGCGAAAATGTTGGCGTGAGCACAAATTTTGTTCACAGCGCGATGTTTTAAGATTTTTAGCGTTGCCAACCGAAATTATATCAAAACGCAGAGTTGCACATAATTAGTAGTACAAATACAGAGTCGTTTAAAATAGCCAGATAATTACACGCAGAAAAAAGACACGTTTGAATATGTTTGCTGGTAATTATATATATGTTTAAGTAAACAATTATACATGTCGTACGTAAACAAATATATATTTGCAATTTTAAAATATTGAGATATTATGTTTTGGCCATTTAAACATACTAATAATAATCATATATATATATATATATATATATATATATATATATATATATATATATATATATATATATATATATATGTATGCACAGCGCATAGTCCAGAGACATTTATTCGTTCCCCCCGCATAGTTTAGGGACATTTCCTTACTTTGGGGACTGTCCCCAAAATTTTCGCGCCTTTTCATACATCTAGCGTTTAAGATGAGGACAATTTTTTCTATACACCGCATATTCCGGCGACAATTTTGGCCATGTCCCTAAAGTATGCGCTACGCATACATATATATATATATGTATGTACACCGCATACTCTAGAGACATTTATTCATTCCCCCGCATAGTTTAGGGACATTTGCTTACTTTGGGGACTGTCCCCAAAATTTTCGCGCCTTTTCATACATCTAGCGTTTAAGATGAGGACAATTTTTTCTATACACCGCATATTCCGGCGACAATTTTGGGCGTGTCCCTAAACTATGCGCTGTGCATACATATATATATATATGTATGCACAGCGCATAGTCTAGAGACATTTATTCGTTCCCCCGCATAGTTTAGGGACATTTGCTTACTTTGGGGACTGTCCCCAAAGTTTTCGCGCCTTTTCATACATCTAGCGTTTAAGATGACGTTTTTCACTACGTTCAATCATATATATATGTTTACGGGCAAACATAACTATATTTGCAAGCAAACATGTTATATTAGAAACATTGGAAATGTAAATGTTTTATAAACAAAACAAAAGATTACCAAGATTTATGTTTCCAGCAGGGTGTTTCTTTCAGCGTGTAGAGATGAGTAAGGGGTAAATACCCAATTGGCAAATGTCCGGTAAAATGGGTAAATTCTCGGGTATTTACCAAAAAGGTTGTCGAAAATGTGGTGAACAAAGGCTTTGGACAGAAAAATGTTATGAATTGAAATTTTAGTATCATTAGCTGATACTAATGCAAAGGGGAAATGAGTGAAATTAGAGTGCTTAATATTGGAAACGAAATTAAATGAAACGGAGAATGAGTGGAATTAATAAACTAAACATGGAGAACGATATGGAATGTAACGGGAAACGAGTGGAATGGGAACAATAATTACAGGTAACAAAATTGCATTGAACCGGACATCAATTTTGTTTAATCAGAGTAACAAGTAAAAAAAAAATTGATCCATCGGAATATTTCCCGGAACTAGCAAAAACACAAAAATTTCTGCATTTTACAAAATATTTCGTTGTTTTGAAAATTGGTTTTCTTATTTTTGCATGGATTGTTATGTAGTGTAGTATCTCGAAAACTAAGAAAGATATCGCAAAATGGATAAAGGAACACGTTCCGACAGTAAAAATGTGTTAGGTCCACCAATTACACTCGTTCCCCATTCCATTCCATATTGATCCGTTTTTGATCAATGTTCCATTCTATTATCGGAGTGTTTAGGTTTGTTTTTTCAAGAATGTATAAGGGTAAACAAATAATTAAGCCACTCAGTGGCTGCTTTATAAAAAATGTATCTCTCGGGATCTTCCGCGGACATAGCCTATTCGTATTATCAAGGTTAATTAACACTCCTACACACAAAAAAAAAACTAATTTCTATCACGAAAACCACCCATTCAATAACTTTAATTGCTGAAATTCCGAAGACAACGAAAAATGGTAATTCAATTAGAAATTAATAGCTCTTTAATTGAATTATTTTTCAATTAAATAATAACTCATTTGATTAAAAAGTGATCAATATCGTATATCTTCCCAAAAACCAAAAAAAAATTGTTGGTTCCATACCAAATGTTTTTTATAAAAGTGTTGTTGCATACGTTCTGCCTATTATGGAGGCTCCAGCTTTTCTAAAACTTCGGGTTCTGATGAGATATTTAGCCAGATCGAAATACTAGCATCAACCTAGCTAATATGTTTGATTTGCTTTATTTTTGTAAATATACTGAGGTTGAAAGCTCCTTATAAATTGAAAATAACAAATGTTTTTTATTGCTTGAATTTTATAACATTGAATTTAATCCGGCATGAAATTCTCGTTTAGTTAACAGATTTATTTATACTTATGTGAACAAATTTACACAGAAATTAGTTTTTTTCTATTGAAACGTAGGGACTATATTTTCTTGTGATTTTCTGTGCAGAAATTAGACCTTTTGTTGAAATCTGAGTACTTTTCTTTAAAAAAATAATTTTTAATTTAATTTTTGCATTTTCTTTCTGTTTAAAATTTTTTTTCATTTTTATTAAACTAAATCAAACTTTAAAAATTACATTATCTATTTAATGATAATGTTTTAGAATAAATAAATATTCATATTGAAACCACTAAAACTAAATTATTTCACTTAATAAAGCAATAAACCTAATAAGAATTAATATCTAATATAATTGAAATGAATTTAAAATATTTATTACTAAAACATAAACATTTATAAAAAAACTACACAAATTCTACAAAAAACAAGAACAATGTGCTAATGTTTGCTTTTGAGCCATAACACAAAAAAATGTTAAGCAAGTACCGAATTTGAGCAAATATTTAATTGCTTCAATTAATTTTTAATTGACAGCTTTTAAAATTTTCAACAAACTGATTTAATTGAAAAAAGAAGGGAAATATATTTTTCTGTGTATGGAGCAAATAAATTTGTCCGTTTTGTCCTATCTTTTTTAGGTTTGAGGTTAGTGCTTAACTACAAATAACTCTTGATTTAAAAGATAATTTTTTCCCCCATTTTCCATATAAGGCGTTCAATTCGCAAATATTTTAATATTGACACATTTTGGATTCAAGAACTAACAGAAAAGGACTTCCCGTATTTCAAAAATATATTTAAATACTAAAACATTAATATTGCAATTATTAAAAAGCCAACTGGACTTAATATGTTCAATGTATTTTCCACAAAAAAAAAACTTTTTCATTCTTATAAAATTTCTATAAACTTTTAAATTGACAAACTTTGCAATATAATTAAGTGTTTTTTACTTACAGATTCAATTGAATAATAATGAAAAATATTCACTTACCTAAAATGAAAAAAGAAAACGAAAATATATTAGTAAAAATAATTATGAAATTATAAATAAATCTGTAAAAATAACAAAAAGAAAGCTACTAAAAATTTCTTCAAAATGACGTTGCAGAAAAACTGCTAAAATTTGCTGATTTTTAATGAAAAATATTAGTAAAATAAGAACAGCTCAAAAATTTATGAAATATAAAAGCTTTTAGTTATATTTGAGCTTATTTTGAATTATTATTTGCAAATATCAAATTAATCTTGTAAATTCAGCAAACATTTTGCTAAATATTGGTAAACAGAAATACTCAAATTAAAAGTAATTTTATGTGGAACTCAAATTCATAAAAAAATGTATAAGATTTGAAGCAAATATTTCTTGGCAATACACGGTGAGTTTGGCTATATGGAGGTTTCTCTACAGAAAATGTTAGTTTACACTTCAGCGAACATACCCAGGTAGAAATTAGAGACGGTACATAAAAACAAAGCGCTGTTTATAAAAAAACGTATATGTGTAAAATTATGTTAAAAAAACTATTTTCATTTGAGAATTTAAATTGTTGCTTTGAAATAAATTGTTGGTTGAAAAAGCATTTCAAAGTTGGTTTTTGAAACTTCACAACATAAAACATGGTTATCATTTGGGTCGTTTTCAAAACGCTTTACACCTACACACAGAGAAATAAAGTGCCAACCGAATTGAAAAGTGTATTTTAATGGTAACAACTTATAAATTCAGTTAGTACAACGATATTTACATTAGATTTCTGAATATTTCTATTGTTGCAACTAAAATTCAGTTGAATTAACCGAACTTTGTTGTGAAAACTAATGTTAATTTATAATAATCGAATTTGAGTCGTAGTAACCAAATTTCAGTTGGCAAATAGCTAAATTTTTCTCTGTGTGTATACATCGGAATGTTCTGAAAACGCTTGTACCACCTTTTAAAGTGCTTTTAAAACGCTTTCACGATAGTATTTTTCTACCGGGGTAGTTTGATAAAAATAAAAACATAATCAGTAGTAAGCGCTTTAAAAAATAACTCACTTGGAATATACTAGCTTTTGTTCCGAAATGCTTATAAAGGACCTGAGTTTGGGAAGATCCTTTAAAATATTTCCAGGCTTGTATATTTTATGCTATTTTTTTAATCATTATATTTTTTTGAATCTGATTTGAATCTGTGTAATGGGCATTTCCGTAGTCGCGTTCGCGATATTTTTTAATTAAAAAATAGTAAGGAAATCTTCAAAAATTGTTTCTTATTTTTATTTTTCAATAGCATTTTAATAACTCTATGTTTAGTACAAACGGTAAACATGGGATCGCGAACGTGACAAAATTGGAAACGCTCACAATTTTTTGTGAATTCATTAGCCATTTTAAAATTTATATGGTTACTTTTAAGACATCATTAATCCAGTACATTGGTTTAAAAAATACACATTGATTTATGTTTCTAAAATTAATACAAACAATGTTTACATTATAAATTATTTTTGTTAAAGAATATAATAAAATGTTTGTACTTGTATACCTGGCATAAAAACATAAAGAATTTTATCATAAAAATATTAGAAAGAATAATTTATTACTTATGTTGTTTTTTTATGTTTATTTCATAATAAAACAAAGCAACTACCAACTAGCAATAAATTAAGGTGACCATATTTTATGAATTGAAATCAACTCAAAGTTTAAAATAAATTTAGATTTTGAGAACTTTTTGCTATGAGATATTATGTTTTCATATAATATTGGTTGGTCTTGAAAACATACATACAAAGTCGGTAAAATGTTTCTTAACGCCGACATTTCCCTTGTTCCTCTTTTGCTGGATCACTATCGGCAACACCTTTATATTTTAGAAAGACAAAGTTAATCTTTTAGCTGTCAAGTTAGACTACTTACAAAATTGATATACAAGGTGGCGCAAAAATAACCTTCCGATGTTTTTTGGCTGTAATTTAAAAAAAAAAAAATGAAAAACTTTGATTCTTCTTATGGATTATTTTTATTTGGTATTTTAATTTTTTTTACATCAAGTCGAGAATATGATGTCATGATAATGGCCGCCGCCACAGTTGATTGTCATTTGAGCCCTTTTTATGGAATTTTCCATCACTTTGGCCAAAACTTCCGGAGATAGGTCCTCACATTCTTGACGGATATTGTCTTTAAGAGCTGCAAGAGTCTGAGGCTTGTTGACATAAACCCGCGACTTCAAAAAGCCAAACAAAAAGAAGTCTGGAGCGGTCAAATCAGGCGATCTTGCTGGCCAGTGCAAATCGCCAAAACGGGAGATTAGGCGCCCGGGAAATGCATCCTTCAGCATATCGGTTGTGGCACGTGCAGTGTGTGCCGTTGCACCGTCCTGTTGGAACCACATGTTTTCCAATCCCAATTCATCAAGTTGCGGCAAAAAGAACTCGTTGATCATTGCTCTGTAGCGCTCACCATTCACAGTAACTGTTTGGCCCGCGACGTCTTCGAAGAAAAAAGGTCCGATGACTCCTCCAGCGAAAACAGCACACCATACAGTGACTTTGAGCGGGTGTAATGGCTCTTCGTGGGTTACACGCGGATTTTCAGTGCCCCAGAAGCGTAAATTTTGCTTATTTACGTACCCGCTAAGATGGAAATGGGCCTCATCACTCATGATTATTTTTGATGAAAAATCATCCGATTATTGGTCAAATAAATAGTCACCAATATTCCGCGTTCTGGAGCAGTGTAGCGTAACATTGTTTATTAACGTGTATTTCGCATGTGTTTACTACACAAATGTCAAAACAGAACTGACATTAGGGGCCAATTGCAAAATTTATAGCATTTTCTGATAGGAGGATTACTTTTGCGCCACCTTGTATAAACGAGAAAAATTAAAAGGGTGGATTAACCTGAATCAAGTTGATTAGTTTCGCCGTCTAATAGGGAGGTTACACAACGAAATTATTCTACTTCATTAACGTTAATTCACCTTTTAAATCTTCATTGTTTACATATGCATTTTTTGACAGTTAAAAGTTTAACTAGCCAGCTAAAACACTAACTTTGTCTGTTTAAAATACTAAGGTAGCTCCGGTAGTAAGCAGGCTTAAAAGGAACATGCAAAATGTCATCGTTAGCAAAACTTTTGCCGACATTGTCAACATTTTTCACGGCAGCGTCTTAACGTTAATTTTTTTTCTGACTTTGAATGTATGTTTTCAAGCGTTGCCAACCGAAATTATATAAAAACACAGAGCTACAGACAATAAGTGGTATAATTACAGAGTTCTTAAGAAATAGTAGTCAGATAAAAAGTGGCATTAACTGCTAATCAAAAAGATTAAAAAATTTTAATGTATATTTTCAAGCGTTGCCAACAGAAATTATATAAAAACACAGAGTTACAGACAATAAGTGGCTTGATTACAGAGTCGTTTAGAAATAGTAGTCCGATAAAAAGTTGAATTAACTGTTAATCAAAAAGATTAAAACATGGTATAATCTACTTGTGTAGTGCTTGATTAAGCAGTTAATTCCATTTTTAGTAGATTCAATTTCGAATGGTCAGCCTAATTATATAAACTGTTAAATATCTACAACATATTATACAGTTAGCAAAATATGTTTAATATAATACATCATTATACTTTGTAGTCGCAGTCATCGTTTGTTGTATTTTAGCCAAAAGAAACAAAGAATACTAAAAAAAAAAAAAATTTTGCTAAAAAAGTTAAAACAGTTTTATCTAAAACGTAACATCTTTGAATTAAGATATATGAGTATAAGAGTTTGAATACGAGTTGTATTATTATATTTTGTTAGGTATAAAAGCCAGGTTTTTGAAAATTGTTTGCCTGCTGATTTTTATGCATTTAAACGTGCATAACATTTCATTGTTTATGCATATAAAAAATATATAAAAATTTTATAAAAAAAAAATATTAACTGCATAGCAATGGCTTAATGTAGAAAAGTCCTAAGTTTTTTTTTAGAGTTGAAGAAATAAATTAAATAAATTGTGAAAAACTGTAGATATGAAATTTCGCTCCATACTTTTTATTTTAATGTTTCTAACCTTAATAAAAATTGCATTTAGGGTGATTAACTTTTCTTAAAATAAACAGATATCCACAGATATGTTTATATAAATTTAATACTCATAACTATGGTTAAGCTCTAAACTTACCATAATTTGAGCTAAGTTAGCCGCTCTTAAACAAATTTTATGTATTTATTAAGTTTTTACTTCACCGCTAAATAAAAAAAAACTCAAGTTAGGACCTTTTTACATTTAACCATCAATATTTACTGTTGTGTTTACATATTATATGAATTCTTGTGTGTCTACCTTTTTGTTATTGTATTTTTTTTTTTCATAATTTTTTTCGCACATAAACAATTCAATAATATTTTAAATAAAACTTTGTTCAACAACAATATCTTTGTAAATAAACACTAGCTATAAATAAATAAAGTTAACCCTAAAAAAGAATTTCCTAAATTTTAACACGATTTAAACTGATTCGGTAGATACACTACAGTACTAATTCAAATATTTTCCCAGTCATTTTCAATTTTATCTTTCAGCCTATCAACATACAGCTCCGCATTTTATGATTCTTTGAAAAAAAGCTAATATTAAAAAAAAAACTGCTAAAATTGGAAAAGAATGAAGAAAAATCGTCAAATATAAAAAACTTGCCAAAACTGAAAACATTAAAAAAAAAAAATACCAACACCAAAACAAATTTATTTCCAACTATTCGATATTTTTTCAAATTTCAGAGAATTTTTATATATTAGCGATTTGTGGCGGTTTATTTTTAAATTTTAGCAAATTTTTTTAAATTTGTTTGAAATGTTTTTTCATTTTTGCCAACGTTTATATTCAATTTTATCTAGTTTTTAAATTGCAGCTATTTTTTAAAAAATTTAACGATTTTTAAAATTTTGGCGCTTTTTTAATATTGGTGATTTTTTTTAAATTCTCTACATTTTTTCAATATGTTTTTATTAAAGTTTATAAAAATTGTAAATTTTGTGCGCAGCAAATTCATTTTCAACTAAACATTTAATAAATATTATTAAACTTTTAATTGAACAAAAATTTAATTATATTTTTTATGGGCATCATTTTTTTTGTGTAACCTGTTCCTGCAACCTGGCCTGTTCCCTAAAGTGGACCTTTCGTTTTTTTTTCGTGTTGTTGCATGTACATATATTTCAAAACAGTCAAATGTCATAGAATATAATTTCCGCTATCACTAGTTTACAAAAGTTTTGACCCAAAAAAACGTAATATAATGGAAAAAAAACGCAATATAAAGTGTAATTCGTTAACATTAAAACTTAATAACAAACAAGTTTAAAAAAAATGTCCAGGTCGGATTTTTACAAACGGTAAGAATATTAGTCACAATTTTAATAAAATTGATTCCATAAAAAAAGTTAAAATATGCACAAAATAAAAAAACAAAACAAAATATACAACTACAAATCGATGCCATTTTCTCCTAAATTAGAGGATTCGGATAAATATTTACCTCCGTATTCGTAAAAATATTAAACAGCAATTTAAAAACATTTTAGTTAAAACACAAATTTTAGCTTTAAAACTATATTCACAAACGAATATTAAATTTTACACAAGTTTTATTATGAATACAGTTTTAAGGCTTAAAATGTGTTTAAGCGAAATGTATTTGAAATCTGAATTAAGATTTTTTATGAATACGGGCGTTGGTCTATCTCAGTTTTAGATTATCGAGAAAAACATGAATTCGCATGTAATTCCCTGCCCTAGGGATTATATATATATTTTCTTTTCTAAACAGTAGGGTGTATGCAGTAAATGCATAAAATATGCAATATTACATTTTTTTTTTAGAATTGTGGGGAACAAATTTAATGTTTCATTTTACTCATAAAAACCAAAAAACAAAAATATTACAAATTCATAGTTTAATATTTCAACCAAATATCTTTTACAAAAAAAAAAAAATATTTTTATGTCATCACTTTAAAGGTGCAACCTAATGCCGCAAAAAATGTCTATATAAAATGCATACAGAATTTTTTTTTTGATAAATTATTCACGAGTTTTTGGCATGTACAGTGGGGAGCACTCGTGAGTACATGTAAATACTTTTTACACCTAACGATTCAGGCTGAAAAATATTTGACACTTGAACTAAATTATACTTTATACTAAAGGTATAAGGTACGCTGAACTCAAATCTGGTCTCAGAAAAATTCAAAAAACTAAGAAAAGGTAAGAGTGTAGTGTATTTAGGTGCCGCTACAAGGTAAAAATCGGAGGATTTTGATTAAAAACGACCCTAGTCCCGTTAATATAGCTCGAACGCCTGAAGTCGGAGAGTGAGTCTGAGATCAGTTTGGGATTCAGCGTATCTTATGCTTTTAGAAAAGTGTACTTTAGTTCAAGTGTCAAATATTTTTCGGTCTGCATCTTTAGGTGTAAAAAGTACTTGCATGTACTCACGAGTGCTCCCCACTGTAAGTACTGAAATGGTTCTGGTATCTTATGTCTGTACCTTTTAATAACGAAGTTTTCTCAATTTTATCAGCAGTTAAAAAAACCAACAACAATGATGCTTTTAATTTTGACGTTTTTTTTTGGGCATGTTTAATGGAGTTTGCTTGGCTGTTTAATGTATTTTTGGGTTAATGATCCTGTGTCAGGAATTTTGATTTATATCTCAAATAAATTCATCTGCTGTAAGGGAGGAAGAACAAGCATATTAATCAATTGAACACATTAAAGTTATTATTATTTTTTTTTATTTATTAAATTTTTAATTAACATTTTTTTAATACACAGGAGGACAAAATCGTAACTTTTACTAATGAATATATTTCAGGTACGCTGCTATCAATTGCGTACTTTATTTTTCGATGTATGGTACAGTTTTTCCCCGAAATGACTTTAAGATTTTTAAAATGCAATCAATCTGACAGCTTTCTGTTGAAATGTAAGGCCAACTCCTGTACTTTTATTTAACGTACATATTTGATTTAAAAAACTACACTTAGGGAATTATGTTGGTAAAGACGACAGCAATTGTAGTCAAAAACAAATGAAATTTCATTTAAAGAAAGGACGACTTACATTTCATTAAATTCAACTAACATTGTCATTTGTTTTCTAATGTTCAAAAAATGACTAACAATTGTAGTAAAAATGAACCACATGGTAGTAAAAAATAAACAAACACATATTTTTTAATTTTTTAAATAACAAAAAACAACTGTAAAAAATGAATGTAAAATCATAAAACAGTCATTTGATGTGAGTTGTTTTTTTAAATGAACTACAAGGTTAGTTAAAAATTTTATTTGTTCTACAAATGACTTACATTTACATTAAAAATAAAGAAACTGTATTACAACCCAAACAACTACATATTTTTAAAGCAGAAGTTCCCTGAGTGTAGGAATTAAACCCGCTGTTAAGCAGTTTTACGAGATGAGCCCAGAATCCAACTTTTAGTATGATATGTGAATACCTTTGCTCAAAAATTCATTTAAAATACACGTATCAGCCTAGCTAAAATATTTTATTTGCTTTATTTTTGCAAATATACAGATGTTGAAAGCTCGTTATAAATTAATCAAAATAACAAAAATATTTCTATTTGTAAAAGTTTTTGTAACAAAAACTATACGTTTGTAACAAATATGTACCAAAGTTAGACATATACACTCAAAAAAAAACTAAGTTAGCAAAAGTTAGTAAAACGTCTTATAATCAGCAAATTTTTGCTGAAATTGTGTTTTCAGCTAAAATTTTAGTTATACTTATTCAGCACTTAACTGTTTTGAACTAATGTTTTACTAATATTTTACTAATGTTTCACTAGTTTATTTTGCTAAAATCAATTGTGCTAATAAGCACATTAGTAGTATGGAAGGCAACCAGATTGAAAGCTACACGCAGAATGACGTAGATGTCGGTTTTTCTAAAAAAAACTTTATAAAATATTTAAATTTAATAAAGTTTAAATGTGGATTTGTAAACTAAATGTTTATAGCCATTAATAACGTAGTGTGGTCAAATTGCAAAAAAAATAAAAATGTGGACGACAACCAGATTGAAAGATATACGCAGACTAAAGTAGATTTCGCGGCATGACAAGATGTAGCAGAGACGAGGAAAATTATACTAAAAAGTACAACTCTTGTAAGAAAAGGCATTAAAAATAAATCAACCATGGAAGATTTTTATATCTGTTTTTCACACACAATAAAACAAAAGGATGTCAACAATGTGTATCGTATACACTTTGCGGATTAAAAAAACTTAAATTTTGTGTTGTCACTAGTTTGTCTAAATAATTGTCTATTAATTAAATTAAAGACAAAATAAAATATTTAAATTTAATAAAGATTAAGTGTGTATTTGTAAACTAAATGATTATAGTGACTATTAATGTAGTGTGGTCAAATTTCAAACAAATATACGTTCAGGTAGACAGACTAAAGCCAAAGACAAGGACACACATCTTAAGTAATATTGTATGTTTGATTTTTCTTATTGCAAAATAAGGATTGTATATTTCATATTTTGTTATTTCTTTTCGTTTCTTTCTAGAAAGATGCCATCATTTAGACAACCATTGATGTAATTAGTTTAAAGATAATTTGTTTTTTTCTATATATTTTTTAGATATGAAATGAATTCGTGTCGTCAATGTGGGATTATGAACATTTCTATATTTTGTAACGTGTTGTAAATCATTTTGAAAAGAATAACAAAAAAAATTTAAGATTTTCAACAAATAAATTAACTAAAGTATAATTTTCATTTAATTCTGGAAAGCTATGCTGCCTGTACAATTTTTGTGAAATCGCTTATTTCGCATCAGTAACACCTTAAGGAAATACATTTTTCTTACTGATATGCCTCTTCGTAAATGACTCTTTCCATTGCTTGAACATTTGATTGTGTCGATTGTATATTTTGCTATCAAATTCGCAAAAACCGTAAAAATTAGAAGAAAACGTTTAACAGCGGGTTTAATTTCAAGCTTTGGGAATCAATTGTGTAAAATAAATATTACTACTGACCTTGTCCTTAGATTTAAAAAGAAAGTAATCGGGTTGATTGCATTTTAAAATTTTTGTATATTAAAAGACTACACGAAGATGTGCCAAACTTTAAAGTTATTTTTCTGTGAAACTGTACCTTACATTGAAAAATAAAGTACGCCTTAATGGGATCTACTAAAAATGGGATTAACTGCTTAATGAAGCACTAATAAAGTAGATTAAACCATTTTTATTTGTTTAGAATTAGTTTAGTGGAAAAGATTTAAGACTATCGCTGTCTTCGAAATTTAAATAAGTTCGATTTATAGACCTTAACACCCAGAAAACAGACTCTGACGTTACAACCGAATTTGTAGTCAATCGAATGGTTCGTTTGTAGCTATCGAATTTTTCGGTAGTTATCACAGAATTTTTGTTAAGACAAACGAAACTCTATTGTCGTTCCAAAATTTCTTTAGTTTCAATCGAATGATTGTTATCACAACCGAAAAATTCGGTAGCAGCAACAGAAGCATTCGATTGCAACAATTACGGTATCCACGACCGCGACTGTTTTCTGGGTGCATGATTCGACAGAAGTTGTATTATTTTTCTCACGCTGTAGTTTGATCATTTTTTAAATTTTGCGATGACCAAACTTTAAAATTTTTCTAAGACTCAGTTTGTTTAAAAATTAACAAAAAAGGATCTTAGAAAGGATATCTTTTCAGTTTTATGTCAAAATATAAATTTTTAGTAATTTTTTTAACAAGTTTGTTATAATTTTTATTAAAAATAAAAATTATGTTTTTTTCGACCTTTAATTGTGCAATGAAAATGAAAATTATTCAAGTTCGAGGCCATGCTCTATATTTCTTCATTAGGACATTGTCCTAATAAATAATCTATAGAGTTTTTTGTTTTCAAATTTATTATTTGACCCTTTCAGGAATGTGTTGATAGATCTATTTCGGGAATTTTCTAGGTTCCCATCATCAGAACACGTTTTGAAAACAAAAAACTCGAGGCCATACTCTATATTTCTAATGAAGAAATATAGAGTATGGCCTCGAACTTGAATAATTTTCATTTTCATTGTAATTTTTTAAATTTGTACAAAATATTTTAAATAGCAGCAATACAAAGTGATTTAAAAAAACGACAAACAGGTTATTCGAAACGCCCTGTTAAAAATCGATTCATACATGAACACACATGCCTTATATACTTCCACATGCATCCATACATGATTCTTATGTGTTCATAAACCATTACTATATGTTCATATGAGGAATCATATATTTTCATCTGTGTGCATTAACGAAAATTGAGGTAATATTTATACATATGATCACATATGAACTCTTATGAACAGATATGATTTATATGTGTGATATGATTTATATATGTATGACCTCGAATCATTTCATATATGAGCATGAATGAGATCATACATGTTCATAAATTTTTAATTTTAAAAGCCGAAAACCGCTTATTAAAAAATACGGGTTTTAAGTATTCTAAAACTGGGGTTTTAAATGTTTCGAATATTTGAGATTTTTATATAAAAACCGCTATATTTCAAAAACTGCAAATGACATATTTTTGTCATATTTGGAATCCGCATATAAATTTCTATTAATGAATTTGTGTTTCAAAGCCAGTTTTTTTGGCTATTGCGTAGTGTTGTCTGCATCTGTGTTTTAATATAATTTCAGTTGGCAACGCTAAAAAGTATGCATACAAAGTTAGATAAAAATTAACGTTAAGCAGCTGCCTGAAAAATATGTTGGCGACGTAGACAACATTTTTTCGAACACCGTCATTTACTTTGTGTCTCTTATGCCGGATCGCTTTTGGCGCCACATTGCTATTTTAAACTGACATATTTAATCTTTTAGATGTCAATTTAAATTTTTAACTGTCAAGAAATACATATGTATGTATGTAAAAGAGGAAGATTAAAAAGGTAGATTAACTTTAATCAAGTAGGTTCATTTTGTGTCTAAATTCCCTTTTAACGGAATGATGAATATTTTTGTGCTAAAATATTATTGCGATTGAAAACGAGTGTCGCAACTCCAAATTGCGTTGCCAACTATTTTTTCGTAAGATGAATTTTATGTTATAATTATAATTTCGTGTTAAAAAAAATATTTTTTATTTAACAATTTACGCAAAGATCAAACATATTTCAAAATCCCAGGATCTTTATAATTTAGAGTCACCTGTGTCAACATGCTAATGTTTAAACATCAATTAAATAAACATTTTACAAAGTTAATCTTTATATTCCCGAGACGTTATTTTTATATATATATTTTTTTATTAATTTTTCTCTATTAAATAGTTGTAAAACTTCTTTGTACATTGTGTATTTAACATTTTTATAAAATTGTAATTTTTCTCCGTTTTTGGTTTAACGACACGAAACAGTTGAAGTTAATAAATTAAACGATTTGTTAGTCAGACATTTTGAATTATTTGACAGTTGTGGTCGTGTGTACCGGACTGGACTATTCATTCATGAATTTTCTTCTTCTCCACTACCACACAAACTGCAGCGACTACGACAATATGATCATTATTATTTGTTGGACGATGTTTCTTTCGTTGATTTTTATAAATTGCCATTTAAATGTAATTAAGATGTAATATTTTCTTTACAATGAAACGGTATGGTGGAAAATGAAATGCATCATCAAGTGTTGAAATGTTGTCACTTCATAGTGAGTGGTTATAGTTGGGAGAGCAGATGGACATAATGGAAATTTTAAGGAATGTTGTCTGAAGTTTTTCAAACGTTAATTTAATGATTGCAAATAACCACAAATGACAAACATAAGTTATTAGAGATATTTATTTGTTTAATAAAAATGTTTGTAATGGATATTGTTGTAATTATTTGAATTCTTAATATGGTTTGGAAAAAAAATAAATTATCACTTTAATGGTTTAATGATTTCTTAGTGATTGTACGCATTAATATTTGCAATTTCAAACTGTAAAATAACAACTTTTTGAAACACCTTAATGTAGATATGGATTTAAATTTTTATAAATTTTCCATGAAATTAAAAAAAAAAACATTTATATATGAAATAGAACGTTTCCAAATAAAAAATTTAAAATCCCGTTACAAGTTTGTATCAAAATTCACCTACTGTTTGGAACTGAAAACGTTAAAATGATGTGGGGGTATTTGTACCTCTCGGAAATTCAGATCATTGTATCAATTCGCATTCTTTTCGTACTCCGAACCTCGGAGCACTTCAAATTCAGCATTATTTAAAAACAGGCTAGAAAAGGCTCAGGTCTTGGGCAGAACAACTGGAAACTTTGATTTCTAGATGAAAATGTTGATGCTTCCGTGAAAATTACGGAAAACTTAATCATGCTATCAAAGCGCATTTCGGCTAAACTAAAACATAAATGTTGGTTTAACCAGACTTGCAGTACCGTTATAAGATTCAGAGAAGAAGCGTTTAGAAATTGGCGCAAGAAAAAAACCCCCTAATACTGAAGAAAGGTTTGCACCAAAGTACTGAGTCGTGAAAACGAGAGACCTGTTGGCGTTCCATTCAGAACGTTGTTCGGTCCATCCACATGTGTGGTGAGATCAAAGTGGTTGCCCTGAATATTTCTAAGGAGTTCGATCGTGTGTGGAAATCGCAGTGTTATCAAAGCAAATTGCGTTTGGTGGCGGTAATGATTACTCTCGAGCGTTCTCAGAGAGTGTACTAAACGTGTTTTTATAGATGGGGTCTCATCCAACGAGTTTCAGTTAGGTTCAGGGGTACCACAGGGTGCTATTCTTTCTCCATCTTTTTTTCTCATCTCTCTAAATGACCACCTTAATAGAACTGTCAATCCTATTTACTGCTTTGTAGATGTCAGCAAACATTTGTCATTAATTTTCCTTCGATCGTAGGCTCAGCCTTGAAGAAGTTGCGGGACAAGGCAGATTATCAATGACACACTTTATCTCAGCGTTTCGACAATCTCTGAGTGGTGCCGTGCGAACAGGGTCGATTTTAATGCACGCAAGACCCAATGTTGTATGCTGACCAAAAGCGCTGTAAAGTCAACAATGTTTTCTGTATATATGGATGGTATCGTTATTGAGGATTCGGATACTCTTGATGTTCTGGATATGAGGATTCATTGTGATGTCCGTGGGACAAATCACATCATTCAAGTACGAAGCATTAATGTGTCTTGCTTTTCTTAACCGGTATAGGAAATACTTCACACCATCCCATCTCATCACTATATATACCACCTACATCCGACCGAAAGTAGCATACAACTCCCACATATGGACACGTGCTTCAAAGTATATTTTGGGACTTCTGGTTCGTGTGCAACTGAGGGTGCTGATGCTTATCAACGTCAGTTGGCTAGCAAACTCTATTGACTCGTTGTTGAATATAGTCCAGCGAACCACACAACGCATTACAGCCAGAATTGGTTTTCCAGTAGCACTAGCCATATATGGAATGGTCTCTCTGTGGAGGTCTTCCCTGTTAATTACAATATACACAGAGAAAACTGATTTATTGCATCAACCGAATTTCTAGCTAAACTATTGATTTGTTTGCAGCAATAGAATTATTTGGTTGTCACAATCAAAATTATTTCGCGGTTAATTGTAATTTTATACTACAACAAAAATGTTGTTGTATTAACCGAATTTCTGTTGCCAAAAAACAAAAATATCGAAATACCGAAACATGTGCTTGGCAAAAAATTCGGTAGTCACAACGAATCCGTTTTCTGGGTGTAGAAAGATTTGTCCACAAATACTACTCCCTCTTTTCTCCTCCCTGTAACATATTTTTCTGATATCAACACAATGCAATGCATTAATAGGGGACATCCCCGGAGTGTTGGTTCAAAATATCAAAAAAAACTCCATGATTTAAAATCTTAAGTTCATGAGAGTTTTTCTTAATGGTAACAGCAAATTAAATGCAATTGCAATATTTGAAATTTAAAAACCCTTGTTTTTCACATTATCGATTCAAATTTGAGCTTTTTGAGCAAATTTCAAACAAAAGTTACCAGTTCAGATCTACTTAACAGTTTGGCGCCCAACGTAAAAACCTAATTTCAATTGTAATTAAAAAAATAACTAATTGGAAATTTGATCAATTTATGTATGTATTTATTGTAAGAAAACTATTTCAAAACTTCCAGTCATAATTGTGTTAAAAAACGTTGTCATTGGCTAGTTTTAAATCATTAACAAATGCATAACCTTTGTTTTTTCTTAAACAATAACTTTCAATTTCTTTTGACAAAGAAGTTTTTTGTTTAAACTCAAACGACCAATTCATTTCATTCATGAAGTGTAGTTTTTCTGTCATCGACAATAATAACCCCCAAAACATATTAACACTTGTAGTATAAATTCAGTATAAATTCATTCATTGAATTAAAGTCTTACCGTTATCATCACTAGGGCAAGGAATTTCATGTACATAAATGCATGTTTTATTTCGATTATCTAAAACGGATATATACTAAATATTTACGCGAATCATAAAATTTAGAAGAAAATGACATCGATTTGCAGTTTGCATATTTTCGATTTTTTTTTTACTTTTCATGCATATTTTGTGCATTTTAATGCATAATTGTGCATATTTGCCATTTATTACCAGAATATTTTTTTAATTGGTGAAAAAATTATGGTATTCATAAATATTTTGATTGTTTCTTAAAAAAATATTCCAGAAAAATTGTAAAATAAACTTTACAGGGCAAATACGAAAAATGTGATGTATGATGTACAATACAATATTACATGAATGCGGCTATTTTTAGAGTTTAAAATCATTTTAATATTTTAAAATGTTGCTGAACCGAAGAAAAGCGTAAGATTATGTTGCTGTTGAAACAATATTTGCCAAGCAATTTTTTAATAGAGACGGAGGAGATTAGAAAAATAAACAAAAATCTAAAAATAGAATATTTGTGTTTGTTAGAGTTGGTCACTTCCGAGTATAATAACAATAACAGAAAAGCTAATAGGAAAGAATACTGCAATTTAGCTGCCTTACATTCGAGGCCATACTTGGGTGTGACCGCTAAACTGTCATGACTTGGTATTGTTACGTTTGTAATGTAAGAAGAGCGCAGGTTTGATTCTTACAGCAGCAGTTGAAAAAAAATTTATCATATAGACAATTTGACAATTATAAGACACACATAATAATACAATTTAAATGGAAAATCACTGATGACACCTGTCCATAAAAAAGGCCGAAACTAGTGTAGTCTGATTTAAAAATGAATAGTATTTATAACTTTTTGATTTTTGTAAAAAGTATTCTTTCAAGTGCATATTTTTCGTTTTTAGCATCAATTTATAAGGGCCTATTTTATTTTTTTAGTTCCATGAAATTTCTTACCCTAATCATCACATTTCAGCAAATATATGAGCTTTCACTCTTTAATTCACTAAAATGTTAAACAAAAATTAAAAAAAAGACAATTTCAAATAATATTTCTTTGAACATAAAATGAAGAATGTCATAAATTACTTTGGGGCATTTAACACACATATGTATATACTAAATATTAGGTACTAGGGTATTCAATCGGTAAACCGTTACTCGATTAATCGATGAATTTCAATCAAACAATTGTTTGAGTAAATTAAAATGACCAATTTCGAGTAACGAATAACTCGAACAACTTTGGTCGATTAATCAAGATATTCGAGTAAATCAAAATACATTCTACTTCAGTGTACATTTTATAAAAAAAAAACAAATTGTTTCGTATTTAAAAAAAAAAAAAAAAAAATTATAAAACTACATTCACACTTAACCCCAAAATATGTATTTTCTTTTTCTTTCTTTCAAATTCCATACAAATTTTAAATCGAAAACTTGAAAAAAACGTATTTCGGGGCTCAAAATGAATGTGTTACGCTTTAAAATTAAATATTATATTAGTGAAGTAGTTTTCTTTCGAGAAATCACGTTCGGCTAATAGGACAGAATACTGCAACGAATACTTAATATCTAAATCTCTTTGCGGCAAATTAATAAGATCATTAAACTTCTTCTTATGCACCTCTTTTACCCGTAAACTTAAATTGAATCTCGCTCCTAGCAATTTCTAAAGATATTTTAAAAATATCCTTAAACAATTACAGACATTATTATACTTAAATGAAGGGTTGAAACTATAAAAAAAAATAAACATGAAAAGTTCATGAAAAAATCGCAACAATCGCAAAACTATAACATTGTGTTAAATTTTTTTGAAAGATTCAAATTGTTCTTAATTCATCATATTTTTTGGCGTTACATCTCGGATTCGGATCTATTTTCTTTCATTCGGATCTACATATATGCAACATAATCTGATACATTTAAAATTTATGTGATTTATATTTTATATTTTTCTAAGGCATAGACTGCTATGCCATATTATTTTCGATATTTGCAAAAAATTCTAAAGGTTATAACACTAATGTTTTTTTTTTTTAAAGTTTAACTTTACAAAAATTTTAGAAGATCTTTTAATTTTAAATTAATTACCTAATTTTTTTTTTAATTATGATAAAAATACATTTCGGAGCTCATGATTTTGTATTTATTTTGGGTTTTATTATGAATTTTTAAGGAAAAATTAATAAAATAATATAATTGAAATTATTCGAGTTACTCGAGTAATTTTAAAATCTTACTCGATTAATCCAGTAAGTTAAAAACCTCAAAATCAAGTTACTCGTTTACTCGAACAAAACCAAACCCTAGTAATTTGATCACCCTAGTAGGTACTAAATTACAATATCTCGTACGAGTTGAGTATTTGCATAAACTTCAATAAAATATGGTCATATCAAAGTTGTTGAAGTGACAATAAAAAAGTTAACACACAACTACACAGGTAGAAATTGCCAACCGTACAAAAAAAAAAACGTACCACAGCTATTTTTGTAAAACCCACCGTATTAAAAATTACCAAAGGTACAACTAATATTGTACCGCAAAAGTACTAGTTTGTTTGCAAAGCCTGGCAAGGCATTCTGTAGGGCGATCGACGATTATCGTTCCCTTTTCGAAGTTAACTTACGACCATAATGCATTCAAATTTTAAATATTTTTAACAATGTTAAGTTTTCTTCGATCTTCTTTTATTTTATTCTTTTTAGTTTAAACGAGCTTAAGATCATTTATTTCCAATATTTCGTCTCCACATTGGGTGACTTCAACATTCAACACCAGGATTGATACAATCTCTACAAAACAAAATTCTAAATTTGGCAATAAAACAAAACAATATCGATATATTAAAAAGACTGACCATCAACAGCCCGTAGAGAAATCTAAACTTCACAAATATTAATTTAAAATTGGTCAATAAACAACTAACAAAAACAAAAACATGAAGCGTTGAAACAAATTACAAAGGAATAAGAATGTATAACTACTTATTTGAGTCAAAATTTAACTACAAATGATTTCAACAAATTTATTCAACATCAGGATAAACTGGCAATAAATTTAAGTTTACAGGCAAAAAAGAGGTGCATGAGAAGAAGTTTAATGATCTTATTAATTTGCAGCAAAGAGATTTAGATATTAAGCACAATAGAAAATGGTTTGTTAACAAATCAAATGTTAACATCCCCACTGATGTAGAATGGGTTCTTTCTCTAGGACATAAACACGCACTTCCAATCAAAATCGAAGATTTTCCAGTTCTGAAAATCATAGCAGACTTTAACAGGAAAAGAGGAACAGGAAATAGTGAGGAATAGATTTACAAATATTGTGGATAGCCATAGGGAACGATTGACAAATAGGGATAAATTTATGTTGGAAAAGGTTAATAGAGCTGGGAAATTCCTAAAAGATAATAAGGATCTATTTATTTTAAATGCTGATAAGGGTAATACAACTGTGTCAATGAATAAATGCGATTATATTTTAAGAATGAATAATATTGTAAGTGATATTAACACATATGAATTAACAAATAGGGATCCAACCAATAGATTACAGATGACAAATAATAATTTAGTTGAGGATCTTTTCAAATTGAAGATTATTACATCTTTGGAAAAGAACAAATTTAAGAAAATATATCTACAGCACTTAGATTGTATGGAGTACCTAAAATCCATACAGAGCAATTCCCTTTAAGACCAATATGTTCATTTGTTAATTCTTCATCTTATGAACTATCCCAGTAAAAAAAATTCTTGTTTTTAGAAGCAGGATAAAACGAATGCGCTGAAGTAAGTGCTTACTATTATATAGTTCCTATAAAAATAAACAAAAACATTTTTTAAGCTTACTGTTTTCCCTTACAATGATGCAGGTAGTAAGCAGCTTACGTTAATCCCTTACGAGGATGCATATAGTAATGCAGAAAGTTTCATGTCGTTTATTATAAACGATCTGAACCAGTTTTCCCGAGTGATTTCCGATTGTGTTTGGTGTTTTCGAGTGTGTTAAAAAAAATAATTAGTCATTTCACTGTACCTGAAGAGCTACCACGTGGTGCGGCAAAAAAATTAAATAATTATACTATGTCTAAAATTAATGTCTGTAGAACATGTAGACATGAAGTATGATTTTACTGAAAGCGATGAAATAACAGCTTTTTGTAAGCGCTAAAACCTGCGCTTATTTTGCCCAAAAGTAATGCTTCCAAGTGGGAATTCTCCATATAAAAATCATGGCATATGTAAGCAGGTTTGTAAGGGATTCTTTTTGGCTCACTCCCTTACAAACCTGCTTTCAGGTAAGCAGCGTTTTTTACTGGGATGTAATTACGTTACAAGTATTCTTGAGAAAGAAACTGAAAATTCAAAATATAATGTAAAAGATTCTTTACATTTTAAAGAAAAGATAAAAAATTTATATATACAAGATGATGAAAACTTAGTTTCACTTGATGTTGTATCTTTATTTCCAAATATACCAATAGATATAGCTCTGAATATTATTGAGGAGAAATGGAATATTATAAAGGAATACACGAAAATAGAAAAGAACCTTTTCTTACGTATTCTAAAATTCTGTATAGTAGATAACAGATATATTTAATATGATGGTAGAATATATATACAAATGGGATCTCCAGCTTTTCCAGTTGTAGCTGATATTGTATTGGACAAATTATTAGATTCTTGTATTGAGAAATTAGATGTAAACCGAAATTAATCACAAAATATGTTGATGATTTGTTCTGCATTATTTCAGATGGTTTAGTGGATAATATTTTGTCAACATTTAATTCATTTCATGACAATATAAAATTTACAATTGAAGAGGAATGTAATTCTAAAATTCCTTATTTAGATACATTAATAATAAGAAGGGATAATAATTTAGTAATAGATTGGTACTAAAAACCCATAGCTTCTGGAAGAATTATTAACTATTATTCAAAACACCCTAAGAGAATTATAATTAATACTACAAGGAATCTAATTGAAAGAGTTTTGAATATTAGTGATGTAGAATTTCACGGAGTTAATATAGATAAAATTAAAAATATTTTGAATGATAATAATTACCCTATTCAACTAAGCTGTAAATTAATAAGACAATATAAAAATCGAAATAATATAAATATAAGAACGGTTACTGAACCTAAAATTTATAAACCTCTGAATTATGTTCCTCTTATATCTGATAGATTAGAAAAATCAAAAATTTATAATAATAAGAAATATTTAGTAGCACATAGAACACATTACACATTAGGTAGATTATTTAGTAAAACTAAAGATAAAATAAATAAATTAAAAATGTCTCGTGCGCCCCGGTAGGCTAGTTGGTAGCGTGCTGGCTTATCAGTGCGGGGGTCGTGGGTTCGATTCCCACCAGAGGCACTGGTCTGTTTTCGCTACAACGCGCCGAAGGCCATAGTAGCTAGTGCTCGGTTAGGGTAATAGTATATAATTTGTAATTATATGATTATATGATTATTAATTAATAAAATTAAAAAAAAAAAAAATAAAAATGTCTCATTTAGTTTATAAGATACCATGTAAGGGTAATGATAATGAAAATTGTAACAAGGTATATGTAGGTACAACAAAAAATAAACTAAAGACTAGAATTGCAGGACATAAATCTGATCAGAAACACAATAAAACTACTTCTACACAGAAAACTGCATTATCATTACACTGTAATAATTCTAATCATTATCCAGATTTTGATAATACATCAATTTTGAACACAGAGAATAATTACAAAGTTTTACAAATAATGAAAGTACCATTTACACAACGCATTAACTATAAGACAGACATAGCAAATGTTGCGCAAAATTACAGACATTTAGTTAATAGAAACTAAGATAATTTTTTATGATGTTTAATAATATATGTATTTCAATATACTAGTTAAGATTTTAAATATTATTATAATTATTTTTGTTTTCTGTGATATTTTTATTTTTATTTAATTTTGATTTCTGGGATATTTTTATTTTTTCATATTGACAGAAAATATTTTTTTTTTTTGATTTCAAGCCTTTTTTAAAAAATTTTATTATATGTATATAAATTTTTTAATTTTTAAAACTAGTTTTTTCATATTGTAATATTTGTTCCCTGAAGAAGTCACCCAATGTGGAGACGAAATATTGGAAATAAATAATTAATAAATAAATGATCTTAAGCTCGTTTAAACAAAAAAGAATATTTTTAACAATTTTGGTAAAAAACAACAATTGTCCATTATTTAATTTAACGTTTTCGTAAGTAACATCGTGAAAACGATAGCAATTTAGGTCAAGATTGTTAATCCCACGTTCTGCCAACGAATAACCGCCCGTCGCCAACGCTTTGCCAATACTGTGCCGATTGTATTTTTCTGCCTGGGTAGGTACAATGGGACTAATGATAGAGTTGCCAATTTTCTTTAATTGTTATAATACGAATTAAATTTTCCCCATTTACTTTAAATAGCAAATATTGTGTTTCAGACTAAAAATAGTACTAAACCACCCAGGTAGAAAATGCTAACCGTACCAAAAAAAAAAAAAAATACTACTGGCAAACCATTGCTATTTTGTAAAACTACCCGTGTAAATAATTAACAAAGGTTCAACAAATATCGTTCTAGGAACACACTATTTTGTTTGCAAATCATGTGTTTTGCCAGTACCACCCGCCAAAATTTTTTGGCAATATTGTTTTTACCAGCATTACAAACAGTTAGATGCATTTTATTTTATTTTATTATATTTCACACATTTAAATATAATGTAAAAGACTCAGACCGAACTGTATTCCTGTCTTATATATTTCTCAAAATGAATTAAATTTGAATTATGATGTCAAACATGACAACCCAGCTGAAAATGATCATATATTATTATATATGTCCCATGTATGAATATATATGGATCCATACATGGAAATGCATGGAAGCATATATGGAAATGTTTGTTATATATGGAAGCATATATTGAACCATATATGAACAATTGTTGCATATATGTTTTCATATATGGAACCATATATGTAAATGTTTACCATATATGGAGCCATATATGAAAGTGTTTTCCATATATGGTTACATATATGAATGTATTATTCATATATACTACCATATATATGCCATATATACTACCATATATAAGGGTCAAATAATAAATTTGAAAACAAAAACACTTTATAGATTATTTGTTAGGACAATATCCTAATAAAGAAATATAGAGTATGGCCTCGAACTTGAAAGAGAGATAGGATTAAGAAGAAAAAAAGAGATAGGATTAAGAAGACAAAGCATTCTAGTTGAGAAATGAATTGTGCATTGGTATTAGCTAATTCTGTCTCTTCTGATCGAAACAATACTTGTGTGTATGTAGTGTGACCAAACTCCAATTTAGTCGCAGTCAACGCTGTGTCGACCGTGGCTCAACTCGTTAAGAGGCGAGATTACGATGCATAGCTTGTTGCTAAGACCGTGAGTTCAAATCACAGTACGACACCAAAAAATAAAAAGTTTTTCATATAGAGCAAAATTAACAATATAAAATACTTTGTTCAATTGACACATAAATTAACCACTGACGAGTCCCAGGAGGGGGGACGAAACTGCGGCAGTCTGGTGTATCCCTTGTGTCCGTAAAATTTTTCAATAAAAATGTTTTCTTCTTCTTCTTCCTGTAAAGAGACTAACTAATTGAATAATTTTCATTTTCAATGTATATAAAATATACATTATCTATGTATATATAATACTATATATGTAAGCAATAATTTTGTTAATAAAAATTGAATTTTCAAACTAACAATTGTTTTTATTTTATGAAAGTATACGTAAGGAGGAAAATATATAAACATATATGGGTAGGATATATATGGACAAATGTATGGACATATATGAACATATATATCCATATATGTCCATATATCCTCAATTTTCGGATCCAAACCATATATGGAACTCCATATATGTATATATATGGGTCATATATGAACTTTTTCACCTGGGAATGCAAAAGTTTCCAAAAACTATAGAAAAATAAGAGGTGGAATGTTTGATTTTTCGGATGTTCTAAAAAAAAACATTAATATGATCATATATGAACTTTTTTAACCGGCTGGTTAAGATTTCAATTAAAATTTCAATTCAAATGTAAACACCGCCGGACTGAAATTTAATGTATATAAATGCACTATATAAAGCTGGCAACTCTTTATATAACCGGCTATAGTGGTAACAATAACCACGTACATTTAACACTGACCTCAAGAAGCCAACAAAGAAAAAAAACCAAAAGAAATATCGTCAAAGAAAACTTGCATAAAAGTATCTTGTATTTTAATGTATGTTGTATTTTAATATATGAGGACAATCGATATAAATAAAGGTGTAAATTTAATACCTTTCTTTACGATTTATATCAGGTTTACAATACCAAAATCCTGTTTGTTTTATGACCAGTGTGTTATGATATGTTGAAGTTTTCAGAAAATTTAATACTCAACTACTTGTGCTGCTGTTAACTTGGTAAAATTACACTTGCTTGCAATTTTAGCATGGACATAATTGTATGTTCAGATAATAAATGTTATTTTTCAACAGCACAAACAAGACAAAGTATAAGTTTACAATTGTAATTTACAAGTTCAAAGATATGATATAAATAGGGTGACCATTTTTTTCTGATATGGAATCAGTACAAAATTAAAATAACAAAAAGTCTTGTGATGAATTCTAATAAACACAAAGAATTTACTTTCAATAACCAAAAGTTCGAATTAAGTGGAATTTTGCCTGAAAATTACTAAAATTTAAGCTTGATTCACACGCTATCCACTCCTATCCACCCATATCTACTATTTCCCAGTATTTTGTAATTTTCAAAAGAGAATTTACAATAATTTGACAATTCTCATCACCAATAATGGTATATAGTATACTGATAATAATCCATGGATAAAAATACGAAAAAATTTCAAAATAAGCAAAACTTTCGTAAAATAAACGAAAATTTGTTAATTTTACGAAAGTTTTGGCAATAATTTCGTATTTTTATTCGTTGTTATGAGTGTAGATATTTTTTTATATTAAATTATACTCTTAGAGTATTACACGCATAAGATTAATTTATTAATTTAATTGAATTAAATTAACAAAGTTCGCTGCAATTCGCTCATTAAAAATGTTCATTAGATTAATGCAGCTTTTCATAAAATTTTATGAAAAATTTAATTTTATTAATGTTCATAGACAATAGTTTCATAATAATTATAAAGCTTTTTCACTTTGTGAAAAAACTTCATTAGTTTAAAGAAAAATGTAATTCCGATTCGTTCTAAATTAAATTTTAGTTGTGTTAACCGAATTTTTTTGCGAAAACCATTATTTAGTTGTACCAACTGATTTCCATCGTAGTAACTGAATTTCAGTTGGAAATCGTTAACATTTTTCTCTGTGTGTGAAGACTGACGACATTTTAATTTTTCGTCCCGAATATTTGTTTTCCTAAAATCACACTTCACATTTTAAAATCTTAAAATTTATTGGATTTCAAGCACTTATTTTCGAACTAATCCTAGATTTAAAACGGTTTTCCCTCATAAATATTTTTAGTTTTAAATATTTATTTTTACAGTTTTCATCAGATTAAAATATTGTTAAAATTAAAAGTTCTGAAAACCTTTTCTAAATGGATTTACACCTTTGTTTTTCTATGGAAAAAAATAAAATTTTCTGAAAATGTTAAAAATCAGTACATCAGTGCAAACTTTAAAAAATCTCTACAAATCAGTACACAATTTTTTCAACAGAACACGTGACCAAATATCAGTACATGTACTGATCAAATCAGTACGAATGGTCAGCCTAGATATAAAGAAAGGTATGACTTTAACATTATTGTAAGGTTGTAACTATTGCTATAAATATTAGAGTTTGTCAGAAAAGTATAAAATTTGCCTGTTTTTCGGATATCATCACTTTTTAAATTGTTTTTGCATCAATAAAAAAAAATGGTGTTATTATGGTCAAAATCACTGATTTAGAGTAAATTTTCCTACAGATCCAAAAGAGCTGTATTTATATGAAATTGGAATTCACATTTCGATTCTCCACAAAATTTTTTTAAAAAAAAATCTTTTTTTCTGTTTTTAAAATGCACCATTTAGGAAATAGAGTGGTGGGAAAAATAATTTTTTTTTTAAAAACAAAGTTTTTTTTTTTAATAATAATCAATAATAATTTTTAGCTTAGAAAAAATGGTGGAAAAATTTTCGGTTTATGGTAAACCAGAAAAAAGTTATCAAGTTTTCAAAATGTTGTCTTTACTAAAATGCAATATTTGCCAAAACTACACTTTAAGTGTATGTTTCCAGAAGATCATCCCCCTCTGGAAACATACACTTAGAAACATACACTTAGAATACTATGTAGGTAAAGACCACTGCAAATGTTGTTAAAAACAAACGAAATTTCACTTAAAGAAAGGACGACTTACATTTCAGTAAATTCAACTAACATTGTCATTTGTTTTTTAATGTTCAAAAAATTAACCACAATTGTAGTAAAAATGAACTACATATGTTAGTAAAAATAAACAAATACAAAAAACAACTGTAAAAAATAAATGTAAAATCATAAAACAGTCATTTGATGTGGTTTGTTTTTTTTTTAAATGAACTACTAGGTTAGTAAAAAATTTATTTTGTTCTACAAATGACTGACATTTACATTAAAAATAAAGAAACTGTATTACAACCCAAACAACTGCATGTTTTTAAAGCAGAAGTTCCCTAAGAGTATAAGTGTGAGTACTCAAATGTAAAGAAATTGCCTCAAGATTTCAAAAATGATATTATGTTCCATGATACGTAGCGCTAGAGCTATTTTAAAGAACGTTTTTTTAGTGTTTTTTTTTTGGTTACTTTTGTAAACTTTACTGTTCAAATAATGAATTTTACATGAAAATATGACTTTTTAGTCATAGGTGATGGTACAAAATATATTGGCTTTAGGGTTTTCTCCCACATTCCGTCCAAAGACCGACTTTGCTGAGGAAAGTTTTTCTGCGTGTTCTCATTTGGTACTTCATTTGAATTGTGTGTGATTAAAAAATATATTTTTAAAAGCTTTTGAAAAAAGTGAGTTTTCCGTCCACTCTATCAATGGCTATGTAATGCTCTCACCCTCTATATGCACAAGAAAACGTGCAAACAGAAAACGGGCCATTTTTATTTAAAACCAAAGCTAAATTAAAAAAAATTTTCCCCAAATCATAACAAATATGTTGAAAACTATCAACAGCAACACAAAACAATAGTCATTTTATCACTTTAAAGTCACGAAAAAATATTCGATTTAATATTTGCAACCACATGTTATATTTTTTTCTCTGTAATTGAGAGCATTTCAGTCTCTTTATTTTCTAAACTCTTTTACTCTAATGCCTAAATGGTGCAGTTTAAAAACTGCGCAAAACTTTTTCTTTTTTAATAATTTTTGTCAAATGTCGAGTTCAAATTTCCTATAAACCAATCACTTTTTGGTCTGCAGTAAAAGGCACCCTTAATCAGAGTTTTTGACCACCGCTCGCATGTGGAAGGAGTTGAAATTCCAAAAAAAAAAAAAATAATTACGACATTTTTTATTGATGTAAAAACCGTAAAAAAGTGATGATATCCCAATATCAAATTTTTGTCACGAACTCTAATAAATATGATTCATTGTCTCGTTCTTATAATTCGCTATAAACTTTTATGTTATGTAGTTTTTGGTTACAAAATATGAATGTTAAGGCATCAGCTGAATTTACTCATATTATTTTCTTTTTAATTCTTTTCTGTTTCCAAATGACCTATATTTTCATTTAAAATGAAACATACAAATGTTGTTGACGTTTCGGTACTTCTTTTTGTTTCTTTTTAATTGTGGCAAATAGGTTCTATCTCTTTGCCTCTTTTTCTCCCTTTCCGCCGCCATGTAAAAAAGGTGCTAAAGACCTCAATGAAATATTGTTCTGTTAGTTAAAACTTTATTTTATGGCCATCATCAATAGTTACACTGTAGAGCAAAAGTGAGCCAATGTTTCAAAACTAAAACTTAAGATGTATTTATTCTACAAATGTTTTTGGAAAACAGATGTTATTAGGTATAAATTTGTGATAATGTGTCCTCTTCATAATCGTAGAGGTCCGACCTTTTGGCCCTCCTATATTTCCCACAATCTCAAATTGTATAGTAGAAGGTCATTGGCTGACTTTTGCACCAATACCCCGTTTAACTAAAATCTGTACTTTCGTTACAGAATTATTGACTTTGTTATTATATAATAACGCCGTATTCATAAAAATATTTAACAACATTTCAAATACATTTTACTTAAAATACAAATGTTAGCCTTAAAACTGTATTCATAAACGAATATTAACTTTTACGCAAGGTTTAAAAATTGTATTTTAAGCTAATATTCCTTTATTAACACAGTTTTAAGGAAGTGAAAGAAGTGACAATCCCATGCAAAACATCAAACATTCATATAAACTAGTTTTCTCACTAAATGAGAACTAATATATGAGCTCGAAGTTATATCTACCAAAGGTAGTGGGTGCACATAACAAACAAGTTTTCAATTTATTTTTGATCGATGGTGATAATCTTTAACTTCGAGCTCATATGTTAGTTCTCATTTAGTGAGAAAACTAGTTTATATGAATGTTTGATGTTTTGCATATGATTGTCACTTCTTTCAAAACGTGTTCTGATGATGGGAACCTAGAAAATTTCCGAAATAGATCTATCAACACATTCCTGAAAGAGGTCAATTAATAAATTTGAAATCAAAAACTCTATAGATTATTTGTTAGGACAATATCCTAATAAAGAAATATGGAGTATGGCCTCGAACTTGAATAATTTTCATTTTCATTACATAAATTTATGTAAAAAAATACTTTTTCAAAAAAAAAAAAAATAAAAAATTATTATTTATGTATTGCTGTATATGGGGGTGGTATTGGATAAAATGGCATTATAGTATGTACCAAGCAAAAAATTTTCAAAAAGGTAAGCGGGTTTGTAATCAATCATATTGGGCAGAACGCATTCCTTACTAGATTACCTACTCGATTCTTTTAACAGGGCGTGAGACTAAAATAATTGATTCATTAGAATTGATTATTTTTTTTACCGAAGAACTATTTACTTTATATTTTTAAGAACTACATACATTTTTTAATAAACAAATAGTTCCATTGTAAAACTATGAAGTACTTACACAAAAAAAAAAAAAATAGTTCCCTAAAAAAAATAAGAAGTACTTACACAAAAAAAAAAAAAGTTCCCTAGAAATTATTTTGACTATTATATCTGATTTTAAAAAAATATTTTACAAAAGTGCTACTAATTAACCGCTTCAGAGAAGGACACGTGACTGCATTTTGACTCTCAATTACGCGTACTTACGAGGGAAAATCGTAATCACGCACACTCACTCAGGATATTTTTCCACTAACTCATGCTTACTCGAGTAAATGTCACTTTTACTCACACGTGATTCTCCTGAGTCACTCAAATGTAACGATCAAACCGCATCCGGAAAAAATAAAATCACAAAAAGTGAAACATATAATTTTTTCCCAAAAAAGAACAACTCAAAAATTGAAATTTAAAACAAAAATATGACTCACGCACAATCACCCTCGAAATTTTTTTTACACTCACTCACGATAACGTCTGTATTTTCAACTTCCACTCACAGTTTTATGATCACGTGCGCATCCCTAATTTATACCTAACCACAGTTTAGTATTATTTTCCAGCAAATAAAAATTTGTTTCAACAAAAATATATAAGATAAATTCTTTAAAATTGTATAACTTCTTTTTTTAAAATTAGGAACTACTTCCAATAAGAAAAAGTATATGATTACTTCTTGAGTACAAAAAGTTATACATATAAGTTAATAACATTGTTATTTTCTTTTAAGCAAATAATTACTTTGTTATTGAGTTCCCGCTTTCTGGTTTAAATTTAAAGATTTGATTACAATACTATTTGCTTTTTTGACTCTATCGTTGGAATGAGTTTGGTATTGCAGTTATGAAAATGTCTATCTTTATATAGTGATTTTGTTTTGTTCATCGCTGATTTTTCTTAAAGTTCAGAGTCAAATGTTAAAAGTCTTCCCAAAGATCATTTTGTGTAGCTTTTAAAATAAATTATTTATAACTATTTTACTGAAAAACTGTTATGATTTCAGTAGTTTTGATTAAATTTATAATAACATAATATTATAAGCAAACACTTCGCTTTAATGTACAGACATTTTGCCAAAATTTGGTCTAAAAACTCATTGGACGGAAATAATTTTTAACAATTTTAATTATTACTTTAAAGGCATAACTTAGTCGCTTTTCTTACTGAAAATGAACCGAATTGCCCCATATAATTAGTAAATAGCAAAAAAGTTCTTAGTTCTGTAGTAAAAGTATAGTTTTTAAATAATCGGAGTATTGGTGCAAAAGTGATCCAATGACCTTCTCCAATACAATTTGAGATGGTAGGAGATATAGGTGCGACAAAAGGTTGGACGTCTATGATTATGAAGAGGACAAATTGTCATACCTTTATACCTAATGAGATTTGTTTTTCCAAAACGATTTGGCGAATAAATACATCTTGAGTTTTTATTTTGAAACATTGGATCGCTTTTGCTCCACAGTGTATGTTTGTTTACACTAAAAAGTGTGTTATGGTGTCCAATGTCTGTAGCCGTCGTTGTAATCGTTTGTTGTTACTTATTGTTGTCCACTTCGCTCGCAGCATCTCAAAAGTGTTAAGATTTATTCCAAGTAGCCCTAAATTCATGTTTATTTTCGTGTTTTCTTTTACAATTTTCTAACAAATTTAAATCCCATTTTATTTGTGATTTGGAAGAAGTATTTAAATTTTTAGTTGTTTTTTATGGTTTATTAGTCAAATTTTAATGGCTATTAAGCTTGGCTTTTAGTAGGACTGGAAAAATTTAATTGATATATTATTTTAATTGTGGTAACCAATATATGTTAAATGTAAATCTTTGAACATCACCAAATTATGCCGATATCGTTAAAAAAAAAACAAAACAATAGCATGTTTAAGTGTTAAAAAGGAGGCTCAAATATTAGGATATTTTTGAATGATGGCATCTTTAACATTTCAAAAATTCAAATTTTTTTTGTTCGCAGTATTAAAGTATTCGAGAATACAAAAATTTTGATACCCATATTGCCTATGTTGATTTAAATATTTAAAACAAGGGTTATAAAAGCTCTTCGGGAAAAGTCATATTACATCCGAACGATTACGGAAATTGAAAAAAGCCCAGACACCCCTTCGATGAAGTTAAACAAGCATTATTATATGTTAAGTTGCGATACAAATGTGGTATTCGAAAATATTATTTTTGGAATACTGCAAGGACATGTTTTATATACCATTGGATGCGACTTTATAATACATTTCATTTGATACCCAACTTGTGTATAATTTAACAACTTATATAAGAAATATATTAAAAAAACCTCAAATTGGGTAATTTTTGACCTCCTAAAAAATACGCGTCTAATATTTTTTTTTGTCATTTACAACATATTTTAGTTTCATTTAAATATTGAGGATTCACCATTGTGTAGTTTCCTTTTAAATCTGAAATCAAACTTTGTTTGATTTCAAAGCTGTTAATATTTAATTTAATGTTGTTTCTACTTGCTATCAAATTTCAAGTTCATTGCTTTATTGGTTTTACCTAGCCGTCAAGGGCCACGGGCCAAAATTGTATTATATCAATGAGTCGGATCATACTCGAAGGACACATATATTAAATTTCGCATGCCAGACAAAGAAGTTTGGGCAGGCCGATAAATGTGGAGATTTTTTTCCTTTTTCGAAAAATCTCTTCTATGCAGATGTCTACTAGTGATTGCGAACCCAGATACCAAATTCAAAATATCTCGCTTTAGCGGTTTAATCAGGCCGCAAATGGGGAGAGTTCCCCCCATTTTAAACCATTTTTATCACGTTGCAAAAAATTCAAAAAGTATAATATTAATGACTTATTTTATAGTCGAAAGAACATTTATGTATATTAAATATCAAATTTATATCCAAAAGAGATACTTTACCCTTTGTCAAGAATCCCATCTATACAGACGACTGACTACTCATGCTAAGGATTTTAAACACCAAATTTCGAGTATCTCACTTTTGTGATGTTGGCCCAGCCGCCAAGGACAAGACTTGATCTCCTTTAGAATACATATTGAAAATTTCAGCTTTCTAGCGAAAGTGGGGACTTTTCCCGTTTTTTGCCCCTCCCGGTAGGAATTTACAAAAATCTCTTCTCAGCGGACGTCTACGCCGGAAAAGTATACTCCATCTCAAAATTTCAAGTTCCTAGCCCCAGCGGTATGGGCTGGTTGATGTTGAATCAGTTGAATTTATAAGATTCTGAATCAGTTTAATCAGAATCTTATAAATATATGTCGAATGAACGAGTGAACAAAAGAACGAACTCGTTCAAATTAAATATGAACTAAATAAGCTGCGAAATAGAATGCCTAACTGTATGGAAATTGTAATCCCCTAATTGGGAGTTTAGACAGCGAAATTAACCTAATAGGCAAATTTACTCCCTTATTATGTGATTTCCAAAAAAATCTTTGTCAAGTTTTGCGGTGTTTCAAGTAAAAATAATTTTTGACTTAAAATCTCGGTATACGCGATATTTAAAAATTATAATTTGTTTTGGAGATTATATTTGAATTTAGCGTAAACAGTTGAAGAGAAAATATATTTTCTACAAGTTAATTCCAACAATGTGCAGTTTTTTAACATGATGCCTTTGAATATTTACTAAGTTTTATTTGGTACATAAAATATTTATTTCTCCAAATTTATTAATGCTCACCTGGTTTTGTGTTAAAGCATTGACAAATCGTTCAAATAAAGTTAATTTTGACGAATTTCACGCAACAGTGTCGGAGCAAAATGTGTTTATATAAAAGCTCAAATTTTTTAGCACACAGTCCCTTTTGAAAAAAGGGATCAATAGTATGCTTTGCCACTATTATTTATAGGTTTTTAGAATCTTTCAATATCATTGTTTGCTATATAAAAAAAAGTAAAAACAATTATGCAATTTTGCACAATTTTCAAAAAGTAAATATAATAATTGCATTAAATTTTTTTATGTTGTAAAATAACAAAAAAACACGCAGCAAACTGACCTATTCAAAACTAAATAGCGCATGGGCTTTTTTAACTAAATTCACGCTTAAGTTTTTCAACTTTTGTGACGGTCGGCACATACACGAAACGTAATTCCACCAACTGTACAAAATTACAACATTAACGAACCACTGTTTTCAATTTTAATATCATGAAGTGCCCAGTACAAAAAACATAAAAAAATTCAAAAACTAATATAAATTGCTTTGAATATTCGACTGGAATATATTCATGTATTAGGCATGCCAATTAAGTACGTCTTGTTGGCAGATTCTGTAATACCAAATGACATCCAAAAGTTGAATGCCCCAAACAAAATATAAATAAAAAGAACACAAAAAGTGAGCTTGTTTCAAACGATTTTTTAAAATTTTCTAACTTTGTGTAACGATATCACTTGGAAATATAGACCTATAGCGCTCAAATATTCAACTTTGACGAGTTAAAGTGTTTTAAATACAAACATGTAACCCGCTATTCTAAAATAGAAATTCCGAAAGTTATTGAACAATGATATCTATTTCAAAGGATTTAACTATTCTTCGACATAAACCCATATGGAATTTTTTATAGTTAAAAGTTTAATTTGACAGCTAAACGATTAACTTTAAAAGGCCAAGGTGGCGCCAATAGAAATCCGGCAAAAGAGGAATAACGAAAATGTCGACCTTAGCTAGCATTTTGTAGGCAGTGCCTAACTTTGCATGTTTTATTTTTGCGTTGCCAACCGAAATTATATCAAAGCACACAGTTGCACACAATTAGTAGTATAAATACACAATCGTTTAGAAGTAGTAGTCAGATATAAAGTTGGATTAACTGTTAATCAAAAAGATTCAACAATTGCTTAATCGACTTGTTTAGTGATTGGTTAAACAGTTAATCCCATTTTCAGAAGACTAAATTCCCTATAAGACGTTTCATCTTTTCCATTAAGATCTCCTCCCTATTTTAATTTAACTTTTAAATAATTTAAATACTTTGTTAATTTCTTAAGCTTCAGGCCATATATTTAAAAAATTAGCAGCCCAAAACAAAACAGCCACAATTGGGAAGTTTTTTTTTTAACATTAAACGAAAACAAAAAATGGTCATCAGCCTAAAATGTGTTAACAGTTCCTACAAATATTTTGTATAATAAATTTTGCAAATTTTTCATTGACTCTAAAATGTCAGCGCCAAAGACCCAGAAGACTTTAAAGAATGCAACTGGTACGAAAACCGAAAGACGGATGGTCTAACAAGGGGAATCTCCCGATGGGTTCCCTACGATCTTAATGAAATTTGGATATGTAATAAGGAAAACATTGTTTACCTTTTATATTTTTCCCCTTTATCACATATCCAAATTTCATGAAGATCAAAGAGAACCCATCGGGAGACTCTCCTTGTAAGGCTATGTAGCAAGTAACACAAATGCATGAATTGAAGTTTAGGAACAAAAAAAAAAAAAATAAAACAAACACATTTTTACACATTAGGCGTCTGGCTTAATGAACCCCAAAGGGGGTTAATGTCTAAAAAAAAAATATGGTTATTAAGTTGTATCATACACACGAAGAACTCTTAATAAAAATGAATAAAAACAAAATGATATAAACATTTACTATAAGTACAACATTTATATATAATAATATTTTTATACAAGGAGGCAAACAAATTATAAATTTTAAAAAGTAATAATAATAATTTGACATCATTAAGGGGTTAACTAGTTTTAGAAATATTTTTTTTTTAATTTTTTTTTTTTGCATATTTCAATAGTTTGAACTTTTTTCTATATGCTATGAAAATTTTGGTGAACAAATTGCATAAATAAAAAAGTTACAGCTTGTTAAACAAACTCCTTGCCCTATATTTTAGGTGAGCAATATTTATTTATATGCGTTTTTCTCAAACGAAGATATTGAAAATCGGGTGCCACTGTGCAGCCTTTACGGGTGGGCCGATTTTCATTTTTTCTGTTTTGTAGAGGACTAAAAAATAAATTCCGTAACGTAGACATTATTAAATTTTTACCTAGTATTTTTTTTTTAAATAAAAAACGACGATTTTTTTGGATTTTTTTTTTTGTAATTTTTGAGTTTACCCTCGTACCATTTTAAAAATACGGCTACATTAGGGTCTAAAGAATTTATTCGTGTGTGAAACAAAATAAAAATTGTTTTTCTCAGATGAGTACCCAAAGCTACACGATGGCACCCGATTTTGCCTTAAAAAAAAAGGGTTTATAATGAAATAGTTACCATTGTTGTCCTGGTAGCCCGAATTCTACATTATTATTTTTAGAATAATATCTAATATTGTGTTTTTTCTATCGCAAAAAGATTTTTTTGAATAAACCAGTTATTTTTTTTTCATAACTGATTAAATATTGTCGTTTTTATTGATTTATAGCTTTAGAAATCAAGTAAACCCCCCTTAAACTTGAAGCATTTTAATAAAACTTTTAGTTTTTTGTATTGAAAGAAGGCTTTAAATAATTGTGGATTTTAAAGAATTTTGTTTAAACTTTGGTTTTTATTAAAAAATGTGGTTTTTCATTGTCTTCAAATTTTTTATATTAAAATCTTTTACACCGTGAAAAGGGAATTTTTCAAACAATATTAAAATATTCCATGATATTTTTAAATACCCAAATATGGTTCATTGTTCTTTTTGTCTTATTTTTTGCTTTACAAAAATTCTTGCGAAATATGCAACCCTATACATAAGCAGTTATAACAGTGCTTGAGAATTCGATTATGGTTATTCGATATTTTTTTTGTGAAAATTCTATACACTAAAAGAATTTTAGTGGACGAAAAAGAATGCAAATTTTCTCTAAGCTAACGAAATTTTACTTCCCGATCAAAAAAAAAGTTATGTCTCAAATATAAAAACAGATTTCATTTGATATAGATAAATATTTTTTCTTATCCAAGTTAATTTCAAAATTGGGGTATCCAGTAATACCCAATTAGATCCCTCAAATATATTACTGTATTTAAATTTTCTCAAAATTGGGGGATCGAATTTGATATTATGATGGATCCCAATGGAACCCAGAATATCCCATGGGATTAACTTACAAGGGATGTATCCCAACCTGGACCGGCAGATCTTAATGAACTTTGCATATGTTGCAAAGAATACAAATGTAAGGGACCCGTGTTTTTTTTTAGCTGCCCAATCTCATGTTTAGGCTCTAGTAGGTGGGGTCAAAAATTACCCCATTTAACGACACATTTACTGGTGTAAAAATTATGCCCAAAGATTTTCAAATATTTTTGTTATTCAAAAAAATGTGTTTTGAGTAACATTAAATCTGGCGTTTTATTAAGGAATATAAAAATAATGCATAGCAATGCCTAATCAATTTAATTGAATTAGTGTCTGAGGTGTTTCCGATATTCGAAACTGTTCGGTTTGAATACGACTTTTCCCGAAAATCCGTGTTCCCCTATATTTCATATAATTCGAAATGTGGCAACTCTCTTCCTATAAATGAAAATATTTTACAAATTGCTGAATATATTCGTATTTCTTTACTTTTTTAAACTTAAAGACTATCTTTAAAAACTATCTTTAAAATAAAATTCCAGCAATTTTTTTTGATCATCATTATTTTTGCAATATAAAAACTTTGTACTTAAAATATAAAATGAGGCGCATTAAAGAACATAAATACAGTATACACAACATATTTTGCATTGTTTTAGTTTAATGTGTGGCGGTTTATATGTTTATATGTCTATATAAAAATGTAAGCCGTATTCATAATACAAATTTAGCACGGATTTATATTCCTCTTCTATGGTAAAACTTACAGATTTCTAAAAAGATGGAAAATTTGAAAAAATCACTTAAAATACACTCTATGCTAACATTTTGCTAAAGACAAATGTTGCAACTTTTAATTTTCTTTATGAATATTGCTGTAAATTTGTAACACGCTAAACTATAGTATGCAGAATATGCAGAGAACCCTTCATTATCATATATTATTTATGGAGGAGTTTTAAGCCGTGAAGTAGCTAAATAATGAAAAGTAGCCATGAAACAATGTAAGCGTAAAATGTACTATAAAAAATATTATTAACTTAAATGTAGCATAGGGAAATTATGATTATGATGGCGATGAGTCTTAGTGTAAAGAAGAATGAAAAAAACTTATGAGGAAATAAAATTTTTTAAAACTTCCCGATTAAAAAAAAATATATATATGTATATCAATTTCTATGTGACGCTATATGTAATCAAAGTAAATTTCATCCGAAATATGGACCCATATAGTTGTATCTGTTTGTATGGGTTTAGATCTAATCTGATGCAATTAGATAAATGTCCAGTACAATTTATCCATATTATGGCCCGATAGTTAGAATTGTATTAGATTGTATCAGTTTTGTATCTAAATTAGGAGCGGATTTAGGAAAATGTTTTGGGGATGGAAGTTAGAGTATTTTTAATAAATTTTTTTTTATATTTTTCACATTTTTGTCCAGAAAATTTTAATTTCCCCTGGATCCGCGCTGCTAATTGTATCAGTTTATATCTAAACTGATACAAATAGATATAATTATATAAGAATCAGATATTATTGTATCCTTGTTTTTGTCCCGATATAATTGTATATGATTTTATATAACCTGATGCATCTAAATATAACTAGATCCGAATTTTAGTCTGCTAAAATTGCACTAAATGTTACATTTTTGTAGATGAGTGTATGATTCGAGAATGCATATAGTTCGCAACTCGTATTTTTTAGATTTTTGTACAAAATTTGGATCAATTTAGGTAATGCTGAGCATATTTTTGAAAATATATTTATAATCTTTCAATCTTCCAATTTAAAATAAGTAATAAGTAGAATTACTTGTTTCAAACTAAATGATATGGATATTTTATAATTTTTAAAATTATATATTTTCCCATAATATGCTCAGCATTGCCAAACTTTCAAACTCTACTTTGTCCAAAAATTTTTAAAATACACTACACTACTAAGACAGCGGTTAAAACTATAAGTAAATTTTTGGTTTTTATCCATAAACAGCTCAATAATGCCTATTATTTGAGTACATGACGAAAATCGTAATTTTTTTAAATTCGGGACAGTCTAATATAGTTTTATAATAAAGAAGATCTACATCCATCTGGTATGGAACGATATATAACTATGAATAGGTCAAGATATGGTGTTATCCGTGTTTTTGGATATTACACTATATGTTATTATATAAAATTTTGGTTTGTGTCATATCTAATAATACATGTATTCGTACATAATTAGATTAATCATATATAATTGTATATGCCATATACGATTATATATTGGTCGATATGTAATAAGATGTAATTATATGTGGCATCGTATTAAAAGATTTAGAGGAACACATTTTTCTATATAAACATACATAAACATATGTATTCACATATAATGGCATGCAATAACATATATATTTATATAAAATAATGCACGATTATACGTAAACGTTTTTACTCGGGTTATATATGGTCAACTGATTGTACGCATGTAGGGCGATTGTAAAATACAACTAAAACTATTTTATATTTTATAGCGTAAAGTTCTCAGAACTATTAACTTGGTTAAGAAGAAAACGTAAAGTTTTTAATTTCATAGACTTTTAATAGGTATATGTAAAAAAAACCTTGCAAGGACGCTAACCTAATGGATTCCCCATCTTTAACTTATCTAAATGAGATTGCACAAAATCCTCTAAATGAGATCGTACAAATACTACAAACTAGTAGGTAATTTAGTAAAAGTCTACAGTTTGGAGAAAAAATTTTGATTGTTTTGCTTTCAATCATTAATTTTTGAAGACATTGAGAGTTTTTATATAACTATATATATGATTTCCTTATCAAAAGCTGAAGAACTTCGAATAAACTGGAGTTCCCAAATTTGTGAATTTGTCGCATATTCCGTTAGTTTTTCGAATCGATTGTATTCGGTACAACCACAAAATCAATATCAAGGGTAACAGAAAGAGGAAAAATAATTTGTAGTTTCAATAATTTCTACACTCACAAAAAAAAAGTAACATGAATCCTCCTTGGTAGCGGGTTCGATATACAGCGACAACAACACAATTTTTGGAAAATAATATGTATGAGTTTTCTAGCACTCATACGTACATTAAACAGCCCGAATCCGGGCTAGGAGCAAAATTTCCATGTTCCCTTTTCAAAGAAAACAACACATTAATTATTATCAACAATTTATGAACAAGGAAAGTTTCCCGCTAGGTTCTCTCCGATCTTATGATAGAGCAGAAAAAAATTCTCACCTGGCTACGGCCCATATTTAATTTAATAGAGGGGATGTCTGAGCTTTTTCCGCTATTCGTAACTGTTCGTATTTTATGCGACTTTTCCCAAAGCGCTTTTTTTAATATTTTAAATAAACGACAACCCAAAGTTACTACATCAGCAATATGATTATCAAAATTTGGAGTACTACAATACTGTGTACAAATAAATCTGAATTTCATCAATTTCAGACATATTTCCATAAAAAGGTTATAATTTTGATCCTCAAAAAAAATCTGTCCTGTTTTTCTCCTCTATCGCATATCCGAATTTCATTAAGATTGGAGAGAACTCATCGATAGACTCTCCTTGTAAGTGTTCTTCTGTTAAAAAAATATATATCGAGAGTAAATCGACAAAGTAAAACTGCACACCATCTACCGGGAGTAAACAGTGTGCAGAATGGCAGTGGTGTCTAAGTGGAACTTGAACCCAAAGAAGATCCAGTGGCTTTATACAAGTGTGGTCAGACCTATTATGACGTAGGCCGCCCTTAGATCCTGAAGAAATGTTACGTATACCGGAGACTGCAGAGGGAACAGTGGCTATGCTGTTTGGGCATAAGAGGTGCAATTTGACCGAAGTCTATAAGGGCAATGGAGACAACACTCTCCACGAGCCCAATAGATGTTTGCGACATGCATATTGATGGAACTTGGTAAACTAACTGCGAGTTTCTTGTTTTGGATTCAGAAATTTGGTTGGGACCAATATAATCCATTTCTATAAGGATGGCTATAAGCTGGACGGGAACGACTAGGTTTCTTTTGCGGTAACCTGGATATAGGGAAGTTCTTCCGACTCCCAGCCTACAACACCGTTTTTCAGTCGGAGGTTGCTATAACAGAGTGAGTTCTATTTATGCAAGGAATTGACTATTCTGGATATGTAGTCATCTTCAATGATAGTAAGTACGCGATAGGGGCGCTTTCGGGGTAATCTGTTAAAATGAGGACGATTTTAAACTGGCAGAGGAAAATAAAGGTATATTCGCAGAGGGGGCGAAGCGTCTTAGTTTGGTACCTGGACATTTGGAGTAGAGGAGCTATCATAGTTTGGTATGGGTACCTGGGCATTTTGGACAGCTGACGAGCTACATGGAAATGGCTCCAGATTGTTACTGACTGAATTAGGTTTCTTTTGCTGGGACCTGGATAAAGGGATGTGCTTCGAACTTCCATATTGCAACACCGTTTTTCAGGCTAAGGTGGTTAATATTACAGAGTGCTTTCGATTTCTGAACGGGAGTGACTATTCTGGTTGGTTATCTACACTGATAGTCACGCTCCGGTCGGTTTAAAACTGCAAGTGGGAGATAAACGTATACTCTTACAGGGGCGCCTTAGCCTTTATGTGTAACTGGACATTTTGGAGTGAAGGGGAACAAGAGAGCTGACGAGATAGATGAAAATAGCTTTAGGCTGGTCTCTGGTAAGATTCACAATCTAATACCTCTATGGACAATGAAGATGGAGCTTAAACAGAAGGCCATCAACATGCACAGAGAGATCTAGGGCAGGCACAAATGCTCTGTAGAGAGGTCCGTATGAGGGCAAGGCAAAGAGGGTTTTAGCGCTGATGAAAGGGCAACTGATTAATTTAATGGGAATCCTAACAGGCCACTCGAAAGTCGTAACTTTCTAAAATGGAAAAGCGTGACTGCAGGGCTTGTGGTAAGGACTCTACTTCTGTCCCGCTTTTGCAGAGATCAGAGCGGGGTATCGCTGGAGTGTTTGACGTACTCTGACTTGGGAACCTAATGGACTACTTAAAGCTACTAAAATCTTCCGATAGACCGGAATGTTCATGCCTTGATGAAAGAACAATATGCTGATCTTCGACATACATATGTGTATGTCATTTAAATGGCTTGGTCCCCAGATATATCAGAAATTCAGAACACATGCTGAAAATATATGTTTGTGGTGAACTAGGAAAATATGTTTGCAAAATGTTTACGTGTATTTTAAAGCCAAACCACCAATTAGATAAAATACAATAAAATATGACACCATGATAAGTTACCTAAAAAACTGCTGCTATACCCACTTCCAGAACGGCGACCAGTTGTTTTATTACAACTCCAAGTATTTTGAAAATTAATTTATCCTTTGTTGTGGACATAATAAGGCACGATTAAATATTTCCAACACGACAATGCTGATGATGAAGTTTTTGTTGTTGTTCTGAAGCGGCTGCTGAAGATGTTGTTAAAATAAAATTCAATCAAATGAACAAAAAGATCCATGTAGAATCTAGAATATAGCCGGTTAAAGAGACTAAGAAGAAGATGGTGAACAAAAGATGAGGCGGACAAATAATGTCTGCTGATGATGCTGCTGTATGTAGTTGTTAAGTCTTTAATACGATATAGAAGATGTTGTTTTTAAACGAAATTGACGTTTTAATATAATGTGCGAAAATTATTTTCGAACAGAATTTTTTTTGTTTTTTAAAAACACACTTTAGAACTTGAAACTGCGTACTTTGAACTGATATTTTTTTTAATGGTTTTAAGTAATCTTTTGTTTTAATGTGTACATATTATTTTTTTTTTTTTTTTTTTTTTGTTAAATATTTTTATTTTTGCTTGTATTTATTTTTAAATTTAACACTTATTTTTGTTAAGAGGCGGCTCTTGAAAGAATTCGTTGTTTTTTTTTGTTTAGATGAATTTAAACAATTTTAAAATGTGAATCATTTCTTTCGGTTTTATTATTTGTTTAATTTTTGTTTAACTGAATTTTGTTACACTTTGTTGGATTGTTAAAAGATCATTGCCTCTTATACTTGCTTGCCGGTTCGTTGGTCGATCGGTTGGTTGGTGTTGTTGTTACATTTGTTACTTGTTACGGATGACAATTGTCAACTTTACGTACAATTTTGTTGGCTGTTGTTTTTGCTGGTGCTACCATGGCTGCTGGTTTCTTTCAAGTTTTTAACAAGCAATTTGAAAATCATTAAATTCTTGTTACTCTTTAAAGGAAATTTATTTTATTTTTTTATTTAATACATTTTTCTTTTTCTTTTGTTCATCTTTAATTTCTTAACACCATATTGGGTAATTGTAGATATTTACCGGTTTTTTCTTTATTTTTCTTACTTGTTCTTTCGATTTTTTTTAAATTTTCTTAGAATTATTTTTATTATACAGTCTCTTTATATTTTGTAAAGATTGTAACTGATTTTTTTTTTCTAAAAGAAACTAAAGAATTTATTTTTATTATAATTTTTCAACATTTAATTAAAACATATCGTTCATTAACTTAAAGACTGACATAACTCAAAAAAAAAAAAAAAAAAACGATTTTGCAGAAAAGTTAAAGTTTTCAAACAATATCTACCCCGCTCTACCCTTTCTCTATTTATTTGGTCACGTTTTTTTATAAATGGGGGTTTTAATGCATTTTTATCTCCTACAAGGGAGGTATCCCTACTCCAACTCGCAGATTATAATGAACTTTAGATATGTTGTAAACGATCAAGAAAAGAGATATATAAATTGTTTTAGCTGCCCAATCTCACTTTTAAGGTTTAACAATTCATTTGTTTTTATATAATAACTTTACGGTAATTTAGGAAAACTAGATTTACTTGTAGGCAGAGTTAAAGTACTTAAGAAAACAAACATTTTGATACCCATATTGCTTATATAGCGGATCCAGAGTAGCCACATTTTTGAATTATTTGAAATATATGGAAAAAAGGCTCTTCGGGAAAAGTCTCATTAAAAACGAACGGTGAAGAATATCTGAAAAAGCTCACAAGGGAGGTATCCCTACTCGAACTCTCAGATTTTAATGAACTTTGGATATGCTATAGAGAAGCAAAAAAAAAAGAGACACTTATTTTTATTTAGCTGCCCAATCTCAGGTTTAAGGGTTTAAAAAAAACTTCATTTGTTTTTGTATGAAAACTTGTCTTTAATTTCCAAAAGTTAGTATTATTTGTACACATGGTTAAATTACTCAAGAAAACAAAAATTTTGATTTCCATATTTCCTATGTAGTTGACCCAGTGTTGTCACATTTTTGAATTATTTGAAATATAGGGGACAAAGGTTCTTAGGGAAAAAACGCATAAAATTGGAACGATTTCGAACATCGGAAAAAGCTCAGACACCCCCTTAATTAAATTTAATTGGTATTGTTATTCATTATTTTCGCTTAATACAACTGAAATTCCTCAATAAAACGCCAGATTTAATGTTACACAAAACATATTATTTTGAATAACAAAAATACTTGAAAGTCTTTAGGCATAATTTGTACACCAGTCAATATGTCTTCAAAGGCCCTTTCATGTGATACCAAATTTGTCTATAGTTACTTTCAACTGAACGAAATAAACCGAAAAAAACGTAAAATGGGGTACCTCTTTGTTAGTGTCGGGATACCTCCTATGTTAGTGAGAGTTGGGTTCGAATTCGCTAATTATCCGGATACCCGTGAGTAGAACAGTTTCTCTATAAAGTATATAAAGTACATATTTTATAATAAAGTATATAATTTATAATTTCTGGAAAGTGAGTGCAAAACTTTCCAGAAATTATAAAATATATTGTCTTCGACTCGAAAAGTATACATGATATTAATATAAAATTTTTACACAATATCAAGCATGATATAACTAATAAATCTGCATCATTAACTAAAAAATCGCGTTTTTTGACTTATGACAGTCTATTAGTAAATAAGCGATATGTGTATCAATATTAGAGTATGTACCCAAAAAAAAGCAAAAATGTTTTTTCATCGCTCCCCGCGCATTTTCAATTACATTGCCGAAAAACCTTATATCGATCACTTGGGAAAGACCCGCGATGTTTTTAGAGTTAAAAATTAAAATTTAAAAAAAATTATTATTGAAAGCCTCTAGTCCATTGTTGGGGAGCGATAAATTTGTTTGTGAAACATCATCCCACCGGGTATTAAATGTAGGTTTTGTAAAGCTTTAGTTTTTTTTAGAATATATCGTCCATTCCATGAGAAAATATCCTTAAATAGTCTATTAGATATCGGTTTATTTTGTGGCTTTGGCAGCACTTTAGGATGCTGTATATTAATATATTTAGGTCCCCGATTACTCTAAAAAGTCCCCGATTATATTCCCTATTATTTTTTTTTTTTAACCGAGCAAATAATTCATTGAGCTACTCAATTTCGATAAAAAAATTTGATATTGATAAACACTCATAGAAATAACCCTGTAAAAATAGCAGAAAAACCTACTAAACTTTTTTTTTTTTTTTTTTTTTTTTAAAAGAGAGGCAACACTCAGGAAATACTTCCTATATTTAGTGTGTTGCTTTCTTTGGAAAGCAACACAAATTTTAGTTATCTTACAGCATTGAGAGATGTATTTCTGCAAACCTAAACATTTACAAAAAATTCACTAATACCCTATTAACTAGCATACAAATTTATCATTCTCCAAGCTTGTAAGAGCTGTGCAAAACTTTATTTTGATCGCTAAAAACGTCACGATCTTTCAGATATAGATCAAAAGAATGTAAATGAAAAAAGTTTGATGTATTATTTTGCATAATAACGCTAATATCGTTCTTTTACGAAAATCCAGCGGTTCCCACCTACCTTTGCTTAATGGACCCGCTTGATTTCATAAATGGAGAGTTGTTGATACTTTTGGTAACAAATTTTGGAGCGTTCGGATTAAAATATGTTGAAAATTCAAAGAAATTTTAATAAAATTTGCAAAATTTTTTTGTATTTAAAATGGAAAATTACAGTTCATCTTAACCGAGGGTTTATCTTAAGAAAGTACATATTAACAGAAGTCACTTTGAAGTTGTTACCAATTTGTCGGGACTTTCAAACCGAGGTTTTCTCGTAGCCGAGATTGTCTTAAACGAGTTTACTACACGAGACTTCTAAAACGAATCATCAAAAACACAAAAGTGTAACAAAATTTGTATATTTTTTGAGCAATTAAAAATATTTCAAAAAAGATTTATATTCGAGCCAAAAGACTTTTAGAAGTTTTTGAATAAAAATGCTCTTTTTAAAAAACTTCAAACAAAAATTTTAATTTTCAGAAATACGAATTTAGACTGTGACTGGCTGTGACTGTCCTAAGACTATTTTACAGATTGAAAGTCACAACTTTTGATACAAAACAACATTAAAATTCGAACTTTATTTGCCATATCAATTTCAAATAAATCAAATTTTTCATGACTCTTGCAACATCAAACACATGAGGAATACAGTCATAACTACACTCAAAAAAAAAAAAAAAGTTTGTAAAGTCAGCAAAACTTTTTGCTGAGTCAGCAAAGTTTTAGTCAGGAGGGTTCTTGCAAAAAAAATTTGCTAATGTCAGCAAAATATTTTACTGAAAATCAGCGAGCTAATTTTTAGCAACAAAATTAGAAGATTCAGCAAAAGTTTTGCTATCACTTAGTTGATTAAAAATTAAAAAATCCTTGCTAAAAGTTAATAAAACCTTTCCTGAATATTATTAGACTGAAAAAAAATCAAAAAAAGTGTAGAAAAATAATTTTTTATCTAATTTATTTGCTGAAAATCTGAAAGATTTTGTTGTGATTCTTTTAAAAATAATTTACAATAAGTTAAAAAATTTAAAAGTGTTCATACTCCCACATTGACGACATAAATTAATTTAATATCTAAAAATATATAAAAATACTTATATATAACATAAACAAAATTATCTTTCAACTACTTACATCAATGGTTGTCTAAACCCTTTTTTTGCAATAAGAAAAAGGAAACATAAACAATCACCTAAGATGTGTGTCCTTGTCTTTTGCTATAGTCTGTCTACCTGAACATATATTTGTTTGCAATTTGACCACACTACATTAATAATCACTTTTAGCAAAATAAATTAGTAAAACATTAGTGAAATATTAGTCAAATCAGTTAAGTGCTGAATAAGTATAACTAAAATTTTTGCTGTAAACACAATTCCAGCAAAAAAATTGCTGAGAAATATTATAATTGATTTACAAGACGTCTTACTAACTTTTCTACTTATTTTTTTTGAGTGTATCAATTATAAAAACAATCATTGGGAGGCACTTTCAAATTGGGTGCACAATTATTAAAAGGACCTATTGTAAGTAACAGGGAACTTTAGGCGAAAATTAATTTATCTAACTAATGGAGTGACAAAATGTTCTGTTATTCAATACAAATTTTTTTATATTTGACTGATTAATAAAACTGTAAAAAATATTGTGAAATTGCCCTACGGACCCCTGAAGGTCCGCTGACCAGCATTTGGGAACCTTTAATTTAAAGAGTTGTGGACTAACAAAGCTATTAACCATTTCTAGTTTTTTTTGAGTCAATAGTTAAAACGGACTATCCAGTTTGCGTGATAAAAATCCAGTTTTTTTTTTATTCCCAATCTATCAGAAAATGCGCAAAGAGCGAGAAAAAACTCTTTTGCATGGGTACTCTAATCATTACACACATAAAATCAATTAAACTTTTCATATATTTTTCTTTTTTCAATCATTCTTATCAGTTTGTCATATTTTTTTTTTATATTTGTATTATTGTTTATTATTTATAAATAATTTTTTAAATACAATTTTCAATTAAACTTCAATTCTTTAACGGGTTTTCTATAGATACGAATCATAGAAGTTTTTCATTCGTATTTATTAATCATTGAAATGTTAAAGAAAGCCACCCTATCTTCACTCTATTTTGAGTTGTTTATTTTATTAATAATATTTTATATTTTTTATTATTATTATTAAGACTTTCATAAAATATAATTTTTTAATGCTTTAATTGTTTAAAAATATATTTCTTTTGAATTGAATATGTCGCTTTAAAGATATTCAAATAATTTTCTAAGCACGTTTTATTGTTTAATTCTAAATAGATTTTAAGATTTTGCACGTTTATTAAAAAAATTATACAATACAATATTCGGTTAGAAGATTTAAAAAAGTATATTTTTATTAAAAATTAACAAGGTCAATTTTATACATACAAAAAAAAAAAAAAAACACCATTAAAAGTGTTTCTATCCGATACTTCAAATAAAAGGAAACTATTTCCAAATATATTAATATATCAAACTGCTTAATGTACTACATTATGAAAATATGTATAACAAATTAATTAAAATTTTTCATAATGCATTAAGTAAACTACTTCATCGATAGTAAACTACTTCATCATAATGTTGAAATTGCATCTAACAGATACTTTGTATTTACAAACAACAAATTGTATTAATTAGTGGATAATGTTAATTAAACAAATAAATTTAATTCAAAACAAATTTGAATTATTATTTCATAACACAAAAAACACACTAAAAATGTACAGGGACAGGAACTTCATGTACTAAAAACGTGTGTTTTGGGCACCTATAATATGCATGAAAAATATGCACTAAAAACTAAAAAAAATATGCACTGCAAAATTTCTTTATATTTTTAGAAACAAAAACAACAACAGCGAGTACATGCAATAAATTTGGATATACCAAATTAATACCTTCCACAATGAACATTTACAAATGAAATCATAACCGACCCGAATAACCGGTTAATCCATTTTTTGCGATTTTTCGAATAATGACCTAACCGGTTAATCGCCTAGGTCGAATAATTGGAAACACTAGTAATCGAGCAAATTTAACAAGATTATAGACTAGGCCGGGTCGATTTGTAGGGAGGCAAAAAAATCGCTCAACGTACAAGGAAAATCGTATTCTAGGGATCAAAATAAGAAACTTTACCGAAGGAACCATACCTCTAAAACGAATTCTGATGTCCCGACTTTCGACTCTTAGGGCCAAATTTTGAAAAAGCCCACTTTGATATTTCAGAAAGTAGGAGGAATCTCTGCAAGATAATGGAAGCTACTTCTTCTCCGGGAGACGCGCTAGCAGATTAATGCATAAATCATCATTCTAGGTGACCGTGGCCTTTTAATTCGTGTTTTTAAAGCAAAATGTACAAATCTCAGGAAAGAGATATTTCAGAAAGTAGGAGGAGTCTTTCCAAGATTAGGGTCTCTATTTCTTCTCCGGAAGACGCTCTAGCAGATGAATGTATAAATTATATTCGATTGGGGCACTCTAAATGGGTCAAAGTGGGAGTTTTCAAAAGTCGGGACATCAGAATTCGTTTTAGAGGTATGGTTCCCTCGGCAAAGTTTCTTATTTTAATCCCTAGAATACGATTTTCCTTGTACGTTGAGCGATTTTTAAATCGACCCCGCCCTATTATAGACATAACCATGATTAAACAAGTAATGCAAGTTTGCTTATAAATGTACAAAAAAAAAAAACCAAATCTAACTAGAACTTAAGCGAATGCATGTTTAACATTAAAAAATGTTTTCTTTTTAATAAGTATCTGCTAATAAAAAATATACTTAGAACGCAGTAAACAATTTGAAATATTGTAAAATTCCATACTTTTATGTTATTAATTAACTTGCATCTATTAGATAAAATCTTTTTAATAAAAACTTTATATCTCTTTATAAAATATGTATATACAGGTAACCCTAGACTTACGCGATACCTCATGGGTAAACATTTTAATATTAAGTCTAATAAAATGATATCTCATTTGATAAGTTCCCATATATAAGCGCATACAAATTCATCCGAAAAATGGGCTATCTACATGTATCTAATTATATAAAATTAGATATAATTTGATACAATTTTATCCGAGATTAGTCTATATCCAGGACATTAAATTATATTTAATTAGATATAAATATATCTGATTTTAAAATTTTTTAGCCGATAGTAGTTGTGCTTTTAGTAACTTAAAGTTATGCTTAAAACTATTTAATTTTTAAATTTAAAATTTCTAGAAATCAACCACTGTAAAGACCCAAAATTTTTTCAAATGAAACAACGAAATGATTAAAAATTATCAAGAACAAATTTAGTGTTTCAAAAATATATAATTAAGTGATAGTGTCTTATAAAATGTAGCACATAATTATATAAAATAAAACACTTTTAAATTATCTCGTTATAAAACTAATATGGTTACATGTAGAGCCATATATAATAAAGCCTTATCTTGCCGATAACTTAAGTTGATATGGAACTTTACCAAAATGTGTATGGGTTTATATATAATGCTATATAAAATTATAAGGAAAATATTTTCAGTATGGCGTCACATACAGTTTTATAAGACTTAGCATGGGATCATATATAATCATATCGATCACTACATATATTTGGAGACATATAATAATATCAAGTACCATATAAAAAATTCTCTCAATAAAAATGATCAGATGTATTTGTATATACCCTAGTAATAAAGTTTATCCAAATTTATATATGATGAGATATTTAAGAGGATATTATTTGATCCGAAAAATGGTTCTATTAAATCTAATTATATTTGGATCTAATTATATTTAAATATATACAATTAAAAAAAAAAAACTTTCCAATTCCATCCGAGTTTTGTCCCGATATTATTACATCTAATTATATTATATTTGATACAATTAGATATAATTAGACACAATTAGATACATAATAATCCAAATATATTTAAATTAAGAGATATTAAGTTACATATATTTCAACTCCATAAAACGGTTTCAAAACACAAAATGTATGATTGAAATTTGTAAATAACTTAAATTTTATTTATTTATTTTTTTTTAGGACATCAAACTATCGTTTTAAACGAAATTGTTAATTTCAATTTTATTACCAAAAATATTTGTCAATATTAAAATGGCCTAGTAAAATCCAAGTAGTAGGTTGCAGAACAATTTATAATGTATTATAATAGCATATAATTTCTGTTTTACAACCGATTCTTTTTATATGGAGTTTGTCCTATTTGCAATAAGTTCTTTACATCCAAACTAGAACAAGTTGCTTTAGAACCGGTTCCAGAACCAGTTATGGAACTGGTTCTGGGGCAGTGAAACCGGTGGTAAAAGAAGCTTTTCTAGAACAGGTTCATGGGTAATCTGTTCTAAAATATTTAGCTGGAGGGTTTGTTATTTGTAATGGAAATCAATTTCGCAAAATTGTAAACTTGTAAACTATTTTCGTAAAATAGTTTGCGATTTTTGATTTATATATAGTTACATAGAAACTGACTTAGGAAATCCTTTCAGTATTGGATTATATATAAGTATGTATTAAATGACAGAAGACGTTTTTCATGTTTGTATTATATATAATTATGTATTGGGTTATATCTAATTTTATAAAATGTAATCAAATTTATCAACCATGTATTATCATATATAAAATTCACAATAGTATTTTGCTTATACATGATTGTATGTGCTTATTACATGAATTTTTTTGGTAAAACATTTTGAAAATATTATTATATATAAATAAATATTGTTACATATGCTATTTTATATGATCATATATTTTTATATTAAAGAATATATCGTTATATATAGTTTTTTAACTCGGGTAATGATATTAGCCGTAATGTGACTTCATTCAGAAAAATATATGAATTAATCATATTATATATGACTAGATATAACTATTTTAAACCCGGGCTTTTATATAACACGATTAAATATTTATATCCAATTTTCGAACTAATCAATAAAAACAACGATCTGATGCTTTCTTTCAAATACCAAAATTGCCACACTCATAATAATCCAAAAAAAAATTTGAAAACAACGAAAACTTTCGTAAATAAACAAATTTTCGTGTATTTTAAGAAAGTTTTTGTTTTGCTTTTTTTGACATTTTTCCGTATTTTTATGCATGTATTATTATCAGTGCATGAGTAGGCAATATTGAATTATATTTAATTTACGCGTATTCAGTTTACGCTGTTTTTTTTCGGTCCGATTAAAACACATTATTCGAGGGTATTCATCCGTTTAACAAGTTAAATATTTATGCATTATTCAATTTTTTTATTATTTGCATTGAAGTTAATTTTTGTCTTAATTTAGCATCTAATACATAAATTTTCAATTAAATTTCCATAACGTTTTATGTATATTTAATGTAAATGTTGTTATATTAGTTATGCATAACATTTTATTGTATTTTTATGCATTAAAGTAGCCTCCATTACAAATTTATTAATAAATATGCACTTTTAGATTGCATTGCAAAATGTTGCAATGCAACTAATAAACGGTTGTAGTATCTTCTTAAATATGCATTAGTAATTAACTAAAATATTTAATAACGAAACGGTGTAATTATAATATTATTTATTAATAAGCGTATAAATACAAGTTTTTCATTCAAGGAATATGTAAAATGTATTAAACAAGAATATTTTAATATGACCTATTTCAAAACTTATCTCCAAGAAAACCAAAGTTTACGGCTTCGCTATAGTTATGAACAGGGACGAGAACTTTATGCTCTTCAAAAGTGTGTTTTTGTTTCTACAATAAGCAGGAAAATCTCAAAATATGTACTAAAAATTTAAATATTATGCATTTCTAATTTGTTTTCTATTTTATTAAAAATACAAACTACACTCAGGAAATTCTTTCTATTAATTAATGTGTTGCTTTCTTTGGAAAGGGGATAGTGGAGAGATGAAAGGTGGTGAAAGATGAAGGGCTTCAAACATGGCTATACTGTAATTGCGCTAGTAGATAAGTCTTAGAACAGTTGTTGTTTGCCACCTGATGTAGAGTTGGCGAATTTATTGAAGCTCTTTGCTTCATAGCCCTGATTCATTATTTTACTTCGGTGGGGTTAATTGCTATGGGAACACCGAAGGTGTGCTCAGCGATACATATAAGTGATAAAAAACTCATACATATTATTTTTTTCTAAATTGATGTTGTCGTCACCGGGAATCGAACCCGGGACCATCCGTGTAACAGTCCAACGTGCTAACCATTACAGCACTGTATAACAGAGTTTGTCTTTTTCTGACTGGTGGGTGGTACAAGTGCAAAAGGTGCGTCTGTTCAAAAAGTGTCGGACAAGCACTATGGTAACAATATTTCCAACGTTGGCAAAATGTTGGCAAAGCATCAAATAGGTGGTCTAAAAATAGATTTTGCAAAATAAAATTAAAAAGAAGTTCATTTATAATTTTTTGGTCCCGCAGGGATTTGAACCCTGACCGGCAGATTGTCAGCCGACAGCTCTACCCACTGAGCTAACAAGACATATAATACTTGATAGCTTAAAACGTAAGTAAATGATAACTGCTGTATAACAGTTGCTCAAATATGCTGGCACTAGAATAAGATTTGTTGGCACTCAACTAGCCAACGTTGGGAACCGGCATCAAACTCTCAACTATTCGACTACAAACTTTTTTGAACAAAGCATCATAATTTTTGTAAAGTAAAAGTTGTTAGACTTTTGAGCCGTTGCCAATTTCTGACTGGATATTACTGCGAAAATATTTTTAACCCAACCAATTCTTTATCAATGTTTTTTTTTTTGTGGACCACTTAAATTATCGCAAAGAAATACTGACAAAACGCTTTTTGGAAACGCTGGTAAAGAGTCTTAAACAAGTGTTCTGCCAGTAATATATTTACAATTCCTCGGTTAGCCAGTGGTGTGCCAGTGCTTGATTTTTTGTACCAATGACAGCCCAGACAGTGAAATACTATCGGCACAGTGTTGGCAAAGCGTCGGCGACGGCCGGTTATGCGCTGGCAGAACGTGGGATTAACAATCATGACCGTAATCTATTGTTACCCGATTGATAACAGTTGTCAACCGTTGGTTTGAGCGAACTTGCCACCGTTGGCAAAACATTGGTAATTCACAAAATGTTGTGTTGTTAAAATAGGTTAAATTGAATTAATTTTGAGAAATATGTATAATAAATCACATTTAAAAAGCAGCAATTCAGTTCGGTCTTAGTATTATATTTAAATGTGTGAAATATAACAAATTATTATAAAAAAAAAATGCTTCTAATTGGTTGTAACATTGGTAAAAACAATATTGGCAAAGAATTTGTGGTACATGCTTTGCAAACAAATTAATGTTTTCCTAGTACAATATTATTTGCACATTTGGTAATTTTTAACACGGTGGGTTTTACAAAAATAGTAGTGGTTGGGCAGTACTATTTTTTTGGTACAGTTGGCAATTTCTTACTGGGCACATTTGTATCACTTACAAGGGTACCTCCCGAACCGAACCAGCAAATCCGAATGAACTTTGGATATGTTGTAAGTAATATAAATTTAAGGGACTCGTGTTATTTTTAGCTGCTCAATCTAGTGTTTAGGCGTTACTAAGTGGGGTCATAATTGACCCCATTTTACGTTTTTTTCGGTTTATTTCGTTCTATTAAAAGCAACTATAGACATATTTGGTATAAAATGAAAGATTTTTTGAGGACACATTCACTGGTGTGTAAATTATGCCCAACGCCATTCAAGTATTTTTGTTATTAAAAGAAATGTGTTTTGAGTAACATTAAATCTGGTGTTTTATTAAGGAATTCTAGTTGTATTAAGCAAAATATAATGCATAGCAATGCCTATTTAATTTTATCGAGGGGATGTCTGTGCTTTTCCGATATTCGAAACCATTCGGTTTTTAAGTCACTTTTCCCGAACAGCCTTTTTCCCTATATTTCAACTAATACAAAGATGTGGCCACTCCGAGTTTACTATATACGCAATTGAGACCCATCAAAATTTTTGTGTTCTTGAGTACTTTAAACCTGCGTACAAATAAATCTAGTTTTCGTAAATTAAAGACAAGTTTTTATACAAAAACAAATGCATTTTTAACCCTACTGTGTAACCTTTAAACGTGAGTTTGGGCAGCTAAAAAATAAATACGTGTCTCTTTTTATTTGCTCCTTTACAACATAACGAAAGTTCATTAAAACCTGCGAGTTCGGTTTGGGATACCTCCTTTGTTAGTAATTATTAAATCAAAAAAGTACTGTAGATAGCTCATTTCCATTCAAAAATTAATATTATTGTAGATAGCTCAATATAATTTTGCAAAAAAAAAACAAGTGTTAGAACGATCTTTTAAATTTGAAATTAATACCATAGATGAAAACTACGTCAGTGAATATTTTGGCATCAAAATCTCATTTTCTAAAAAAAAAAATGTAGATACATAATACTTTTTTTATGTTAAGTTTCCAAAAATTAAAACAAAATATTGTAAAGAATTTATCATTGACCATTTCTGAAAATGATATGTTAGATGCAATATCACAATTTATATATCTACACAATGACTCAATCCATATAAAACCATCAATAAATATACAATTTTCAACCTCTACCCCCTTCAATTTTAACTAAACTTGCTACGGAAGGTAAGTGCCATAAAATATGTCATTGCACAAGTTCTGGGTTGTTAGATCTAACGATTGTGGAAATATCGTGTTTTAAAATATGAAATAAAATCGAAAATTTAACAAAAGTAGTCGCACTAAATCGTCCATATCTTTATAATGGCTAAAGCTACGTGATTCATTGATACCTTTTTTTTTTTTTTTTTTTATAAATTTATTCTTTATTTACAATCTATCCGAGGATAATAAGCAAATCTGTTGAATTTAATACATCACAGGGGTTATGCAACTCCAATGAGGTACATAACATAAAAATAATATAATGCAATAATAATAATAATATTTACAACATTATAATAAAAAGAAAATTATGTTTCAATGGTTGTAGATTTTAGATACGAAATGGGAGATCCAATATATGGCTTCGTTTAAGTCTTCTCGTTTCATTGGTACTGTCTAACAAAGCTATCGCCACAGGATTAACATGGTTGCTCAGCCTCTGCAAATATCTCTCACTTATATTTCTAGCTTCGTCTCGTACAGATGAGATTGATAAATCTCTTTTAATAACGTTATTTCTCACATACCACGGTGCGTCAAGAATTAGTCTCAATGTTTTAGATTGGTATCTTTCCAGGATATCTATATTTGACTTGCTAGCTGTGCCCCATAGTTGAATACCATACGTCCAAACAGGTTTCAGAATTACCTTGTATATTCTTAATTTATTATTTAAATTTAACTTAGATTTTGGACCAATAAGCCAATAAAGCCGTTTCGTTTTATTTTTTAATTGTTCGTGTTTACTTTTAATATGAGATTTCCATGTAAGTCGTCTATCAAGAACCATTCCAAGATATTTAACTTTTTCTCGTTTAGGTATTACGTTTCCATTTATAGTTACATCAGGACAATCACCTTTCCTGAGAGCAAATGTTGTATGAACTGACTTTTCTGAATTTACTTTCACGTTCCATCTTTTTAACCATTGGCCAAGTTCATCAAGTTCGGTTTGAACAAAGAAAGATGCCTCAATTGGCGAATTACTTGAAGCGACAATTGCAGTATCATCGGCATAAGTAGCCACCAAAACATTTTCTATTGCAGGCATATCTGCAGTGTATATGGTGTATAAAATGGGACCTAGTACACTACCCTGTGGTATCCCTGCATTTATTTCATATAATTCTGAACTGTAATCATTGTTTTTGACGTAAAAATGTCTATTTGATAAATAACTTTTCAAAAATAAGTAATAATCGGCAGGCAAGAATTTTTTGATCTTGTAAAGTAAACCCAAATGCCAGACTCTATCGAAAGCTTGCTGAATATCAAGAAAGGCAGCAGAACAGTACCTTTTTTCTTCGAAAGCATCCGTTAAAACATTTACAATTCGATGAATTTGTTCAGGAGTCCCATGCTTATGTCTAAATCCAAATTGATGTTCTGGAATGATGTTTTTGTTTTCTAAAACTGGTAAAAGCCTTTTCAGAAATATTTTTTCGAATATCTTCGAAAAAATTACGAGAAGACTTATTGGTCTATAAGAAGTTACCAAATTTTCTGGTTTGTTAGGTTTTTGAATCATTATTATTTCCGCACATTTCCACTGAGATGGAAAGTAATTAAGCCTTATAATTGAGTTGTAAATTAAGGTTAAAAATACGACACATTTATGAGTTAGTTTACTGACAACATTTGCATCAACTAAGTCGTAACCAGGACTTTTCTTTTTATTCAACATTTTAATCTCTTTTTTAACTTCGTTAGGTGTAAACAATTTAATTGGTAGATCCATTTGCAAAGGACTATTCAAAAAGTCATTTATTTCCTCTTTTTGGGCTTCTGTGTTGAAATCGTATGGTGTAAATGTATTTTTTAAGTGACATGCAAATGTCTCAGCTATGTCTTTGTCAGTTCTACACCACAATCCATCAGAGTTTTTAATTTGAATATTTCTTTTTGTTGGTCTTTTCAAATACTTTGTAGCTTTCCACAAAAGATGTTCATCGTACTTCGAGTTGTTTATTTCTTCCAGAAATTCAGAGGTTTTTTCATTTTCTGGTCATATAATAAAGCTTTAAGTTCCTTACATGCTTTATTAAATAAACGTTTGTCATATAAACTTCTACTTATTTGCCACCTTTTGCGTAATCTTCTTTTTTCTCTTAAGAGTTGTCGAGTTTCAAGAGAAATGTTAAAGTTTGAGTATTGTTGCTGTTGCAGTTCTTCTTGAACTGGTGTTGAGATATAAGCTGCTTTGTGAATTTCATTCGTGAAATTTTCAATTGCTTCATCCAGTTCGATACCTGTTTTTAATCTGATGTTTAGTCTAACATTGTTATCGAGATATTGTTGAAATAGAGGAATATTTGACTTTGGTGGTAAGATTTTGTATTTAGGAGGTTTTAAAGTAACTGAGGTGTTAATATTGACAAAGAAAGGTGAGTGGTCTGAACTTAGTTCAGTACTACTTTTTATTTCTAGTTTACGACTAGGAATACCAGAGTAAACAATAAATCTAATAAATCTGGAATTTTTCGCGGGTCAGTTGGCCAGTATGTTGGTGTTCCAGTAGATAAACTAGAAAAATTGTTTTTTGTTAAACACTTTAGAAGTTCCGTTCCTTTAGGATTGGGAACTCTAGAGCCCCACCATGGGTGCTTAGCATTGTAGTCACCTCCAACAAGAAATCGACTGCCAAGTGCTTTGAAAAAATCTTCATATTGTTGACATTTAACCTTATGTCGTGGAGGAAAATATATAGATGATATAACTAAATCACCATCATCACATTTGATTTTAAGACAAGTTGCTTGTAGATAAGGTTCCTGTACCCCGTTTATAATCTCGTATTTTATAGTCGATTTAATCAAAATCCCTGAACCTGCATGTGCCTTGTTGTCGGGATGATTTGTGTGTATCAGGTCGTAACCATTAATTTTAAAAAAGCTTTTATTAGTAAAATGCGTTTCAGATATTAAAAAAGATATCAATAAAGCTTGTTTTAAGAAAAATTTCGGTTTCCCTTGTGTGATTGGATATGCCATTTGCATTCCATATGCTAAACGTAGATTTAAAACGCATAATTTTGTAATGATAAGTTGCATCATGTTCATAAGTTTGTTTGTAATTTCATTTTGCTTTTGCATAAATATTTCAAGAGTTTTTAATATGTTTTGTTCTTGATTATTATTATTATTGTTATTATTAATGTTGTAGTTCCCTGCCATTTGGGCATATGTAAATTGATTTGATTCAAAACCATTGTTAGTTGTATTGTTATTATAACTATTGTTATTAAACTTTGGAAAGTTATTTAAGTTAAACGTGTTGTTTGTTTGTTCGTTTTGTCTGCGAAACATATTTTTTTTTCTTCAAAAGATCTCTGTAAATTTTACAGCCCTTGTAATTAGCGGTATGATGTTGCAAACAGTTGACACACTGAGGTGGTGTATTTTCGGATTTAGGGCAGTTATCAGTTGGATGATTTAATCCACACTTCACACAATTATACATTTTCCTACAATATGCTTTAGAGTGACCAAATTGTTGGCATCTGTAACACTGAATTATATCATTTGTTTTTATTGGCGGTTCAATTTTAACGATAGCGTTTAATAGATGTCTGATTTCATAAATTTTCTTATTGTTCTGGTTAGGCTCTAAGTCAATGAAAAACATTGACATCGGTTGTTTTGTTATTTTGCTTTTAATGTTCATTATATTTCTAACTTGATGACCAAAACTCTGAATTTCTTCTTTTATCGCAGAGATTGGCGTTGAAAAATGAAGATTTTTTACAACTACTCTATAAGCTCGTTCCTGTTTGAGTTGATAGGTGTGAAAATTTTTCTTTTTATCATCAAGATATTTAACTATCACTCTATATGCTTTAACATTTTTTGTCATCAATCTTACCTGACCATCTCTCATAGATTTGTATGAATATTCTTCAGCGTTTACTATTTTTGAAAAGTTATTCATCATAGCCTTTATGTCAGAAACATTAGGAATGATAATGGGTGGCGGTTTGGCTTCAGAAACTTCGTTGTTAACATCATTATTATCATCATTATAATCGTCATCATTATTATTGTCCACATCAAGAGCAGCAAACATATTATTGCTAGTACTAGGTATATCATCATTACTTGTAGAATTTGGTATATGAGTATTTTTTGAAGCTTTGTTGGTATGTTTAACTAATTCTGGTGATCGAGTTTGTCGTCGTTTTGCTGTTCTGTTGTCTGCGACTTTCTGCCAGACAACGTCGCTTTCATCAGTAGCATCGCTGCTACAATCCATTCTGCTGTAACAGCAGTGGATTAGTAAAGCTGATTGTTAATCCCTTTGTTTGTTACTTTATAAAAAGTAATGATTTGTTGTTGATTTTAACACACAAAGTGCTAAATAATATTTTTCAAACAATAACAAATGTTATTGATTTGAATTTTAAACAATATTATAAAAAAAAAGATCACAATATACGTCTGCACTTTATCAAATGAAATAAGCGAAAAAAGTAATTTTTTTGAAGGCAAATTAATATGTGGAGCTCTATACACGCAAAAAAAAAACTAGGGGTATATTATTGAAGTGATTAGTAATTATACAACTACATAAGTTTCATGTTAGTTTTACAAAGTTCTAGTAAAATACTTACAAATTTTTGTAACATATATACAAGCCTAGTAAAAAATTTCGAAAAAAATTCATATATTTTACCCAGCAACAACCACACATTACCAAATAATGGGTAATGTAATGTATCGACAACGGGCGCCACGCATTACATTACACCTTGCTTCACTGATGAAATTTACAGACGATGAGCATAAAAGTAATGGGTGGACTCATTACCTTTTAGGGACTAAAGTAACTGGTTGCTTATATGGTAACATGATGGGAAAAAGTAATGTGTCCATAAATAGACTTTCATAAAAAAAAATTTGATAAAAAAAAAATTATTACAAATATATTTTTTAATTAAATAAATAACGCGGTCACGCTGGGATTTGAACCTGGGGTATCTGGTTGTTAACAATTAGTTAAGCGACTGACCAACTGAGCTATTGATACAAATATTTGTTTTAATTAAATAAATAACGTGGTCACGCTGGGATTTGAACCTGGGGTATCTGGTTGTTAATAATTAGTTAGCCGAGAACTTTACCAACTGAGCTATTGATACATAAAATATTTGATTGCTTAAAATTTAAATGAATTGCTGTGCTTCGTGTTTTCGTTCGTGATAGCAAATATATACACCTTGTCTATTAATAGATTTTCAAAAAGATATATTAATAACTAAGTTACGTTTGATGTAATTGAGGATCGGTAAGTCATTATTTCACTTTTCGAAGTAATGTAAAAGGTAATGAGGTATCATTATAAAATAATCAATGAGTGTTAAATTATCGGTAACTCATTACTTTATGTTTTAAAATATTTCTGAATGTAAGGTGTATACATTAAAATGTAATGCATTATGTAACCATCTATTGGTAACTGATTACTTTATGTATCGAAACAATGCTGAAGGGATTCATTACAACGTAATGCGTTATGTAATAACCCATTATAGGTAACCCATTACATATTGTTGGAAAATAATGATACAGGTAAGGAGTTGTATAATCACTAAGCACTTCGATAATATTCCCCCAGATTTTTTTTTGGGTGTAGTAGAAAAATATATTTACATAAAAAAAAATAATTAATTGAAAAAAGTAAAAATAAAAGTTTTGCAAAAGTATTTGCACATAGTTAATTGCCCATATATTTTTAACGGTTCAAGCTACAAGAGTCATTGGATACCTGATTTTAGAGGTACAGTTTTACAAAAATAATTCACTTCTTGACGGTAAACTGCATTTGTTTTTTTTTGACAATCCGTGGTTCAAACCGCAGTATTTCGAAAAACTGGTTTTCCAAAATTTAAAAAAAAAATATATGTTCATTATAAATTATTCTTCTATACCGTTACCTGCACACAGAGAAATAAAGTGCCAACCGAATTGAAAAGTGTAATTTAATGGTAACAGCTTATAAATTTAGTTAGTATAACGATATTTACATTAGATTTCTGAATATTTTTGGTGTAGCAACTAAAATTCAGTTGAATTAACCGAAATTTATTATGAAACCTAATGTTAACTTGTGCCTACCGACTGAAATTCGTAATAATTGAATTTGAGTCTTAGTAATCAAGTTTCAGTTGGCAAATAGCTAAATTTTCTCTGTGTGTGAATCCTTATTGGCTTCTTAGTTTAATTTTTTCAAAATTTTATTCATAACTCAGGATACCGTAAGTCCTCCACATAGGTATTTGGACACGGCATAGGGAAGTAATTTATAATTAACATACAGTTTTTAAAATACATCTTTTAAAGCGCGGTTTTTGAAAACAGTGCACTTTTTCGCTGAGAAGTGAATAATTTGTGTGCACTAGTAAAACCACAATTTAAGTAACTTTAAAGTAAAGTATCTATGACTCTCGTAGCTTAAGCCGTTAAAAAGATATGGAATATTATGTACGACTACTTTTTTAAAATTTTCGAGTATTGTTTATATCTTGAAAAACGGTATTTCAAGATCCTCTGGGATTAGTTGCCCTACATTTGGACGAGGTCTATATAAAGTCTGGTTGAAATCAGAAGGGGTGGATGAAATCGAGTGATTAATTTTATATGTTTTTGGTCAAATCGTGTTTTTGTCTTTACAAATATTTTGAATTTTTTTTCTTCAACTTTTATAAAAAGAAAAACAATAGTCAAAAAATTTCAAAATAATTTGAGTAAAGTCTGGTATTTTTAAATAATAGTACCTGATATATAAATTCACAATTTTGTTTTATTTTTAAAAGAAATAATCCATATATTTCAACAAATACTCATGGTTATATGCAAAATAGCTTTCAAGGCAATTTCTTTAACGTATATTTTAAATTTCAAAAAACATTTCATTTGTGGCTTTCAAAATTATGCATTTTTATATATTTTGTTTTTTAATAAAGGAAAGGTATCTTATAGATACTATTAAATTTTTTTGTTAATCCTCACTAAAATTTAATATTTTTAAAATTTCAAACATTTTATTGTATATTTTATCTAAAACTTGTATTTTTTGTTTGTTCATTTGAGATTTTAGCTCTTAAATATTTTGTTGTTATAACACCTTGAAAATTGTATCTTTTTATATGGAACTTAAAAATTCAATGTTTATTTTAGAATATTTATTTAAGTTATCTTAAAGCTGTATTAGATATTTATTGTACATGTGTAAATACTTTTGTAAAGTAGTTTTATCATTTTTATTTTACACTTTTGTATTTATTACAGAATTTTTTTCAATAAATTAGTATCTTTTTTCTTAAAGTTTAAACAATTCACACAATAACTAATAAATTTCTTTGAATTTTTTTTTAAGAAAGTATCTTGTGCTTATTACTTCAAATATTTATGAAATATTGTTTAAATAAATTATAATTTGTTTCATATAACACTTTTTATAATGCTCTTTGTATGTTTGCATAAAAACTTATTAAATTTCTTTAAATTCACTTTTTAGATACACGTTTTGAAGAAGAAAAAAAAAAGTATCTTATAGATACCTTTATCACAAATATTATGTTTTTATGTATTTTTATTGTTTTAAGTATTAATTATATTAATATTTTGTATTTTTTTATACTTTTTACTTGGAGTATCTTATAGATACTTTTTTCAAACTTTGAGTTTTTAACACGTTATAGTTATAATTTTGCGCAATTAATTTGCATTTAACCGTTAACACGTTGTTTAAGCTTAAACTATATTATTCGTACTGACAAGATACGGTTTATTTTCAACTTCAAAACATTAAAAAAAATCCAACAAGTGTTTTCTTCTAATTTAAGTGGTTAGAAATATTCCAACTAGAGAGTGTTTTACAAATCAATACAGAGCATTATGAATTCTCTTAAATTTTTTTGCTCTTACAAAAATCTCCCCACATAAAAGAGTATTTCATTCCAAACATATACCACAACTAAGGTTGCCATTTTAGGTATTTTCCGGCTAGATCTAGCGATTTATTTTCCATCTAGTCATAAAAAAAATAGCTAGAGGGCATCTAGCGGGAAGATTTAGCCATTTATTTTCGTTTTAGCTATTTTTTTTAAATAATTTAAATAGTTTTTATAAACTACTAGTTTTTGGTTGTATTTATTATAAATGTAGTATACGATTAAAAGACCAATGAAAATTTTAATTTTTCACTAATGTTGCCACCTTTTTGGTGAAACAATTAAAAATGCTGTAAATGAAAACCGTATTACTTTAAAGTTTTTTTTTGTAAAATTATAAAAAGTTTTTTGTAAAGTTATTGGTATACTCTCATTATACATGTTCACTTATAACTTGTTTATTTTTAAAATCAAACTTTTTGTTTTATTGACGAAGGATAAAAAACAAATTTCATATACCCTAGCTTTTTTTAAATTGGTCTGTTGCAAGCAGTTAGGATACCTAAACTTCAAACAAAATCCGAATCAATCACTTTTTGTTAAGACTCGATTTGAAAGCGAAATATTTAGCCGATCGGTTTATTATTTTGCACACATAATTCGACAAACATGACAAGCAGTAAACAAATACATTTTTAAATTTCCAAATAAACGATTTTAAAAATCTCACAGTACAATGTAGTCCGAAAGACCCATAAAAGAGCTTTCAAATCTTCTGAAATCATAGATATATGATGGTGATTTTCTTTGCCGAGGAAGCCTCTTTCTGCGCGCTCTTTTATGACTCACCAAAGACTCCTAAATATGAGCATTATTGAAATCTTCAGAATCTTTGAGCCATTTATGAAAAATTTTTAAGTCATATGTGAGAGCTGAAAAAATTTTCAAAAATGTTCAATTAAGCACATAAATAAAAATCAATTATGATCACGTTTTAGAGTCTTTATGAGTCATAATTTCTTAAATTCTCAGAATTGTGTTGACTGGAAATTAATTAAACATTTTAATTGCAACTGTGGTTTTATAAAATTTACAATTGTAAAAACTAAAATTGAACAAATTCAAAAACAAAGTTTTGATAGCAATTCTAGCGCAAAATATTTAAAAGTTTTAACGAAAAAGCTCAGAGCTTTTAAAAGGAAACGAAAACTGGTTAGTTTTATTTTATTTTTATTTATTTTAAGAACAATAAGAATAAAATTATTTTATAGTTCAAATAAATTACATGTAAAGAAGTCATAATAAGTTTATAAATATTTTACCTATAGTTACCCAGCAAAACCACACATTACCAAATCATGGGTAAAGTAATGTATCGCCATAGGCCAACATGCATTACTTTACACGTTACTTCACTGATGAATTTTACAGGCGATGAGCCCAAAAGTAATGGGTGGACTCATTACCTTGAAGGGGGTAAAGTAACTGGTTACTTATATGGTTACATGGTGGGAAAAAGTAATATGTCTATAAATAGATTTTCATAAAAAAGAAAATGCATAAAAAAATTTTTTTACAGATATTTTTTTTAACTAAATAACTTTTTTTTATTAAATTAATAACGTGGTCTTGCTGGGATTCGAACCTGGGTCGCTGGCATTTAACAATTAATTAGGCGCGAACTCTACCAACTGAGCTATCGATACATATAATATTTTATTGCTTAAAATGTAAATGAGTTGTGTTTTCGTTCGTGATATCAAAAATATACACCTCATGCTTACAAAAACTCACAAAGTAATGTGTCTATAAATAGATTTTCCAAAATATATATTAATAATTACTTTACGTTTATAATTTATGCATTATATAATTGATGATCGGTAAGTCATTATTTTATGTTTAGAAGTAATGCAAAATGTAATAAGGTCTCATTACAAGGTAATCCATGAGTGTTCAATTATCGGTAACTGATTACTTCTTGTTGGAAAATAACGATACAGGTAAGGAGTACACATTACAAGGTAATGCATTACTTTATCGCTCCCATTACCAAAATTTTGCTGGGTAAGGGTTAATAGTAAATTAGCAGTAGACTATTTAACACTTTTAGATTTTCAAACAAATAATAAACTTTTTGCGTTTTTTGAGAATTTGTGATTTCTAGCGATTTTAGTTTGAAATCTAGCCATTTTTTGAGTCGTAGAGTTGGCAACCTTGTCCACAACATGTGTTTGTTTTAATTTAACGACTTTTAAGGTTTCTTAAAAAAAAAAACAACTCTAAGATTTGCTTATCAATATTTATATAAATTTCAAATGTTCATGGATATCTTTTCACACAACTCTACAAAAAGTGAGAGTGTTGGTTTTTGTTTTCGTAAGGGCTTAACCCATAGATACTCTTACGTACATTTGGTATATAGTATTTCGTATTTTGTATAATAATAATAATCTTCTTGTAGTAATGTCACTAAACATTTCTTGTCATACTCATACTTCCTCTTATCATTTACCCACAGTGCCCACAGTGTTATCATATTTTGTTATAAAACACACAGCAACATTTTAAAGCTCATACTCTATGACAAAATAGACCCAAAGGTGACGCAAGTGTAATTTCTTTACATGTATGTATATAGTTACTCTAGTGTATGAATAGTTCTAAACTACTACAGGTAAGGAGCATTATAGTGAATCAACAACGACTCATTTTATATACTACACTCCACAGTGGAAGATTTACAGAAAAAAAAAAAAGAAATGGAAATGATTCGGCCATTTCTTACTGGGTAGTTCAATTGCAATAAAATTTAGTATAACGATAAACAAGGTGCTAAAGAGTTCAAGTTTTCGCGATGGGTTTCACAGGCCCATCCAGAGCTGCGCCTTAGGTGACCAAAGTGAGGCACCTCGTGTATAAAACACTTTTAGAGCTAATGTTATAAATGTGATCCGATTAAGCTGTGATATTGTTAATTAAAGTATCGCTATGAAATTTGTAACGTAATAAGCACATAACATGAAAAAAATCGTTTAAAAAATTTCTTGAAATTTGTCATAAACTATTCAAGAATTGACAAAAATGTTTAGAAAATTTCCAAAACTAAGATTTTTTCAAATTTCGTCTGATGTGTCCACATTTTGTACGGGGATCAGGCGGCAATAATACCACATTATTTTAAGACTTTTATGAAGATATATGAGGCTTTTTTCCAATCCGAGACATTATTATTTTTGTAAAAAAATTGCCCGAATTCGGAGTGGGCTGGGGGAGAACTTTTGAAAGATTGACTACGTTTTTTTTTTTTTAAATTCTATCTACTTTACGTTATATATCAGAAAAAGTATAAATACTTTGACTGTTTTCAAATATACTAAATTCAGGCGGCAAAGGAATGTTTTTACCTTATTAACAAAATAACTTAAAAGATAAGGATTTTTTTTGCAATTTTCAATTAGGTTTAGGGTATTAATAATATAAATTTTTACGTTGCCAAAAAAAATTCATATATATTCATATATTTGGGCCAGAGTTAGCAAAATCCCCGCTTAAGACAAGGCAAAAATTCAAAAAAATAATTTTCAAAGTTGAAGAACTCAGAAAGTATAAGAGATAGACCATACATGTAAGCATATTTTTTATTCTTATTTGCTAGTAGAATAATACAATCTTGAAAATCGTATGAAATTTATAACATTGCACGATGGTAAAATGTGGCCAAAACTAAAAAAAAAAATAAAGAAATTTTGAAGTCAAATAAAAATCTATAATTATTTTCGTTTATTTAACCTTACCAAAGAAGTAGCGAAATATTGAAAATAAAAAAACTTTTATATAAAAAACAATTCTTAACTTAAATAATTAGAAAATTTAAAAATAAAAATCTATATTAAAATAAAAATAATCAGCCACCTTTGTTATTGAAAGTGGGCTATATTAAATTGTATGATACACTAAAACAAATTAGTTAGTAGGAAAGTTAGTAAAACGTCTTATAAATCAAGTATACTATATCTCAGCAAATTTATTGCTGAAATTTTGTTTTCAGCTAAAATTTTAGTTATACTTATTCAACTTATTCAACGCTTAACTGTTTTGAACTAATGTTTTACTAATATTTTACTAATCTTTAACTAATTTATTTTGTTAAAAAAAATTGTACTGTTAGCACATTAACAGTGTGGACGACAACCAGATATACGCAGAATCAAGTAGAGATCAAGTAGACGAGGAAAATGATACTAAAAAGTACAACTCTTGTAAGACATTGAAAAAAAAAATCAACCTTGTAAGATTTTTCTATCTGTTTTTCATACAAAAGGACGCTTACAATAATAATAATACATATGTGGATTAAAAAAAATTTAATTTTGTGTTGTCACCGGCTTGTCAAAGTAACTGTCTATTAATTAAATTAAAGACAAAATAAAATATTTAAATTTAATACACATTAAATGTGTATTTGTAAAATATATGATTATATTGATTATTAATGTAGTGTGGTCAAATTGCAAACAAATATACGTTCAGGTAGAGAAAGAAAAGACACACATTTTAGGTAGATTTTAATGTTTCTTTTTCTTATTGCAAAAAAGAGTTGTATATTTAGACAACCATTGATGTAAGTAGTTGAAAGATAATTTTGTTTATGCTATATATAATTATTTCTATATATTTTCAGATATTAATTTAATTTATGTCGTCAATGTGGGAGAATCATAAATTTTTTTAAGATTTCCACCAAATAAATTAACTAAAGTATAATTTTTCTACAACTTCTTTTAGTTTTTTCAGTCTACTAATATTCAGCAAAAGTTTTATTAATTTTTAGAAAGGTTTTTTTAATTTCTAATCCACTAAGGGTTAGCAAAACTTTGCTGAATCTACTAATTTTGTTGCTAAAAATCAGCTCGCTTATTTTCACCAAACTATTTTGCTGACATTTGTAATTTTTTTGCAAGCATCCCTCTGACTAAAACTTTGCTGACTTTGCAACTTTTTTTTGCTGACTTTACTAACTTTTTTTTTTGAGCATATTAAAACAAAAAAAAATCTGTAAAAATACACTATTTTCAATAAAATTTTGTATGGGAGCATGTTTCAAAATTAAGATATTCGAAATTATTTTTATATAGCAGTAATGTGTTTTCAAAAATATGAAGTTTAATACCCATATTGTCTATGTTTTGGCCATAGAGTTGCCACCCTATGGGAAACTTCGTATGAATTACAAACACGAATATCGAAAAAAGAAAAAAATACATGTCCGCTTAAATAGAGAATACTATATATGTGAGTTTAGAGCTGAGCCGAATTTACCTTCAAGTACAAAACTCCCAAAATGTATGTGTTTTTACGAATACCACAATAAGTTGAGCATGCTCGGACATACTACATTATACCGGTGATGCGCATTTAAAATACTATTCATTAGTAGACTCTTTGAAATAAGTATGACAACTACGGACATCAACTAAAAATGGGGTAATTTTTGACCCCACTTTTTAGCCCTTGAGATTGGGCAGCTAAAAAAATCATGTGCCTCTTAATTTTGTATTCTTTAAAATGCTTCCTTCGGCAAGTATAGAAATGAAGTGGGGTAGAGAAAAAGAGTGTTGTTTTGGCGTGAAGTGAATAAAACAGGGTTTGTGCATGCATTCGAATAGTATGGACATCAGCTAAAAATAGAGTAATTTTTGACCTTACTTTTTAACCCCTGAGGTTGGGCAGCTTAAAAAATCATGTGCCTCTTAATTTTGTATTCTTTAAAATGCTTCCCTCGGCATGTATAGAAATGAAGTGGTTAGAGAAGGAGAGTGTTGTTTTGGGGTGAAGTGAATAAAACAGGTTTTGTGCATGTATTCGAATAGTACCCCTTTAGGAAATGTAGATAGTAAAATTACACTGACTCGCTATTGACTTTGTCGCCAGTACTACTGTCTAATTATACCCCATACAAGGCGTGGTGCTATTGACATTTAACATGTGCGTGTCATTGAAAATCCACTAGTAACATTACAACAATTGACTAGATATTGACTGGATAGTTCTTATGAGACCATATGGAGACATTCAAACCAGGAATTTGCTAGTACGTTTCTATAAATTATGGAAACAAAGCTGTAGGGAATGTCAATAGTAAAATTTTGGTGTCACACTAGCGACTTTGTCACTAGTGTCTTTTTGTACTTTTGTCTACAATATTTGTGCACTTCCTTTCCAAATAAGTTAAAACAGACTTTTTCGTTTTAATGAGAAGTATATTTAATAACAAAAAATTTATATACTTATATAAACTATAATACTTATATAAACTAAACATATATGTATATCAGATCAGTTCACAACTATATTAATTGCAATTCGTAAAAAATTGCTCTTCGACAAAAGCCAAGGTTGTGTCTTCATTTTCTTTTTTTGGGAATTGCTTTTAACTTTTTCGCGACTGCTTTGCTTAAAACACTTTTTCTTTTGCCTTTGAACAGCTGTTCTCAAAGTCTTGTCTGGCAAATCGTTGATTGTTGATATTATATATAATTATCGGATAAGGTTTGTTTTATTAGAAATATTTGAGAAATTATGTAAAATATTTTACCTATTAATGCTGTGAACACATTGCAGTAATCTCGTAGTCGTTTTTTACCGAAAACTCCGTCGATATTTTTTATATTTTTAAACAAAATAATTTTATTTTTTAATTCTTACTAAAATTTTTTTTTTAGTGATCACGCGCACGTTGTTTTTCAGCAAACCGGCTTAATAACACTGATGAAATAACGAAAAGCTATTGCGCAGTAGAATAAAAAACAAGAACAAACATATGCAAAATGTCAACAGGAGAGAACATTATATGGTGTACAATTAGTCAATAGTACTGGTGTCTAAAGCGAGTCAATACAATGTTACTATAGACATTTCTTTCAGGATATTGACGCTTTTGTTGACAATGTCACTAGATATATACTACATCTGTTGTCTCTATCTTTTGTATATTGACGCGTACACTAGATATATACCACATCTATTGTCTCTGTATTTTTTATATTGACGCTTATAAGAAAAATTGGAAACATTTTAACTACTACTGTTGTCACTAGTAAAATGAGTGTAGACAAGGAGACATTTGGTCCCAGTCTGACTGCAGGGACGTTACAAACTGATACTACTATATACCTCTGCATAGTATAGGGTATTAATACTAACTATTGTAGTAATATTTGTTTTTTTGACTAGATAATCTTTAAATTCAGGTAGTTTTTGTTTGTAAGAGTTTGTAATGTTATACATAGTTTCGAATTTATATTGATTTCTTTTAGTTTGTTTTATTTTTTTTAAATTAAAAATGATTTATTTGTTTTAAATATTTATTTTTGATTTACTTTTTTGGTGGTAGTGATAATTTTCAAGGATATTTGGAAACAATTGTTTTGTAATTATTGAATATATGAATACAATCTATATGTTGGTTGTCTAACAATAGTGGTGATTTGTTTTCTAGTATTTTTATAGTTTAATTGCCCAAAGTTGTATTACAAGCCATTAATCTTGTTATTGTTTTGAGATTAGGTTTTGGTAAAAGATTTGAGCAAAAAAAAAAATATTTATAAAAATTCGAATGAAATTATATGCAATGGACTCAATACATTAGGCACTTATCTGTTAAATATACAAAAAGATATAGAGAATTACAAAATTTTAAAATTGCATTTTCTTGTACAAAGATATGGAAAAGATTAATGGCTCAAATTGCTGTTTAACTAAAGGGGGTAAACGAACATTTTTTTACAAATTTAAATGTTAATTGTAGAAAAAAAAAATTACAGCAGAACAAATAAATTTGATATATCAAATTAAAATAAAATTTAATAAACATTTTAATTTTCCACTATTTGCGAGTCGGTGCGAATATTCGCATTCACGCTATAAAAGTCCATGTTAGGTTTGGGACCAGTATTATTGCATCTATTTGAACTATTATATTCTATTTGTTGTGATTTTTAAATTTTAAAGATCTTCTTTAATATTCTCTATGTTTTAGGTCGAATTTTTTTACATTTATTGTTGCTCAGTGCGACAAGTGGTGTTCACCAGATTTTTTATGATATTTCGCCTTTAACATAAATAAACCATTCTACTATATTAAAAGAATTGTCCTTTATGTAGAATTATCCCGTGAAGACATTTCATTATATCCAAGAAATTTTATTAATATTAAAAAATTGTTCATAAACTTTTTTTCATAATATTTCATGGTTTCATAAAAAGAATTCATTCGATTTTATAAATTATTTCTTCATAAATTTAATGAAACTTTTCTTTAGAGCTATGCAATTATTTTTAATTTTTTTTTATTTTTTCATAAACTTTCATAATTTCATTAATTTGCATTCATTTCAAACTTTAGTTTTAAGATTTATTTCTCAAGTGTTCAACTTATTTTAAAAAATGCTTTATTATTTCAATATAGCCTTTTATTTATTGTGGACTTCAATGGAATTGTTTAAAAAATCATGTGAAGAGCGGCTCATTGGCTTAGTTCCAATGCATTTTTTAAGACGTTCATGAAGATTTTTAAGTATTCCAGGAAACTTCTTAATATTAAAAAATTTTATGAAACTGTTTCATAAATTCTATAATTCTTCGTTTTCGGATAGATTCATTAGTTTTATGAACATTTTCATTAATTCTACAAACATTTCATAAACATTGACTTAATGTAAACAGTTTCATACATTCTATGAAGATTTTCAATGTACGAGTTCTAGAGACAATTTTTTTTTTTTGTTTAATTTAACCAATACTCAGGGGATGCCCCCTACTCATGCAGTGCATTGTATTGATCAGGAAAATAGGGTATGGGAATTAGGAAAGAGGATATTTGATTACATTTTTCTTAATTGTAAGTAACAGGGAAGACTTCTGCGGGAGTCTGTTCAACATACGAATCGTTCGACTAAAAACGAATTTTCTCTGTAATGCGTTGTGCGAAACACAGGACAATCAACTACAAACGGATATGCTCTACTAGATAAGCGAGTATTACGAATAAAAACTCGGGCTAGAGGAATAAGTTCACTTATCTCATATGAGCACCTCCCAAGGTAATATTGATAGAAAACTGTCACACAACCCACATTCCAACGATGCTCCAATGAATCAATAGAGTTGGATACATTACTGTCATTGATAAGCTTCACCGCCCTCCCATGAACACGGTCCAGAAGCTTCAGAATAGACACTGAAGCCCCTGCCCATATATGAGAGTTGTATTCCATTTTCGACCGGATATAGCTGGTATAAATAGTAAGAAGATCGGATGGAGTGAAGTAAGTCTTGCACCGTTTCAGAAAACCAAGACACTTGAATGCCTCTTTCGACACTTGAAATACGTGCTTATTCCAACGGACATCACACTGTATTCTCATGCCCAGAACATCAAGAGTATCCGATTCCTCAATACCTATACCATCCATAGCTACAAATGACAATGTTAATTCCACAGCCCGTCTGTGGGTTAACATACAACATTGGGTCTTGCGTGCATTAAAATCGACCTTATTCGCGCGACCCCACTCGGAGATAGTAGAAAGGTTTTGATTGAGTGTGTCATTCATGTTTTGCAGGATGCCCTCTATCTCCAAAGAGCTTGGCCTGTGATCGAATTAAAATGAATGACAAATGTTGCTGTCATCTGCAAAAGAGTACATAGGATTGAAGGTCTGACCAAGAAGGTCATTAATAAAAATAAGAAAAAGGGTAGGAGAAAGAACAGAACCTTGCTATGACGAAATTCATTACTGAAGTGAAAATAATTCTCTCAGTGTAGTTCTCAGGTTTAACCAATTAGGACCAAATTTTACCCGAAAACTGATGAGGTGAACTAATTACTATTTATGATCCATATTCAATGTTTTATTCTTTCTTTTATATACATTTCTCTATTGGAATCACATTGTAGCACATGCGACTGAGTGATGGAAAGATGTCTTGAAACTCCGCAAATATATACATTTTAGTTACCATATTTATAAATATTTAATTATTTTAAAAGGTCACATTTTTGAAAAAAGAAATAAATTTAAATTTCAGAATTCGATAAAAATAAGCTTTTTGAGTAGACTGTATAGCCGATGAAATAAATTTGATTAAATAGAGCATTGGGCAACTGTAAAATAATCTTAATGGATTTTAGTTCACTTCCAAACTCCGAATTTTTTGTTTTTCTCAAAGCACTAACGACGGTCACACATTTCGATACTATAAATTACGCTAACGAAATGTCAAATAATTATGAAAAAAAAATTTCGTTTAAGTGTTTTCAAAAAGATTTGTGCGGCCCAAACCGGTTTATGAAATTCATATTTATTCCCAGGGGTTTTTTGCTCTTACAAATAAGAATTCAATATTGTTAGAAATTTGTCCATATTAATGTTTTTTTAATTTTTTCTTCGTTACAGTTATTCCAAAAATTTTCGGATATGCCACTATGGATATCGTTGAAAACAAACACATCGATATTCAATGTTCCTATGATATATAACAGCAAAAACATGGTAATCAATACTTATTATTTTATGCATTACTTTGCAATGAGTACTTATTACCTTCTGCATTACTTAAAAAAATAAAATGATGGATTACCAATAAGAAACTTATAATGGATTACTTTCACACAAACAATAATTGGTGAGCAGTAATAAGTTATTCCTCTGATTACTTCCGGGCAAAATATAATGATACAACATTTTTCTGAATTCTATTTTAGACTCATTATAATTCGTCTTTTTGTAAGCTAAAGGGTAAGGTGTTAGTTTTGGTATATCTTGAACGAACGTGCATAAAAGAAAACTTTATTTATGTTTTAAACTATCAAATGTTATATGCCTCGAGCAGTCGCCTGTTAATCTGACGACCCGTGATCGATACCAGACTCGACCATATATAAAATATTTTTTTTAAACTCATATTTTTTTAATCTATTTTTAGACAAATTATTTTTTTCCTTCTGGTATTGTCTTATTATTCATTCCGTTGCTTGCATATAGGTAACCCATTATAATTCATATTTACGTAAGGCTGCCAGTAATAATCATTACTTTTGGGACAATTCATATAAAAAAAAGAATTATAATATAAAGGGTAATAAGTTCAAACCTTTGAGTTTAGATTACGAGACTCATTATTTGTCAAGGTGTGTTTTTGGTGGGATGTATTAAGTTTTTCGAAATTCGATTCAGTTCGCGTATAATACCGGCTCAAAGTTCAATATTTTTATAAAAACTGAGAGAAATACCTAATGTTTAAACTGCTCTTACTTTTTAAGTTTTTATCCGATTTTTACTATTCACATGAAATATTGGATCTTCTACTTTAAGATATTTGTTAGAATTATACAGTCTCCCTACAGAAAGTTTGCAATACCAATACGCTATTACAAAAACTACATCTTCGATATTTCTAAAACAATTTATGATGATAAATCGTATCATCTTGATAAATCATATTGTCAGAAGATCCAATCTTTCATATGAGATATGATTTGTAAAAATCGGATAATTACTTAAAAAGTTAGAGCAGTTTAAACATTAGGCACTTTTCTTAGTTTAGCTAAAAATATCGAACTTTGAGCCGCTAAACAACGTAATTTTGAAGAAATTAATAAAAATATATCATAGGAATGTTGAAATTCGGTGTGGCTAGCTTTCCAATCCAAAACACATCCATTCTAAAAACGACTAAAATCGAATCGAAATTTTTTGGAATGCGCCTACGTTTTCCACTGATGGTGTTTTCGACGTGTTTTAAAACAAAACATATTTTGTACATGTTAACTTATACATTGTTTTTTTTCACCAAAACACATGTTTTGCTCAAAACACGTAAGTGGAAACGCAGTATTAGAAAAAATTGATATGATAAAAGTTTTACAAATAAAATGATTTGCTTTATTTTTGTAAATATACGGAGGTTGGAAGCTCGTTATAAATTAAAAATAACATAAAAATAATTTCGATGTATATAAAAACAAAAACCTAACAAAACTGTATAAAAATATTATTTGAGCCAGAGTAAAAACTAAAAATTTGTTTATATAAATAGAACATTTTTGGTCTTCTGCTTTATTTTTGTAAATATACGGAGGTTGGAAGCTCGTTATAAATTAAAAATAAAAGTGTTATTTTTTTTCAAAAAGTTTGTTTAAATTTGTAAAAAAGAGTTCGCGTACAGCCTTCCTTATTTTATGGTTCTTGTAAACATTTATAAAAGTTAGTACAACGAAATTAAAAACGATATTTCTGAATCCGAAAAGTTCTAAATTTTGTTCATAGGTACACTCAAAAAAAAAAAAAAAAAGTCAGCATCATTTTTGCTGGGAGGATCCTTGCAGACAAATTGTGCTAATAGCAATGTTCTTCCCAACAAAAATGTTGCTGACTTTACTGACTTTATTTTTTGAGTTTGGGTTTGGATGGTAGGATGTGTTTATTACAACTCTCAACGATATCATCACTGACTGTGTATTGGAAATTCACATTTTTTGCAAATGCCAATTCTTTCGTTAATATGTATCTTCGGGCTAAGCACAACGGACTTATGTAAATAATGAAACTACACACTTATAAACTTTCAAAATGTCTTTAAAAGAACATAAAAATTGCCAACAACTTGATAAAAGCTCAAAAACCAAAATTCCAAAGAAATATTTTTGGTACGTTTATGTAAAAGATAAAAACTTAAGATACGAATTGTATAAATATGGCCAACTTCCCAAGGCATAATTCAAATCACACAAATCACACAACGAACAAACGACAAACAAAACATTACAAATTCAATAAAGCCTGTGAACACATTAAAACAATTTTCAAGAAAACACTTCCTCATAGTCATAAGTCAAAAAATACACGGCAAAAAAAATTTACACGAGATACAATTAGAATATGCAGTCTCGGAGACAGACGAATACAAAGAGACAGACGAATCAAAATAACAACAAACATGAAAATCACGTGGAAATTGTGAACAACTTAAACAGATATTCACATATAGAATAGGCTAAATGAACAGTAGGGTAATAACTTTTTGCATTTTTTGCAAATATCAAATCTCCCCAGACAAAATCGTGTAGGGCATGGAACAAATATTAAGAACTGCGTTTTTAGTTTTTCGCTATCGTTAAAAAGGTTACGTACCAAACGCGTTAAAGTTTTGAATCAAACAAAGTTAAAAAAAAAAAAAACTTTTGTTGATGCCTCAACGTCTGACCATCACATCTATATAATTAAGGCATGCTGATTTCAATAGTAAAGTCCGTTTTCGAGTGAATGGAATAGTTTTCTTGCAAATTTGCTTTTAATTTCCGCTATTTTTTTGCAGTTTTTAATATAAAAAAAAATCTGTTTTCACATATTAATATATTAAAGGGCATTTTAGAAATCGCTGCCGGTGCGTAAGGTTTTTTTTACCAAATTGAACTGAAATAGTTTTTTTTTATCATTAATACAATATTGCCATTAGAAAACCCCTGGGAGAATGTTGTCCAAAAAAAGTTATCACCCTAATGAACAGCATATACATACGTAGGTAGTTTGAGAATTTTTAAAATCTTTGGCACGGATTTCGTAACTTGCTTGAGATAAAACTTCCATTCTAAAAAGCTGTTTTCAATTATCTCTAAGTACACATTTGCACGAGAGAGAAGAGAAAGCGTTTCTATAGTTACACACAGATAAAGACTGTGCCAACCAAATTTTAAAAGTGTATTTTGGTTCCTATAACCAATAAATTCGTTTAGTACAACCATATTCAAGTGTGATTTCTGAATATTTCGTGTGTTGCAAGTTAAATTCAGTTGTGTTAACCGAATTTTGCTGTGAAAATAAGTATTTAGCTGTACCAACCTATTTCAGTCGTGGTAACCGAAGTTTAGTTGACAAATAGCAACAATTTTTTCTGAGTATGGGACATGTTCTCTTCAGATTATGAACATATTTATGTCAGACTAATTTTAATCAGTTAATACATATTTTGAAGTTTTTTTTTTAACCTATTGATTATTCCTTGATTTAGAATGCAATTAGATACTATAGAACAATACTCAGAAGATGCCCGCTACAAATGCAGTGCATTGTGTTGATATCAGCAAAAAATTTTATCTATGGATATTTGGCGAAAAAATTTTCTAAATTGTAAGTGTCAAGAAATATGTCTGCGGGGAGTTTATTCCACATACGGGTGGTCCGACTTATGAATGAACATATAACCTAGTTGTCCCACTAAATGAGAACTAATATACATTTAAGCCTCTACACAGAAAAAATTATGGGCCAAAAATATCTAATTAATCAATTGTTTGAATATCAATGGCAATTTAAACAATTTTTTTAATTGATTCAATTAAAAAATTTATTGAATTTCTAATATATCCATATAGTGTTGACAACATGTAAACAAAATTTTTAAAAATTTGGCAAACTATTTTTTTTTATATTTTATTTAGATTAAATAATCAAACAAAGGTTTAATTATATCAATATATTATTTAATTGTAAATAAAAAGAAAAAAAAAAATCGCAAATGATTAACTTTTAATAAGTTGAATAGTTTACCGTTTCAAATACACGCAAAATCGTAGTTATTTCACTAGAGTTTGCAACACTCTTTTTGTTGAGATATTCGTGTACGCACGAAAACTTAATTTAGTTTCGTGTTTTATCTGTGGTAATAAAAGTGCACATGTGGATTTATATAAACCTTATCGAAAAAGGACAATTAAACTATTATTTTGTAAATAATTAAATTTTCAATAAGTATAAGTGTCATTACACTATCATTTTAAAGTTGTGTGTGATTTTTTAAGAAAGCAATTCAATTACAAGAAAAAGTTCAAGACAAGACAAACAAAAACAAACGAGTCCCAGGAGGGAGGCGAAACAGCGGCAGTCTGGTGTATCCCTTGTGTCCGTAAAATTTTCAAGAAAAATGTTTTCTTCTTCTCTTCCTGTAAAGAGACTAACTAAAAAAAAAAAAAAATTGTCTTTACTTTTATTTGTTTTCTTATAATGCATTTTTATATTAAAAGCTTTTATTTTATTATAAATAAAATGTCAATTTAATTTACAAACCAACATTTATTTTTTATTTAATGGGGGACATATAACAAAAATAAAAAATACGAGTTTTCAATTAAAACTACCATTGTTTTTCTTCTCAAGTTTCAATTAAAGTTTTAATCAATTTAACTAAACTTTTTAGTTGAGGTTGTAAAGAAAAACAATAACTCTTTTAATTGATATTATTATTATTTTAATTGAAAGAGTTTTAATAAACTGTAATGCAATTTTTTTAGTTAATACTATCATTTCAGTGGTAGGTGCAAAATCAAATTAAAATATTAATTGATTCAATAAAATTTTTAATTGAAAACCCGTTTTTAGTTTTTTCTGTGTAACTATCAAACGATGTTTTTGCAACGAAAAACAAATAATAAGTTCTTCAACAAAATTGTTTATCGTTGCCTAATTTAGGGCGATATAACAGAGAGAAGTTTTGAACAAAAATTATTTCTCTACCAAAATATAAAAACACTCCAAAAAAATTTTTTTTTCTGCTCTATTAAGAAGATATCGCGATTTTCGCTTTTGGAAAAAGCGAAATTAAACTTCACTGCTTTGCTATTAATACTTAATGGTCTTCCGTATCCGTATTTTTAGTTTATAAGTTAAGACGATGTCCTTTAGAGGAATCCTGATAAAATCTTGTGAGTCCTTGGACTAAAGTAAGGGACTTATTATTAAAAGATAAAGCTTTAATCTTATTACATTTTATTATAAAGAGTTTTTTGTCAACTTAAATGGTGTTTTAGATTTTTGAAAACAATTTTTTTTTCAAAATAATTAATTTTTGAAATTTTACGAAATTTTGATTTTGAAGCTTTCTCGCTTCCAAACCGTGGACGGCACACGAATACATTCCTCGCAAAACATTTAGAAAATTTAGTTTTCTATCGGAATATATTAATTTCTAAGTGTAAAACGCTCATTTGACGCATATGTGGTAAATTTTATGAAGACTGCCCTGAAGCAGCCTTACCCATTAGAGGATAACTGCAAGCTCATATATTAGTTCTAATTTAGTGGGATAACTAGGTTATATAAATGTTTTGAGGGATTGCATGAGGTTGCCACTAATTTCAAAAACGTGTTCTGAAGATGGGAAGCTGGGAAATTCCTGAAATAGATTTATCACACATTCCTAAAAGTGGTCAATTAATAAATTTTAAAACAAAAAAAACTGTATAGATTATTTGTTAGGACAATATCCTAATGAAGAAATATAGAGTATGGCCTCGAACTTGAATAATTTTCATGTTCATTGCATAATTAAAGGTCGAAAAAACATAATTTTTATTTTTAATAAAAATTATATCAAACTTGTAAAAAAAATATTTTATTCAAAAAACATGGCGGAATTATTTTGTAGCAGTAATTAAGTCTCAAGTATGGAAAATCCAAAAAAAGGAAAATTATTTCATATTACTTCTATAGCCTTAGATATTGAACGGGTAAGTTTTCATCGCCATTGGACAATGGAATCGAGGATCATTCATCAATTGGTTAAATCTTCTTTAGTCAAATTTATCAAACAACCCACGAGCTTTGGCACAGAAAAAAGTGAAAAGTCATGAATCACAATGTTGCCGCATGCTTATAAAAACAAAAAAAAAAGAAAGAATAAAACGTTACGAGACAGAATACAACATATATTAAAGTGATAATAATGACAACACATTCGCATGAATATGAACTTCGAGACACTGACGGTATAACAAAAATAACGTATCCTTAAGATATATACTGGCATATGAATGTGCTTGTGCAAAAAATAGCAGTATTAGTAAAGACCTGTTGCTTGTGGACATTTAGATGAAGTGAAACGAATTCGGGATTCACACTAAGTACACACAGAAACCGAACTAACAATCGCATAAAAAAAAAAAAAAACATATTCATACATTTACTTATTTACTTGTGCATGTGTATCTAAAAAGGTTTGTATTTAACACATTGTTATCTCAAAACCTTTTCAAAAGCACTTGAGATACACTCTTTAAAGTCTGCATAAACTAAATATTACTACCAGCAGCACACCTCAAACTAAACTATCCGCCAGACGTTGGCCAAAGTAAAAAACAATCAGCAGCCATAGTCGAGGCAACAGCTCATAATAAACCAACTTTAGCACAAACCCAATGATACAATTCATGTCTAATAACCGGACATTAAACGGTGTGGGGAAAGCATTTATACATACAGGTAGACAGGACAGACATTGGCAAACAAAACCGAACAGAAAAAAAAATAAAAATAAATCGCATAGAAGAACCTCTTTTTTTTTCAAAAACAAACAACAAAAAAAACAACGAAGAACTAAACCTCCAGTCCAAACAAACAAACAAACAAGGAGAAAATAAACTGTGAAAAAGAAATGAATTGGATATTCTATAAAATGTCAGTTTATTGTATGTACACAGGCAGACATACGTACAGTGGGATATAGAAAAGTAAATGATAGTTAAAAAAAAGAGTATGTGTTCCGGTTCACAAACGGCAATATTACTTGCGCAAGTCTTGAGTTTATAGAAGAGGGACGGAAAAGAGAATGGAAGGCTGTACAGACTTACCCGTACTCCAATTCCGTTTTTGTTTTGTCATCCGCAATTTTCAACACGAAGTTGGCTGCAGGTTGATATACGAAAATTGCTGAAACAACTTTTCCTGTGTGAAACACCTTTCCCAAATGTCAAAAATCGCTAAATTCGGATTAAAAATGACGAAAGATATACGGGTTTATATACTGATTTATTGTAATTAATGAATAGAATTAAAGCAACACGTTAAAATTAAAGTTTGTTCGTCATTCGTTTTGCAACAGTGTACTTTTCAAATAACTTAGTATTGTTGACGATATTTATCAACTGTTAATAACAAGAAGTGCTTCTGCTCTTAATCCCGAGTAAGGAGCTGGTTGCATTCTTCATTAGTTTCACCTTGCGTTCAGCGACATCATTGACTATCTGCAATTTTTGAACAACTTGTAAGCCTTCAATGTATGAGTTATGTTGTGGCTAAGCTAAAGGTTCATAATCCATAAATTCAGTGAAGATACTGAATCTTTTGAAAAATTCCGCCGGTAATGAAGAGCGCTTAAGTTTTGTTTTTAAATGAAGGCACATCTTTCGGTTGTATAACATTTCGATTGTGAAATATGTTGCCGGGTTCGGAGAGACTGTACCATATTTGCTTTTACACCAACATTTATGCTGTTGTCAGAAACTGCTAAGGGAACGCTTCATCAGAAAGATGCGCTTTTCTTGACACCAAAATGCCTCAAAATGTTATATTAACTGGAGCAGCATATTAATTCTAAGTTCTCGTAATTGTACTGACCTATTATATAAATGTTCTTTCCAGTACTGGGCGCAAGACATTGGATTTCTTGATTTTTGTTTTTCTTCGCTTTATTACATCTTTCTTCGCTTTTATTACATTACACTGAACCAAAAGTCAGTTTTATTTAGTTTTATTGTTAAAACAACAATTCTTTTATTGAAATTGATGTGCAGTTTTTGTAAAACCTGCTTTTACTGTGTGGCGTCATTACTCGTGTTAGCGTGTGAAAGCCATTTGTAAAAGTTGTAAAAATCAATAAAATTTTGTTAAATGGGTTTTTACAAAAGAATTGTGAATTATTCAACTCAGTGAATTATAGTGGATAGTTAATGTGTGTTTATTAATTATTTTTAAATAAATTTATGAAATTTCATACTGTTTTATGTAAATTGTAAACAATCTATTGTTTTATCGAGTTTGTCAATTCATTTTTCCCCAGTTGAAAATAAACTAAAAATACAATAGTTTTAAACGAAAAGTAAATAATTCTTTTTTTTTTAATCGATTTTTCAGTTAATTTAATGTGTATAAAAGATTGAATAAAGAATTGAATAAAGCGCATTGTTCAAACAACAAAATAATTATTCAATTGATTAAATAAATTTGTTAAAATAACAAATTTCTGTTAATACATTTGACGATATTTCGTCAACATAATAATCACCAAATAGTTAAACGTCAAAAAAATACATTTACTAAACAATTTGTTAAAATGGCGGACAGGTTTTGTTAATTGTATAGCGATCACCCCCATTCATCAATTTAATATGGGATTTAGTTGATTCACCGCTGTTTTATGGTTCAGTGTAGATATTAGACAGAGGACCGTTATAACTCTAGTTAAAATGAGACATTCAATTTTTTTTTTTCAAGGGTAATCAAAACACAGTTTTTCCGAAACTTATAATCTTTGATCATAAAATCTTGCTGATTTTTCCTTATCGTAAGTTTCCATCATTTTTGATTTGCATTCACAGTAGTCATGAAATCTCACATCACATCAACAGGTGATATCATGGGCTTGACGGTGATATTGTGATTTTCACGGATAGCCAAGCGGCTATCCGGGCTTTATCTACGGACTCTGTGGGATCAATGACGATACTCAGGTGTAAAGCGGAAATTATAATTTCTCTGCACGGGGACGCATTGAGATTATATGGGTGCCGGGACACTGTGGTATAGCGGGGAACGAAGGGCTAATGATTTGGCTAGGGGAGGATTTTCCCTGCATTAGTCACTTTGGGGAACGCTAAACCTTTTCGAGCTCTCAAGGCGGAGCTGGTGGACTGGGCTGACATCATGCATAGGACCATCTGGGAAAATGCGGGGGTTGGCAGGAATACGATTATTTTCTGGGGCAACCCGGACACGACAAGACGAGGGAATTCTGAATCTCAGTAGGAAGGAACTGAGTCTTTTGATGGAATCCTCACGGGACACTCGACACGTAGGGCCCATCTCCACCGTATTGGTAGGGGGGACTCGGAAGTGTGCAGGGCCTGTGGGGAGGACGAGGAGACCTTGGAACACAATCTCTGTGAATGACCGGCTTTGCCGGGATCCGGGTCGAAATACTATCCAGTGACCCAATATCCACATTGGGGGAGCTTAGGGGGCATAGGATGGAAGAAGTTGAGGAGTTTCGTCAGTGCAACGGAGTTCCTGGGGTGGAAAGGTGATATAGGACCGATTGTTTAGAGTGCACAACAAGCCGACATTCTGGCTTAAGTGTAAGTCTTCAGGACTTGAGTCGGAGTAGGGAAGCATTTTCCCTTCTCCGAATCCTCTTTTCGACCTAACCTATATGCAGATATTACCACCGACTCCTTCAGCTCTAAGTCTAGCTAGTTCATTTGCTTTTTCACTGTGTCCCACTGTATGTCATTTTATAAACAGACATTTAACAGCAACCGATCCACTGAACGACACACACTTAAAGGAACCAAAAGCAGCACAGCAACAACAAGATGAAGAAGAAGCAACCACAAGTAAAAAATACACTAAAAAACACAAAGATGAAGCAATTGGAACTACTGCAGTCGGATGGTTTGGTTTTGGATACCACAACCAACAACAGACATTAACCCAACCCGAAGCAAGGAGTTGGCATTAAAAAAAAAAACACACACAATACAAATAGTTAAACAACAACTAAAATATCAACAACAACTACATTAACAAGTTTATTTTTTTCCAAAAACAATCTAAAAAAAACATGAATTCTCATACACTCTACCCATAGAAAACGGTTTATGTTTATGTTCTATTTTGTAGTCTTCAGTTCTCAAACTAAAGACAAATCGATCTTAAGCAACCATCCAAATTCATCTCTTTACTCTGCCAAGAATGATCTTTATTAGCGTCTTTTGTATAAGTCGCATTTTAAAACTGGATAGAAAACACAGACTCATATTCGAAAACATTGAGATGTTCCAGAGA